>JANQAP020000264.1:125734-135934 GCA_026874005.2 Erythroxylum coriaceum | reverse complement strand
CAAGCATCTAGGAGTTGGAACATCTGATTTGATGAGACAATCAAAGAGTTTGGTTTCTCACAAAATCCTGATGAACCCTATGTGTACAAGAAGGTTAGTGAGAGTGCTATCATATTCCTTGTATTATATGTGGATGACATATTATTGATAGGAAATGATGTCTCAAGTTTGAAATCAGTCAAAATTTGGCTGTCCAAGAATTTTTCCATGAAAGACCTTAGAGAAGCAACTTATATATTGGGAATAAAGGTCTATAGAGATAGATCAAGGAAGTTGCTAGGTCTTTCATAGTTAACATACATAGACAAAGTGCTAAATAGGTTTAGTATGGAGCAGTCCAAAAGAGGGTTTCTTCCCATGACTCATGGAATGAAACTCTCAAAATCTATGTATCCCAAGACGCAAGATGAGAGGACTCACATGAGTATAATCCCGTATACTTCGGCAGGAGGATCAATCATATAGGCTATATTATATACAAGACCCAATATATCGTATGCTCTAAGTGTTACGAGCAGATATCAATCAGATCTTGGTGAGGGTCACTAGGTGGTTATCAAGAATATCCTAAAGTACTTGAGAAGGACTAAGGATGTATTCTTGATATATGGAAATGGAGATCTCGTAGTGAGTGGGCATACAGATGCCAATTTTCAATCTGACTAGGATGACTCCAAATCTCAATCAGGTTATATTTTCACACTGAATAGTGGAGCAGTCAGTTGAAAAAGTTCCAATCAAGAGACGACTGCATATTCGACGATCGAGTCAGAGTACATTGCAACTGCAGAAGTGGCAAAAGAAGCTGTTTGGATCAAAAAGTTCGTTATAGAACTTGGAGTGGTTCCTAGCATAGTAGACCCAATATTGTTGTATTGTAACAATAATGGGGCTATTGCTCAAGCCAAAGAATCAAGGTCTCATCAAAGGTCCAAGCACGTACTCAGAAGATATCACCTAATCAGGGAAATAGATAGAGGTGATGTGAAGATTGAGAGAGTGCCCACAGATAGAACATCGCTGATCCTTTGACTAAGCCACTTCCTCAGATAAATTTTGATTCATGTGTACTCGCCTATGGTATTAGATATAAAGGCGATTGACTTTAGTGCAAGTGGGATATTGTTAGAGTAGTGCTCTAAAAGCAATCACCTTTAGCACTTTTATACAAACTTTATTTTGATTAATAAAACGAAAGGCATTTTCATTAATTTGATATTCGTTTATATATAAATTGATATTGATCTTAAATCGAATTAATGAAGTCTATGATACAAAATATAGCATGAAGGAAATCATGATGAGATTCTGATAATGAGATTCCTATCATGTGTAATTATGCTATTATCTAAATAATCCCTAATACTAGGATTAATAAGACAGGAAATTATAATCTAGACAGACTAGCACATGTTATACTCCTTGATTTGATCAAGCAGTGGATCTCATAAACTATAAGTATAAGATGTTTAGAGTTAACATGTGGATGCTTGCTAATGGTAGTAAGTACATCAGATGACCCGCTACGAGATTATCATATGGATGATTTATCGAATGTCAATGATTAATCTCATTATAGCAATGGTACAAATATCCTTAAACGTGAGGCACTCAAAGATATCTTGGATACTAATCCTGTTCTTTGACATCATTCCTTGTTACCTCATGACAAGGTCACTCTTAGGGTGGTGATTGGGTACAGTTATTGGTATTTGAAGGTAATTGGGTAGCCAATAAAGGATTCGCCACTCCTGATAGAAGGAGATGATACCCATAGCCTCTTTGTTGGGGTCATTACTCGAGAGTCTCTGGCCAGACCAATTATGTTTCATGAAGAGAGTCTTCAATGACACTCTTATGACACATAAGAGTAATGAGATTCTAGGACAAGAACTAACATCACTTGGACTAGATGTGACGTAGTCAGTTTAGTGGAAGTTGACACATAGCCCATTCTCCAAACCTAGTAGGGTATAGTATGGTAAAAGGACGAATTGCACGGTAATTATCTATGGAAAGGTTCATAAGTTGGACAATTAACTATTGAAGAATTTGTGTGTTAATCCATTTATATTCTGACAAATTGGCATCATGAAACCCTTCCTGATTTGATTGAATTAAAAGTTAATTCGGGAACCTAAGGGTCACACGCATAAAAGATCGAAAGAAACACATAGTATATATGGCCAAATTTAAGTAGGCCATGATCGTGACTCATAGGCCACGATCATGGCCGAAGGCGAGCCTACTTTTTAAATAGGCCACGATTGTTGGCTATGATCGTGACAGAGAGCACGAAATGGTATATAAGTGAGTTCTTCACTTATGTACACAAGGTTTTACCACTTCTTACACATTCAAGTGAGAGCATAAGGGCTTTAAAAGAGTTCTAGAGTGAGAGAGAGGTATCAAGAACCTTGTTCTTGCAATTTATGCAATTGTCGCAAAACTCAAAGTGCTTGCAACAAGATTCTTGATCTTTCTTCGATCATTTTGAGCATCTACCAGTACTCATCTAGTTTGGTGCTCAAATCACCCTTGTACATTGTTTCTTCATCTTCTTTGCATGTTCTTGGGTGATCAAGGAATGGTTTGGCATTTGTGACAACCCAAATAAGGAGAAGAAACAAGAAAGGAGGAGAAACAAAAGGTAAAAAGTTTTATATTTCATGTTCTTTACATATCCATGCATGCATATATGATTCTGTGATTTTTGGGTTGTCATGGTGTCAGAATCTAGATTTCGACACTTTCGTTGCATACGTATGCATCCTTGGCTAACCCAAACACATTTATGAATATATAGCAAATGGAAATTGCTTTTGTTAAGCAAAAATATGTTTCTTCCAGTACTGTTAGCTCCAAGTTTTTTATATGGACTAAAATATGCGAGGACTATTTTGGAAGTAGTAATCATAATTATACAAGAGTCAAAAAGAATGTAACTTTCATTTAAATTGTTTGCTAACATTGTATATATAAATAAGAAAAAGGGGATTATTTGTCTTAAAATGGGTTTTTTTAGATTAAACAAAGACTAAAGGAGAGTTGAAGTCTTAACAGTTTGAAGTCATTTCTTTTCCTCCTTCACAAATCGCATTCTAAAAGAGCAAATAAGGCATTAAATTTCTTATATTTTCTTATATGCCTTTTTAAAAACAATTGGGCTAGCTAGCCAACTAACTAGGGTTCTAAGAACCCCCTTTTTTAGTCAAAAGTCATGCAAAAATGTTTCATAACATGTTTAAAATATCAAAGGAATTGATTAGCATATGGTGGAATATGATGAGTTTTGGTTCTTAGCTAGAAGAAGACATAAGATATGCATATTGAGTTGGGATCAGAAGCACAAAGATTTTCCACCAAAAGATCCAACAAATATAAATCAAGGTCAAGAAAAAGCAAGCTTTAACCCAATTTCCCATAACAAACAAACTCACCTGAGATGCTTTTTAAAGGAGGAATAACAAGCAAGTGAAGAAGGAGGTGCACATCGACCGTCATAGAGCACTGAAGGAGGAGGTGACTTTTAACCGAAACTTGTAGCAAGGAGATAGGGCTATAGTGATTTTGTTTTACAAATAATTACGTTATAGTAAACTATATGAGGAGTAGAGTAGGCGAGAGGCATTTAGTGATTTTGAAAACCACATTGTTTTACTTCAAAAAAAGGTTATATGACTCATTTAAGCTTCGGGTAGGTTAAGCTATAAAGCCTAATATTGAGCTTGACAGAAAGCCTAAACATTAAAAAAAAAGCTCAAGTTCGATTTGGAGCTCGTTCAACTCAAGTCAAACCTATATTTTAGGCTGATTTGGACTAAACCTAGGCAAAAATGTTAGTCCTACTCAAGGTTCTTAAGAACTCTTTAGTACGCCAAATATTCTAATTACTACTTAATTTTATACCTAAAACTAACTCAAATGGTCATTATAGACACAAAGTAGTAGTTACAATAGCTACTTTCTAGGAATGTGTAGCTAAGCAATTACTTCCTTCAGTTAGTTGGAAAACCACCACTGGGATATTAGTTAGCTAAACCTCCTATCTGGATAAGAAATCCCCTCTTATTAATTCTTTACATAAACCATCGACTAGTTGGTCATAACCATTCAACTAGCTGATGAATAACATTAATTAGTAAACAATACAATCGATGAACAATGTCTAGACAATGGATAGTTTATCATATGTAGTGTATCAAATAGTCCTATTTACTTACTAGGTCATCAAAACTCAAATTTTTAACTGTTTAAATTTTCACAAATTTTCATCCTTTTGATAAATTGATTAAAAATCATTACAAAATTTCCCAAAATTGTATTTGAAAATCAAAATATTTTCTACAAAAAATCAAAACAATTTTCCTCTTGATTGTGAAACAATTTATATATTATATCTTACATTCAAAAGATAAAGTAATGATTGAACCTCTGATTCATTGAAATGACCAAAATATCGTTACAAGAAAGATTACAATAATGTCTTAAATTTCAGATGTACATGATTCTTCCTTCTTCTTGTTTTCTTTACTTAAATTTCCTTGAAGCTCTCTTAAATTGTATGTGTACTCCACTTTACTCACTCTATCTATTCATTAATTATTCAATTAACTTATTTTCTCTTTTTTTTTCCTTCTATTGAACTACATCACATATTTTTTCTTAGTTCCACTATAATAGATATACTAATATCACTAAAACTAAATTCATTAATAGTAATATAATTTGTTATCATCAAAATCATGAGTTAGGTCCTCACTTAGTCAATAATAAATTTTTAATATTTTTATTAGGTTTTCAGTTTTCCTTATCTATATGGTCTTATTCAAGATTAATTTATAATTTATAATTTGAATTTTTAGTCATACTCTTTTTTATAAATTAATTTTTAAATAGGATTTTTATTCATACTTAGACATTCATTTTTTAATATTTCATGTTTTTAAAAATGGTTTATCTTGATCTACATACAACTAATTTTCATTTTAAGTAATTGCTTATGTTAATAAAAATGTTATTTTGAGAATTGAAATGCTATACTTGATTAAATGTTTTAGAAGAGGCATGGTGCAGAAGGAAAATAGTGAAATGTTAGAAGTCTAGTCGAGACTTCAACGAGAGCCTAAGGCGTGGGCTTTATCTGCTTTTGATGAGCCATCAAATTCATAAATGTATCCCATATGCTATATAGATAAGATTATTTATTGAGTATCATTCAACCCCAAGTTCCATCTACAAGCCTTATAAATGGAACTTAGCATATTTGAAGTGAACCTTTATATGTAATATATGGTCTGAAGGAATAAGTGAAGGATTTGTAGAGGGAGATGTATAGCTCTTTAGTTTCTGATAGCTTATCACTAGCCATCACATCTTTAGCGCGTGTAGATATTCAATAGAGAGAAAGGGGATTTTAAATAGAGGGTAAGCCATTAGTTACTTTGGGAAATGGAAAGGCTTATGAATTTGAGTTATCTATATTTAACCTATTTGGATCGTTAAAAATGTTTATAAATACTTTTTCAACCTTTACTATGGAACCTTAAACTTTTCATAAAATCTATTGAAAACTCCTTTATTCTCTATCCTCTTCCTAATGCTCTCCTTTTGAAGTTTATTTACTTCAATCGATACATTTTCTTGGGTCTATATCTTCTTTTGGAGATAGCATGTCTTACTTTGGTAATACATGTTATAGTTTTGGCATCTCCTCCTAAGAATACAAGGTGTTGAGAGTGTTTAGTGGAGACAAGTTGATAGGGAGAGTCGATTTTCAACATTTTCAAGTCATCATTTCTTATGTTGGCGCAGAGATGAAATTTAAGGCAAAAGGCTATTGGGGTAGACTTTTATTGCGATATTTCAAAATTCAAATATATGAGGGTAGATTTCATCATTCCTCCTTTTACAAGTATTAGGCGATCCCTCCCTACTAAGAGGGCATGTCCTAGCAGACTTAGAGATGTTTGCTTTTATAAGTGTATGATAAAGATCCTACTGAACTTTTCTACCTTCAAGTATTAGAGGAAAAAGATATGTCGATAAGTCAATTTTAGCCCCACTGTTGATGCCTCATCTGTTCTTTTAACGTAACCTGTTATTTAAGAAGCATCGAACTAACCTATATTTTGTCTAGACTTAGATATTAAATTCATCCGTCCAAAAAAACATTCATGTTGTTATATTTTGATTGTCAAGTTTATAATGAGTCTTTTTTATTTTGTTTTATTTTTAAAGGATGAGAGTAAGTGGGGCTTTTATTAGCTCAAATGAGAGGTTGACTTAAACTTCAACGAAAGGCAAAAGTAAGATGCTCTTTTGCCCTCTTTTGTATGAGCCTATTGAATTCTAAGGATCCCTTTCTTCCTATATAATTATTTCTAGAGGAGGAAATTTTGTCAAAGATCAGTGTTGTTGATCAACATGTTTATAAGTAGCTTCACCTTACACTTATTCTTAAATAGATAATTGTTACTAAATTTTTGTTCCTTTTGCAAGAATGGATCTTTGTAAACTTATATAACTACTTATATAAGGATTATACACTTAAAAAGAGAGAGAGTAGCGATATAAGGAGTCGCCTAGATATAGTAGGCTATGCATTTAAGTCTAATTGTTCAGATTAATTTAGATGAAGAGGTGGCTAAAAAAAGCATTGAAGTGGCATAGCTCTAAATGGGATGTGAAGAGTGGGTACTTGGTCTATAAGATGACTATTCTTTCCATACATATGAGTTATGGTTGTTTGAATTAGTCTTAAGCTAAATTTAGATTCTGTTTTAATAAGTCCTAGTTTATAGGACCAAGTTAGTACTTTGTTTTGGTTAGTTAGAAGTGATCCACGACTTGTTGAACGTGGATTTTTTATTTCCTTTTCAGTTTATTTGTTAGGCTATATAAGTCAACATTCTATTATTAATAAAGATGTAACGTTTCCAAACCCTGATCATAAACAATTGGTATCAGGGCTGCCATTGGACCTGCTAAGAAAAATGAAGAAAAAAAAGAGAAGAGTTATAAGATTAATAGAGAACAATGAGTGAAGAAAGGAGTGAAGGTAGTCTCACAAAGATTCTGCATTTTGATGGTCATCATTATGATCATTGGAGTGAAATAGTGGAGAATTTGTTAAGAGCCAAAGGATTATGGAACCTGGTAGAGAATGGCTTCAAAGAGCCAGAAATGTCAACTACACCGACTGATGCATAACAAACACAGTTGGATGACGTGAGGATGAAAGACCACAGAGTCAAGCATTACTTGTAGCAAGCTATTGATCGAGTGACATTTAAGCAAATTCTAGACAGACGCACTTCCAAAATTGTCTGGGATTCCTTGAAGAGCAAGTTCGGTGGCAATGAGAGAGTGAAAAGGTCTCTTCTCAATACATTAAGAAGGGAATTTGAAGTACTGGAGATGAAGAATGGAGAGACAATCAAGGAATATTTTGCTAAGGTAATGGCTGTAGCAAATCAAATGCGAAGTAATGGAGAGAAGATGCTGGATTCTACGATTGTGGAGAAGATTTTAAGGACTCTAACTGAACGGTTCATTTATGTGGTTGTGTGAATAGAAGAAGCAAAGGATACACATACCATGTCGATTGATGAACGACAGAGTTCCTTGTCCGTGCATGAGCAAAAGTTTAAGCAATTGGATAGAGAAGAAGATCAGGCATTAACAGCTGTTGCTGGTGCTGAAAGATTTGGAGGAAGAGGAAGAGGACGTGGTGTATATAGAGGTCGTGGAAGAGGTAGAGGAAGATTGTTTGAAAAGGCTCTAGTTAAATGTTACAAATGCCACAAATTAGGACATTTCCAATACGAATGTCCAAGTTGGGAGAGCAAAGCTAATTTCATAAATCAAGAGGAAGAACTGCTCTTGATGTTGTATGTGGAGAAGCAAGATTCAAAAGAAAAGGGTGTTTGGTTTCTTAATTCTAGGTGTTCGAATCATATGTGTGGGAATAAGTTGTGGTTCTCATTATTGGATCAAAATTTTCAGCACACTGTCAAGCTTGGAAACTACACGAAAATGGCAGTCACAAGAAAAGGATGTCTTAAGCTGGAGATTGGAGGAATCAAATAGGTCATTACAGAAGTTTATTTTGTTCCAGAACAGAAAAATAACCTGTTGAGCATCGGGCAACTTCAGGAGAAAGGACTTGGTATTTTGATTCAGGGAGGAGAGTGCAAATTGTATCATCCACATAGGGGGCTAATTATAACAACAAGGATGACCAAGAACCGGATGTTTATGCTTCAAACTACTATCCTACCGAGTACAGAATCAAAACTGCTCACTACATCGTGTTTCCAAGCTGTCACAAAAGATGCTTCTCACTTATGGCACTGCAGGTTTGGTCATTTGAACTACAATAGCTGATGAGCAATGCAGTCTCAAAAATTAGTTCATGGCTTACCTACGATTACCATACCAAGTAAAATCTGTACTCACTGCCTAGTTGGAAAGCAACGTAGGAAGAAAATGTCAAAGAAAAGTTTATGGAAAGCTACAAGAAAGCTGCAGTTAGTTCATTCTGATTTATGTGGACCAATCACACCAATCTCAACGAGTGGGAAAAGGTATTTGCTAAGTTTTATTGATGATTTTAGTCGTAAATTTTGGATTTATTACTTGCGTGAGAAGTCAGAAGCATTAGGAGTGTTTAAAAAATTTAAGAAGTGTGTTGAGAATAAGTGTGGTGAGTCCATATCATGCCTACGCATGGATAGAGGTGGATAGTTTACCTCACATGACTTTAATGATTTTTTTATGGAGAATGGCATCCAAGACAACTAACTACAACCTACACTCCTAAAAAAAATGGGGTGGCAGAGATAAGAAATAGAACCATCATGAACTCGATGCGTAGTATATTGTCTGAGAAGAAGGTCCCAAGAGAATTCTGGCCAGAAGCAGTTCAGTGGTTTACTCATGTGATGAATAGGAGTCTAATGGTAGCTATAAACGGGAAGACACCAGAGGAGGCATGGAGTAATGTCACACCTTCTGTAAGCTATTTTCGAGTATTTGGATGCATTGCTCATGTACACATACCGGAACAAAAAAGAGTTAAGTTGGATGACAAGAGTTACAGTTGTGTTATGTTTGGTGTTAGCAATAAATCAAAAGCTTACAGACTTTACGATCCAGCCTCTAAATGAATTGTGATAAGCCGTTATGTTGTGTTTTAGGAAGATAGTTGCTAGGATTGGAGTAAAGTTTCAAAGGATGTGAGTAGAGAATTGGAATGGAGAGATAATGTTTTTGAAGATTATAGTGATAGCGAGAATGAAGAAAATGTAACTGAATCAAACATGGAGGAAGCAGCTCAAGATTCTTCAAATGAATCAATGCCAAGCTCAATTACTGCAGCTGCAGTTCAAGGGAGGACTAGAAGAGAAAACAGAAGAGCTCCGGATTGGCAACAGGATTATGTAAGCGATGCTAGATTGAGACTTTTTGATGAAGATGAGGAAACTAGGAACATGGTTCTGTATGCTACTCTAGATCCGATTATGTTTGAAGAGGCTGTTGTAAGCTACAAATGGCTTGAAGCTATGAAACTTGAGATTCAAGCTATCGAAAAAAGTAAAACGTGGTAATTGGTGGAACTACGGACTAGAGCAAAAAAGATTGGAGTTAAATGGGTGTCTAAAACCAAGCTGAATGAATGTGGTCAGATTGATAAACATAAAGCACGTTTGGTGGCGAAGGGATATGCTCAGAATCATGGGGTTAATTATAACGAAGTTTTCGCACCGGTTGCTAAATAGGATACTACTCGAATGGTGATTGCAATGGTAGCACAGAAATGATGGAGCATTTTTCAACTTGATGTTAAAAGTGCTTTTCTTCATGGAGAGCTGGTAAAGGAAGTTTATATCGATCAACTAAGTGGTTTTGAGAAAGAACGAGAGGAGCACAGAGTCTATAAGTTGAAGATTTATACGGTCTTAAGCAGGCTCCAAGGGCATGGTATAGTCGTATTGAATCCTACTTCACCAAGGAAGGCTTTGAAAGGTGTCCATCTGAACCTACTCTTTTCATTAAAACTAATTGTAAGGGAAGTATTCTGGTTGTTAGCTTGTATATAGATGATCTCATATTCACGGGCAATGATGAGGGATTGATTAATGGTTTTAAGAATTCTATGATGCAAGAATTTGAAATGACTGATCTTGGAAGAATGAA
>JANQAP020000263.1:3653775-3664054 GCA_026874005.2 Erythroxylum coriaceum | reverse complement strand
AATATGTAGCAGCTACACAAGCAAGTAAAGAAGCAGTGTGGTTGAAGATGTTGTTGGAAGAACTTGGGTATAAACAAAAGAATATTACGCTGTTTTGTGATAACCAAAGTGCTTTGCATCTTGCAAGGAATCCAACATTTCATTCAAAGACAAAGCACATTCGAGTTCAGTATCATTTCGTTCATGAGAAAGTGGAAGAAGGGACAGTGGATATTCAGAAAATTCATACAATGGATAACCTGGCAGATTTTATGACAAAAGCAATCAACGCTGACAAATTTATGTGGTGTTGATCCTCGTGTGGCCTGACAGAGACGTAATCAACATGAAGCGGCAAGGTAGAAAGAATTGTGTGAATATCTGATTGACTCTCAATCAAATCTTCAAGTGGTAGAATTGTCAACTATGATAGGCACCATTCGGTGCCTACCAAGTGAATGTCAAACATGGTAGGCATTTCGGTGCCTACCATGCTTGGCTTTATGTGCATCCTCCTGCCTATAAATAGGCAGGAGGTGAACAAAGAGAGACATATATGGATAGTACAAAACTTAAGAGAGGTGTGAGGAGAGAGAGAGAGAGATACAAAAATATTTGTGTATTTTTGTGAGAGTAGTTTTCTCCTTGTAATTCTCCAATTTTTTCAATAGTAAAATTCTTCTGAAGGGAGCTAAATTCTGTCCTTGTAAATCTGTGTATTCATTACTATTCATTTCCGTCCGATTTAGCTGCGAATCTGCTCTAATCCGGTCAATATTCACAACAATTTGCTCTAATACTAGCCATTATTTTTATTCAAGAGATTCGCTCAAAACAGAATTGATTTGATAGATTATTTGTCGAGGCGATCAAGAGCAATTGAAGCCGAAGAAACAATAAAGGAAGAAAATAATTAATTCATTTCAGATTTTTCATTTCATACTATAGTTATTACAGCCACTAATAACATTACCAGTAGCCTTAAGGTGATGACACGTGATTCCTCCATAATTTGAGTTGTTACAACTGTTACAAATACATCGTTCTTCTTCTCTCTTGTTTGCTATGTACTTAGATGTCCTTCTTCTTCTTCTTCTTCTCTCTTGTCTGCTATGTACTTTAATTATTATTCGTAATCATAACTTAGTTAAAAGGCCAAATCGCAGAATAGAAAGAGGAAGAAGGTAAAACTACAAGTAGCTAACAAATAAAGGGATTGGAAGTCCGAGGAAATCGACTTTGAGCAATATTGATTGAAACTTTCCGAGACATTGACACCTTCATAAAACCCAAAGAGAAAGAAAATGAAGTTCATAGAAAATGAGATTCTTTGAATCAACAAGAGTTCTTAGTTTACAGACTTTAGGCTTTTTGTCTTTTTCCAGCTCACCGTTACTAACCCGATAACCTTAGTTTTTATTCATTGTCAAAGATGTCATTCCAACAATCCACTTGAACAAATAGACGCACAACACCATAATACTTCTTAACTCTTAAGAAAGGAAAAAGAACTGGGACGAAATAGACAGCTTTAAAATGGAGGGCATTTATCGCTTATAAAGCAATAATGGCATCAGAAGGTTGCTCATTTGGATGCAGATTTTATAGCTTCAATGCGAGCTCTAGCACGAGCGACATGATTCTCTTTGGGAAGAAGACATCCTTTGACCACTTCAATATGGGACAGCTTTTCAATCCAGCTGCAGAGAACTGGGAACTTGTCTACAGTTAAAAATCTTTCCTCTGTAGCTTCCTGCCACACTTGAAACCAATATGTGACAGAAAATGCTACAATATCAACAAGTCCTATAGCCCCACCTCCATAGAACTCCTTTCCCTTCAGTTCATTCTCGAGAAATTTCAACTGGTCACACACTTGTCCCATGATCTGCTCTAGCTCCTCTCCTTTGGCCCTCATAGACTTGTACGCAGTTTGCATAAGCTGCATCAATTAACATAGTCAACACCAACGAAACTGGTTCAGAGACCGTAAAGTGAATGAAAATTAATTGAGATTATTTACCGTATCATCAACGAACTTAGCCCAGAAGCGAGCAACGGCTCTATCATAAGGGTCTTCAGGCTGGATGGGATTAGCTTTCCAGGTCTCATCAATGTACTGAAGAATAACTTGTGACTCCGCAATTGGCTTTCCATTGTGTACAAGCACAGGAATTTTCTTGTGCACTGGATTATACTCGAGAAGCAAAGAACTCTTATTAGATAGGTTCTCTTCTATGTACTCGTATTGGACCCCTTTCAGCTCAAGGGCCAACTTTACTCTAAAGCTGTAAGGACTAGCCGAACTGCCCAATAGCTTCACCTCTTCAGTCATTTTTGGATTCTGCAGTTTCTTTGAAACAGCCCCTTCTCTACTTTCTATTTTGTATTATGTGCCTTTGATGTTAGTTGACCGGTCTTATAGGGAAGGAAGGTGGAAATTTCTTGACTCACAAGTTTTGGAGAGACCCTTTCGAACTTGACATCATTGATTACATCATCTGAAGTTAACTATTCAATTATTCATTATCCCGTTCCACTTGCAAAATGTAAAACACCCAAAGAGTCCCCTTTCTTCTCCTCCACACTCAACACTCGCAATTAATTCGTTCAGATTGCTGACAGAGTTATTAAAATAGAAGTACCCGCTAGTCGTGTTCCACCGAAGTTTGATCTAGGACAATGTCAATGACAAAATTTTCGGAACTTTTTGTTCTCGCATACGCCATCGCATTCGTATTTATTCGATGA
This sequence comes from Erythroxylum coriaceum, assembly GCA_026874005.2. Taxonomy (NCBI): domain Eukaryota; kingdom Viridiplantae; phylum Streptophyta; class Magnoliopsida; order Malpighiales; family Erythroxylaceae; genus Erythroxylum; species Erythroxylum coriaceum. The sequence continues at coordinate 3,661,324 of JANQAP020000263.1, read as the reverse complement.
TCCCGATTCCAGACTCTCCAACGAGATGTGTTGGCCATCAAAGAAGCAATTTAGGCTGTTGATGACGTACTTGGATTATCAAGCCCATTCTTTGAAGTCATAATGTTTATATCCTGAGTCTCTTGATTATCTATTATTTGGTGCCGGACAAGCTGGCCTCCCGAATCTCTTTTGTTGACATCTCTTTTCTCGTCATCTCCCAATTTACGTTTTCTCCTCTCCTCTAATTGATTTTTTCACGGAATATCTCTTATAACTATACATGTATCAAGGAGATTTTGGACATAACTGGAAGTTGTTTAAGACTTCTATTCATCGTACATTATATGTAAAAGATAGAAAGAGTTAAAAAGACATAAAATTATGCAAATTTCTGCTTATATTAAAATTTCTCAAATTTTTTTAGTTTTTAAGTTTCTAGAAAATTTATTTTTATATTTCAATTAAAAAATAACAACGAAATACACACATTATGAATATCAGACATGAACTAATCAAATGTTATTTACATGACGAGTTAACTAAGCTTTTCAAACGAATCAAACTAATTAAATATAGCTAAAACTAATAATTATTATAATTATCTTAAATTATCAATTTAAGTCAATTTTAATTTGTTTAGATTGAGTTGAAAAGTTGAGTTAGGTTACCATCTTGTTGAATTTAATTAGTTCATATTTGATGTTTATACTACGTGTGTTTGTAATTATTTTTTAACCGAAGTATATGAAATGAGATTTTTCTAAAAAAACTAAAAACTAAAATAAGTTTTGCTGATAATTTTAATGATTATGGGGCTTTTATAAGATATTTTAAACTATAGGAGATGCATATGTCTTTTATCTTTAAGAAAAAATTTCTGAAAGAAATAAATGAATTATGTAACTTTTATTCTCTCTCTTTCTCTTTCTCACTCTCTCTTAAATTTTCCCAAAAATAACTCTAACGTTGAATGATTACTTACTAATCCAAATAAGAAGTTAAAAATTAAGATGATGACTCTTAAAGATTTGATGTTGGAATACTCAATAAGAATATAAGTTTAGCACCTAAAAAGTGAACAAAATATTCTTGGAAGAAGACAAACATAGACTAGAATTGTAAGTTTGAAAGAAAAAATTAAAAGGTTGATGGACATATTTTAAAACTAAAATGGAGTTCTTACGTCGACGAAGGGGTTAGGAATAATTTTGAGCAATGACATAGGATCGAATTTTCTAGGGCTAAAGAACCATTGGAGGAATAAAGAGACACTCTCTTTCCACTTGAGGCCTTACAAAAGAAGATTCATTTGATATAAGTCAACTTCTTTGTTAACAAGGTCCTAGCCCAGCTACCTATTGCCTTATTTTAAGTAAGTTCAAGCTTCCTAACTTGGAAGTTTACAATGGATCTGTAGGTCCCATCAATCATATTATATGTGTTAAAATTGGCTTATATGCCAATTGTACCAATCTCACATTGGTGGGAGATGGCATGGGGTTGGCTTGGTTGGGCCTATATAAGACACGACCCTCTTTGTTATTTGTTGTACCTTGGAAAATTCTCTTCCTCCCCTCAATTTGTAGGATCTCTCAAAGCGAACCTCATAGTTCAAGGATTTTTCATATAAGCCCCTGAAGTTTGTAATAATTGAATTTTTCCTTTTATTTTTTAGCGTTTGTAAGTAATACCCTATTGTTTGCGTAATTACAGTATTAGCCTAACTATTTGGGTATTTGCAATTTAACCCAATAGTTTTGGAATTTGTATTGTGGCCCATAAATTTTGTAATTTCTCTTTGAAGATAGTGGATTTGTTCCAGCGGTGCCCGAGGACGTAGGAAACATTACCGAACCTCATTAAATTTGGTGTTCTTTCTACTTTTGCATATTGTGTTGGATGATTGGTTGGTTAGTTGCCTCGTTAAGATATTATGTCTTATTACTAGCATAAGTGGTGATAATCATTGTTCGCTTCCGGCGAAATAAGTGGTATCAGAGCTCAGGTTTAAGACAGTAAGTGACTATTCTCTGTTGAGCATTTACTACTATTCTGGGTTGTGATTTTTGGATTGCTAGTTGGTGGAGATTGGTTATTTGTGATTTGGTTAGTTGAGCTCATTTGTGTGAGGTAGCCATGGCATCATCATCATCTACATCGATGAAGACAGTTACAATGTCCAATGAAAAAATAGATGTGGAAAAAATTGATGGTCGGAATAATTTCGGCTTATGGCAGAGTGAGGTGTTAGACGGATTATGTCAGCAAGACTTACATATGGTTCTGGAAGAAACAAAGCTAGAAGATATCGATGAGACAGACTGGAATAGGTTTAATATAAAAGCTTGTGAGTTGATTCGTTCTTGTCTGTGTAAAGAGCAGAAGTATCCGCTCATCAAAGAGAAGTCAACTAGTGTATTATGGAAGGCCCTTGAGAACAAAAATATGAAGAAAGGCAATGATAACCGGTTGTATATGATAAAGAGATTGTTTCGTCTTCAGTTGAGACTAGGTACAAGTATCAATTCTCATATTGATGAGTTTAATAAGTTCATTGTCGATTTATTAAACTTAGAGGAAACCTTCGAAGATGAAATAAAGGCTATGTTATTGATTGGTTCTCTTCCAGATGAATTAGATCATTTATATATTACTCTCATCCATGGGAAAGATAAACTGTCATTTGAAAAAGTTTGTTCTTCTCTAACAAACTATGAAATCCATAGAAAAGATCACAGAGAACATAGAGATGAATCAGTAGAAGCATTGACAGTGAGAGGGCATAGTCAGAGTAGGAAACCAGTAAAAAGGGGGAAATCTAAGTCGAGGGGTAAAGGAAGAAAAGATGAATGTGCCTTTTATCAGGAGAAAGGGCATTGGAAGAAAGATTGTCCAAAGTTGAAAAAGAAAGAAATGTTTGTTTCCAATGCATGTGTTGGCAAGAACATAAGTGATGACAGTGTGTCAGATTTTTGTTTAAGTAATCATTCATCCATATCTGGTTCTGATGAATGGATTATGGATTCGGGTTGTCCTTATCATATGTGTCCACATCGGGAATGGTTCTTTAAGTTTGAAGAGCGTAATGGTGGAGTTGTGTATATGGGCAATAATGACAGTTGTCAGACTGCTGGGATAGGTTCAATTCGGTTGAGAAATGTTGATGGATCAATTTAAGTCAATTTTAATTTGTTTAGATTGAGTTTAAAAGTTGAGTTAGGTTACCATCTTGTTTAATTTAATTAGTTCATATTTGATATTTATATTATGTGTTTTTTGTAATTATTTTTAACTGAAGTATAAGAAATGAGATTTTTCAAAAAAAACTAAAAACTAGAATAAGTTTTCTAATAATTTTAAAGATTATGGGGCTTTTGTAAGATTTTTTAAACTATAAGAGATGCATATGTCTTTTATCTTTAAGAAAAAATTTCTGAAAGAAATAAATGAATTATGTAACTTTTATTCTCTCTCTTTCTCTTTCTCACTCTCTCTTAAATTTTCCCAAAAATAACTCTAACGTTGAATGATTACTTACTAATCCAAATAAGAAGTTAAAAATTAAGATGATGACTCTTAAAGATTTGATGTTGGAATACTCAATAAGAATATAAGTTTAGCACCTAAAAAGTGAACAAAATATTCTTGGAAGAAGATGAACATAGGCTGGAATTGTAAGCTTGAAATAAAAAATTAAAAGGTTGATGGACATGTTTTAAAACTAAAATGGAGTTCTAAGGTCGACAAAAAGGTTAGGAATAATTTTGAGCCTAAAAGAGCAATGACATAGGATAGAATTTTCTAGGGCTAAAGAAATCATTAGAGGAATGAGTTAGAGACACTCCTTTTCCACTTGAGGCCTTACAGAAGAAGATTCATTCGATATAAGTCAAACTTCTTTGTTAACAAGATCACAACCCAGCTACCTCTTGCTTTATTTTAAGTAAGTTTAAGCTTCCTAACTTAGTTTTTCAATGGCTCTGTAGATCCCATCAATCATATTATATGATATCGAGAGATGGTAGATTTGCAATTTTAATGAAATCAAGTTTAAAGCTCTCTAATTTTCAAAAAAAAAGTTTAAAACTCTCTCTTCTATTTTGGTTAGAGTAGCCAATGAATGGTATTAGATCATTCAAAGGGAGTCCATGTCAAGTTTTAGACAACTCAAGTTCAAGGACCCTTGAGCACGGCACCTACACACTACCGTGTTGAGGATGTTTTCAAAAATGATAACTTTTGTTTCTCCTTTGCAGTCTTACAAGCACTAGTGTTGCCCCTTAAATGAAGAACATAGCATCTTACACGGATAGGTGTTTGGGGCTTTGTAGCTTATTAAAAAGTTAGGGTTTTTGGATTCAAAGGGAAAAAGAGGTAGAAAGGAAAAGAGCTTTTGGTGAAAGAATAGTGGAAAAGCATTAGGAAGTCGAAAGGAAGTTGTTGTACATTCATTAATGATTGAGATTACACCATTCTTTAAAGTTAGTCAAGATTTTACCAAGAATTATATGAAGATTCAATATTCAAGAATAATAATTTCTTGATCTTATTTTCTGTCTTTTTAATATTGATATTTTTATATGATTATAAACTAAATAGGCTATCGATAAATAGTGATTTAGTCATAATTTTTGACTCATGTTTAGTGCATTTTGTTTGTTTTTTTGAGAGTTTTTATTTAAAGCAAAAGGAACAAATTAAAATAAGTTTGGGGTGATTTGGAGTTATTTTGACCAAATTGTGAAGAAGCTGAAAATCTATATAGTCTTTGGACATGCTAGTGTTGATAAACGCGCCCTCGTTGATGATAACATGCTCATGTTAACATGTTTATGCAAAATAAGTGGTAATACAATTTCAAAGCGTTGTACAATTTTTGGACATGCCTGTGTCATATGAACATTCCAGTGTTCATGCTTGTGTGCATATTTTGAGCTAGCATTCTTTTCAAATTCAAAAGTTTAGTGATTTCTAATCAACATGGCCATTACACACATCTGTGTTGGTGATCATATACTATCTAAAATCCTAATTTTTGAACTATAAAAGTCAAAATTAAGAAAAAGTAAGGAGGTTTAGGAAACACCAATTGATGACCTATTATAATAGATAGAATAAGGAACATACAATAAAACACATTCAAAGTGGATTTTCATTAATCTAAAATGGATTTCTTAACGATTAAAAGGGACTTCACCATGTTTCTTTTGATTTTCTAGTTTTTCTTTAGTTTTGATGTTATGTTTTCTATTATTAGGAACTAAAACTTTTGTGGTACTTAGAATAGACGAACCTCTAGATAGACCTTGTAGTGATTTTACTTTAATTTAATTCATTTTTTAATTTCATTAAGATCCAATTATGTATTCCTAATTATTCTTGATTTAATAATGCTATCATGTTAATTCATATGTGATTTTATATAATTGAGATTAAGAAATTCTATGTAAGAGTAGATCTAGCAAAATTGAAAGAAATTGCATACAAACCTAAAGATAGGTTAACATAAATCTTCTGGATTAAGGTTAAATCTAATAGTAAAATTCAAAAATCGATTAATGTAATTGTAAAGTTTTTAAATAGAAAGTAATTTCAATTAATCAACCTAGGATTATATGTTAATAATCTTGATAATGTTATTAGTATAATTGAAGAATTTTCACAGTCTAATGAACCTTAGAGTAAATTGATTAGTGAAATTATAATTGCATGAGAAGTCCTGGAGGGATTCATATTATAAGTACCATTATCTTCTTTGATTGTTTCTTAGTTTAATCTCTATTCTAGTTAAATTAATTTATTGTTTTAATTTTGAATTTGATTAATCATAATCACCATAAATTTTTAAACTAGACAATAGAAAGATGGTAAGTACTAGTACTTCTAGTTCTTATGGAAACATTTCGTACTCACTAATGCTAGCTATAGCACTTATGGTTAAAGCTAAAACTAAAATCATCATCGGTTATGTATTTAGGTATGATGAATATACTACTACTACTACTACTACGACTATTAATACTACTAAACTAGTACTAATACTACTACTACTACACTACTACAACAACTACTACTATTAATATTACTACTACTACTACTACTGTTACTCCTCCTCCTCCTCCTCCTCCTCCTCCTCCTACTACTACTACTACTACTACTACTATTACTAGGTATTAGTACTTCTAGTTCTTGCAAAAACAACTCGCTAATGCTAGCTATAGCGTTTGCGGTTAAAGCTAAAACTAAAATCATCATTGGTTATATATTTAGGTATGATGAATATATACTATTACTACTACTAATAAACTAATACCAGTACTACTATTACTACTACTAAACTACCACCACTACTACCACCACCATTACCACTACCACCACCATCACCACCACCACCACTACCACTACTATTACTAATACTACTACTACTATTACTACTACTACCATCACTACTAAACTACTACTACCTACTACTACCACTACCACTACCACCACCACCACTACTACTACTACTACTATTACTACTACTACTACTACTACTATTATTACTACTATGACTACTACTACTATTACTACATCACCTACTACTACTACGAATAGCACCACTGCCACTACGATCAACACCACCACTACTATTACTACTACTACCTACTACTACTATTACTACTACTACCACCACCACGACTACTACTGTAACACCCCACTCCCATCTGACACATACATGTTCGCCCTTCGGTCACACGTGCACATGCCTGACAAAAATGACGTGTTAACTATCTCACTTTCACTTATTACATGGCATCATAATTAAAATCACAAATCACACATTTGCTAACATCCAAAATTTTACTCATTTTATATCATACCATTATATACATTGTAGCTTTAAGTTCAACATCATCCGTAATTATACAACATCATCCTATGAGCATAAACAAATCAGTCTACATAGTATGCTACAACATGAGGAATGCACAAAAGTTATTAACAAACTATGTCTTCAATTCCCAGCTAATCGACCTTTGAGCTATATCTGATCGTCAAAGTTGCACAAAATACGCTTCTATGGAGTCTTAGAAGCTAGGTCGTCTCACTCTCGAACCTGAAATTGTCAACGTGCAATTTTGGTAAGTTTTGCGAACTTAATAGAGTAACCATCCTTGGTGGTTCACTCATGTTATAACACATAATCAATCATAAACATATTGTCACACAGTTCATATCAACTTGATTATCATCAAGATCTATCACCAATAAATTGTATTTCAATCAAACAATTGAATCAAACTATTACTTCATAACACTTGAAACATAATCATTGGTTTAATACCATATATTTAATCATCTAATATTCTTACAACTTTACAAATTATTCAATGAATTCAAACTATATGTGTATGTTATATATATGAGACTCACATTCGTTTTTACATTGTTGTGACTGTGTGCTTTTTCAGTATCCTGTATTATTGGGTTCATTGATCATAGTGAGCCTTAGGCTCTAATCACATATGTGCTTGAGCTTTAATCTCATTTCAGTCATAGTCGCAGTCCCAGTCAGTAGCATCAC
>JANQAP020000263.1:3638775-3648775 GCA_026874005.2 Erythroxylum coriaceum | reverse complement strand
ATGGAATGGGTATTACTTTGTTTGGTTTATTGTTAAAGAATTTATATGCCAATGTTTAGTTTGAAAATATAAACTTGGAATAACAAAGGAATAACCAACAAAAGACCAAAATATCCTTATTATGATGATGATGATGATGATTATTATTATTATTATTATTATTACTATTATTATTATTATTATTATTATTATTAATTTTCTATTTACTATTATTCTTATTATTATTAATTTTATTATTTTTATCTAATATTTTTATTTTTATTATTTTTATTAAATTCCTTATTATTATTAATTTTCTTCTTCTTCTTCTTTTTAATGATGATGATGATGATGATGATGATGATGATGATGATGATAATAATAATAATAATAATAATATTATTATTATTATTATTATTGTTATTAATTTTCTACTTATTATTAGTCTTATTATTATTAATTTTATTTATTATTATTAAATTCCTTATTATTAATTTTCTTCTTCTTTTCTCAATATTAATAATAATATTATTATTGTTATTAAATTATGTAGTTTTAAAAATATTAGAAAATTTATTAAATTACTTAACAAATTTTATGTAATTAATTATTATCCGTGTAATAATTATTTTAATTTGATCTTAATAAAAATTAGAAATTAATTTGAAAAATATTTAATAAAATACTTTTTTAGAGATTCTTATATTACAAAGTATTTTTGAGTAATTAATTTTAAAAAAAATATTATTAAAATTATGTATCTTTTATTTCAATTCAAATTAAGAAAAAATATATTATAAAATAGAACAAATTATTACTAATTTCCTACTTCAATTAAAAAATTAATGAAGAATATAATTAATTTTTTAAATAAACCCATTTTTCATTAAATAAAATCTTAGTTAAATTCAATATAAAATTTAAAGGTACAAGTATAAATTTGTTAATGCGCAATATATTTTGAAAGACATAAGATTCTATTACATGCTTTCTATAGTTAAATGTCAGACTAATCCTTGTTAAATTTAACCCGAATTAATCATGTTTTAAATTATGTTTAAGTTTAAGAGAGTGAGTTTTGTCCAAGTAGAACATTATAAATTAGTTTAGACTCGTATTTATTTATTTTATTTTTTTGGATTCAAGTACAGACCTTAAGAAACCCGAATCCGACTTGACATATTGTGAAACCGAAAATTAAATTTCTATATACATATTCAGCAAGTTTCAGTGCCTGACAATCTGTGCCTGTCAAGTTGCCGCATGACCTCAACATTCATCCTTCCGCGACTCAATGTTGAAATGTCTATTAAAACCATCTTCTAATGAGTAACTAAAGACTTGTCTAGGATGACAATCGATCAACCTACCCTTTTTTATCTTGGCACGAACAGTCAAGTTTAAAAGGATGTCCTTTTGGAAACTGGACAAACCAGCTTTGAGCCGGCAGGTCAATTGGCAAAATCAGAATTGATCAGGCCAGTTTTCCAACCATAAACTTGCTAGAATGAGTGCCTAACACACAAATGCAAACCTGTGGAGAAGCTTCAGACAAAAAATTAGCTTTTGAATGTGGAACACGTTGCCCTTCGATTCTGATCAACTCTTGACTCAATCAATGACATATACCAATAATATAAGAATTTCATACCATCTGATTGAAATCCTCAAACATTTATACCAACCAATCAGTTATGTAAGTAAGGAGTGCAAGGCTGAAGTAAAACAAATAGAGGAAGAGACGTCCGTTCGAGTTTATAGTGGTCAGTGATGGGAAAGGAAGGGGGGATTCAAAGTAGAGGACAAACATAGCAAATGCTATGTACACAAATTACATAATGTCCAGTCAAAAGATTTTGAAAGTTGGGAATGGTTCTTAAAATAGACACTTCGAGGTTTCAAACACACTCTATTACCTTCATAATTCAAGACAAAGAAGCTGAGGAAAATCTTACCTTGAAGCAGTAAACTCCAAAGATAAAAAACATTTAAGCTATTAGTACATTTCAAGGATCCCCAACCCAAGATGGGTTCCAAAACCAAAACCAGAAGGAGCAACTGCAACACCATAGCAGAACCTATATGCACTTTCTCAAAAGTTGAGGATCAATACAATTGTTTCTTTTATTTTTCCAGCAAAATGCCTAGAAAGAAATCATAATTATGAAGGCTATAGTAGCAAAAGCCGTCGAAATTTTTATTATAGTAGAAAAGGTGAAAAGAATAACCAAAAGAAAGGAACTCAAATCTTATCCATTAAAGTTTTTCATTACTCAATGACTAGAATCAAGTGAGGATATATAGCTTGAAGGCATAGAATGAAAATTCGTTTATCAGCCTTGAGATTTCCTGGCCCTTGCCATCCACACACAATCTCAATACAACAGTTTGTGAGAAGAAGTACTATCTGAACTGCAGTAAGCCCAATCTCTTCAAAACAAAAGCAAATATTCTTATATAGTCTTTCTTAATACTTAGAGATACAGAAGAGACTAAGATCACTAAAGTTGTGTATTCCAATATTCCAATAGCCAAGTATATCCACAGAGCTTCCTAACAGACTACTTCTCAAGTTTCCTAGGTTACTCAAGAATTGTCAAATCAAATTCAAGCTCCTGAACAGCTAACATTAAGAAATAGTATCAATTCATTGCATCAAAATCAGTACTTTTAACTTTCTGATAGACAAATCCCAATAGTCAACCATATAAAAGAACATAAATTAATTCAATCCAACCAAAGTTAACATACCCAAGTCTTAAATTAGGTCACAAAAAAGTATATACGAAGTGAAAAGGCATAATTTTCCATTGAAGCAAGTCTCTTCTTGTAAAAAGAAAACAACTTTGACTTAACCCTGATTCTACTACCTACTTGTCTTCAGCAGAAATGCCATATTTCTCCTGCATCTTAGCAATCTCCTCCTCCTTCTTCTTCTAATCAAACTTTTTGCTCATCTTCGCTTGTTGATAATACAACACAATCAGATACCTGTGGGCAACGTTGAAGCCGGAGAGATGATCCATCGCCGTTTTTGCATCATAGATGCCCTCATACATGACAAATGTGGTGCCCCTGGTGTCCTTGTTCATCTCAATTCGGATTTGCCGAATTGCTTTGTATTTCCCAAAGATATTATACATCTCCTCAGTCGCAATGTTGAACGGCAAGTTTCGGACGTACAACACGCGGTTAACTTCTGGCAGGAGCCGATGTTTGCTTTCTGTAGACTGATTGTTGCCATAAAAAAGGGGCTGTTTGACCGTCGAGAAAGTGAGCGAAAGGCAGCGACTTTGTGAAACTCTAGTGGTGACACGAGAGAGACGCATGCTATTGCGTGAGTAAGAAAGACATGGGTGTGCTGCTGCAGGAGAGAGAGGGATAGAACTTGTCCAAGATAAAGAAAGGTTACGTTTACCTATTCCGGATGTATGCGAAATAGGTAAAGATCAGGGGGTAGCATATTTAGCTATTGCCCCGTGTTCAGGAATTGTTAACGTTTAGGAATGGTTATTTCGTAGTTGTTTGTCTACCCAAACAAAGAATATCTAATAAATAAGAATAGGTGGGTAATAGAATGCCTGTTACTCTCAACTAGAAAGGCCATTAATTCTTTCCTTTCAAGTTAATAAGATTAGCCCTCTCGTTCTTATGTCTCTCCTCTTTTTTTCATTTTCTGATTATATTCACTTTTTTCTTTTTTCTCTCTTTTCTTCTCTCTTTTTTTATTTTTTTATTTAGAACAAGATCAAGTTTAGAAGAGGTAAAATGTAGAGGTAAAATGTAGAGGAGAGATACAAATTATTACAACCATATCGATTCTTGACTTAAAAACCAACTATATCCCATAATTTCCCCACACTTATTCAAACAATTATTCCCTAAACTCAATCATACACATTCAAATACTCAACTTGCCTTATGGTAGGTATAACGAAGAGAATAAATAATTAAGGTCAAGGCTTATTGTTTTGTGTTAAAGAAAGAAAAAATTTCATGTTAAGCTCAAAGAGGGTTCACTAAGGTAACATCATGGTGGTTTTTTAAGCAAAAAGGGTAAATCCTAATTCTCTTCATCATTTCAACGTTTGCGTAAGATTATGTGATCTCAACTAGTATTTGCAAGCAAGTTATAGAGTCCCTAAATTATGAAAAAACACTCTCAACAAATAATACGTGAATTTGGTGTTTGATAGTTCAAAAAGGCTCAAATTATTACTAAATGAAAAATGTCATTCATTTATCACAACAAGCTAATGTCCTTTTATCTGAAATCCAAGTTAATCAGTCTAAGCATTCTAGTATACTCATTCACTCATATTATGCATTTCTAATCTCAATCAAGTTTATGTCATGACTATGCATTTCTAACTATTAAATGGGAGAACAAACACACAATAAACAAATAATAAATATTTTTTAACTAATAATCTCCACACACTTAAACATCACATTGTCCCTAATGTGATGTAAAAAAGTAAAAGAGGGATCTAAGATGCAAAATAACATGAACAAGGACAAGCAATAAAACTAAAAGACATTAAACTAACAAACAGTAAAACCAACAAAAAGAAAAGAGATAGAAAATACGATACGAAAGTGTGGATGGTGGCTACGTCAATACGGTGTGAAGCATGGCAATAAATATGACGTACTACATTAAGGAGCAGTGAATAGCTACTGGGAAGAAAAATAGAAGAGATTGAAAAGTAGGCCTATGCACATAAAGAAAATAGATTAAGTCGAGTTTTAATAAAAAGAAATAACAAAAAACTAATTGAAAAATAAAACAAAAATTGTATAGTTGCCTCCCATTTAGTGCTTCTTTAATGTCTTTTAGATTGACACCTCAGTCGTTATGCTCAAGGTGGACTCCTCAAAGTGAGTGATTCCACTGTTTTCTTCTCTTCATTGAGATTTTTCTCTAAGAATATTAATCTAATCAATGAAAGAATAGTCTTCAGAAACAATAGTAGTAGAAATAGGTTCAACGTTAAAGATTGAAAATTCTACTATTTCTCCCAAAACAGTCATGCTCAGTTTCTCGTTCTTCACCTCAATCAAGGTGTTGGTAATGGCCATGAAAGGCCTCCCTAGGAGTATGATGTGCTCCTTCCCTTGGTCTTTAACCTCCCCTATGTCTAGGACAACAAAATCTATAGGAACAATCAATCCTCTAACCTTCACTAACACATCCTCCATTATTCCTTTCAGATAACAAATTGACCTATTAACTAATTGAAAACACATGTTTATAGGTTTTAACTATTCTAAATCCAATTTTTTATAAATAGATTGAGATATAAGGTTTATACTTGCCCCAAGGTCAAACATACCCTTAACCTCATCACCAATACCCATTGATACTTGCACTAGAAAACTCCCTATGTCTTTCAATTTAGGGGGTAATTGCTACTATGGCACCCACTTGCAACCTCTAAAACCATCCCCTTCTCGTTTGGCTCAAACTTCTGTTTCTTGGTGTTTAGTTCCTTGAAGAACTTCACATAAGCTGGAATGTTTTTTATCACACCTAACAAAGGCAAATTACTATTAACTTTGAAAAATATGTTATATAGATTAGAAAATTGCTTATCTTGTTTCGATTCCTTAAAGTAGCTTGGATATGGGATCAGTACTCTATAAGGATTAGCAGCCTTATGCAATCTTGGTTCTTTATTACAGTCAGTTGCATGCCCCAATTTTTCACCTCTCTGAACGTGACTTAAAAGGTTGTTGTGCCTATTGCTTTCATCATTCTACTCACATTTTTCGTTGGTGAGGCTCTCCTCCTCTTGATTACCTACACCAAACAGATTAGAAGGGATCTCAACATGATTATCAATTACCTTACCACTTCTCAGAATAGTGACTGCTTGGGCTTACTTGGGTTGACTGGGCAACTTTCATTTTTGATTGTTATGCATTTGAGCAGCAGTTTGCTCTACTTGAATCTCAATCCTCTACACATATGCCTCAAAAGAATCGAACGTCTTATTATCCGTCTTTTGATCTTGAGTTGTGACCTAAATAAACGCATTTAGGCTTTCCTCCAAAGAAGGCTTGCTTGGTGGGTTTTGAAGTAAGGATTGCCCTTGGTAATAATTCAGCCTCTAAAAATTTTGGCATTGTGGTTGGGGCTGTATTGGTGGATTATTGGTCTTCCATGAAAAATTAGGTGGTTTCTACAAACAGGGTTGTAGGTGTTTCAATACGGTTCATTTTGCTTCCTTAGCTGAAACTGTTGAGTGAGTTCACTTGTTCTTCCCCATCTGTAAAAGGCCCATAAGAATACGAACAAACATTAGCTCCATGACCATAAATTCCACATATACCACATGACTCTTGATTTGGAAACTTTTAGGGTAGTCTTATAGTTAGCATCTTTACATTCCTTGTTAACTCAGCTAACTGTATAGTTAGTTCTTGATTTGAGCTCACTTCATAAACTCCAACTCTTCTTCCCCTCACGCTCTTTTATTGAGAATTGGCCCCTAATATTTTGAAGATCTCATATGTTTCTTCAGCAGTCTTACTCTCCCACAGCTTCTCCTACTGCATTGTCCACTGTGTACTGACACTATTGTGTCAATCCATCATAAAAGAACTGATTCTGCATGTAGAGTGGAAAATGATGGTGTGGACACTAAATGAGTAAGAGTTTGAAGTGTTCTTACGCCTCATGAAATGACTCTCCCTCCATCTGAGTGAAGGTTTCTATCTTCGTCCACAACTCAGAAGTCTTTTGATGGGAATATAACTTTTTCATGAATTTGTTATATTCCTCCTCCCATGTAGTCAATGAACCAGGTGGAATGGTCATCAACCATGCCTTGGCCCGATCCTTCAATGTGTATGGGAAGCACCTCATCTTGAATTAATCTTCATTTAGGCCATTCGATGGAAATGTCTAAAGAGTGGTATAGAATTCCTGAATGAAGTTTAAAAGGGTCTTTATTGGGAACCCCATAGAACGATGGCAACATGTTGTAATGAATGCTCTTTAATTCATAGTTTCTGGCTGCCTCTCCCAAACGGATGCATGAAGTGGTAGTACTAATTACTGGTCTGGCATACTCCTTCATTACTAGCTGCCTTTCACCCATCTCTTGATCTTCAAGCTTGGGCTCCTCGAGATTGTCTTCAACGTCCCCTTGAGGTCCTTTTATCTTATGCACTTTATCAATAAAGGGAGCAAGTTTACTTTCCCAAGACCTCCTTCCTAGCATAAATCAAATAAAGACAACACTGAATTAGTAACGTAAACTGCTAAAACATCTCAATGAAATAACATAACAAAAATGATGCATGAAACAAACAAAAAAATTTTAAAAATCAAAATTAAATTTAGTACAAACACTAAACACCTCCCTGGCAACGGCGACAAAAACTTATTATACCTAAAATAAGTTTTAAAAATACCTAGGTTATCCTACTCACAAGTATACAAGGTCGTTGTAGTTGATTACTCAAGGTAGTCTCCCATAGAGGTGAAATTGGTTCACTTAAATTAACCTTGAACAAAAATAAAAACAAATGCAATCCTAAACACTGTATCCTAATTTGTTGAGTGAAGGCTTTAAAGAAAATCATAAAATTAAACTAAAAAGGAAACGAAATTAACTGGAAGCAAAAACGAATAGATTAACCACAGTGGAAACTCTTGAGAATTAATTTCACTAATTTAATTTTCTATGCATGACTAAGGGAAAATGATTGGATATCTTACTAAAATTACTAATTGGGTTCTAAAATCAATTCAAATAACAAACTAATCTAACTTTCGTATTCAACAAGTTTATCATCCAAATTAATTATTAAACCCAACTAATAATTACCACTTAAGTTATATGTTTCTAATTATTAACCTAGGCGTGTATAGTTTCTCATTCTATATTAAACTTCTTCTCTCAATCCTTTGTTTAATACTAAAATTATGAAAAGTTTGGTCATGCTATTACATCCATTCCTTTTAGAAACTATAGCAAATATAAGACAATAACACAGTCCCTCAATCATGCATATTTGAGTAAAATAGCTACATTGATCTTTAAGAAAAAAAGATCAGCCCATCAAGGAAATAGCAAGATTCATCATATTCAAATACTTCAATCCCATCTTTATCAGTGTAAGAGAAGCATTTAAGAAATAAACTAAGTAAATAACCAAATGAACTATCAAAAGATAACAAAGTATTAGTCAGTTAAGCTAACAGGATAATGAGTCCAATAAAATAATAAAGAAACAATGCTACAGATAAAGAACAAAATAAGCAAACAAGGATTAGATAAGAGAGTTGGGGTGATTTCCTGCCCCTCTCAGGCTTCCTTCATTAGTTCTAGCCTTTTGCTTCTACTTGGCTCTCACCCAGATGATCGGATGTTCATTTGGTTTCTACCTCCCTGCTGTTCTTCTTCTTCACCCAACTCTCTCTGTTCTCTTTTCTCTTCCTCTGCCTTCTTTCTCTCTATCTATTCTTTGTCTCCCAAAATAAGTTTGTGTGGTGTGAATAAGTTTCTGTAGAGTGAATGAATGTGGAATGTGGAATGTAGAATGTGCCACCACCCTCTTTACTCTTTCTATTTGTAATCTATTTTAGGTTTAGGTTTTTTAGTTATCCCTCCTGAACATGACACCTAATAAGTTGTTGAATTAAAGGAAAAAATGTCACGGGGATGACTTTGTTTGTCACCCCCGTGAGGGCTGGTCACCACCATGACTTAAGTGTCAGGGTGGTGGCGAGTTAGTCACCATTCATATTTTTCATGCAAATTATTTACATGAACTTCCATTTTTCATGCAAAAATTCATAAAATAATCCAATTAACATGCATGCAATATTCACATCATTTTCACTCAATTCATTTTTCATTTGGATCAAAATATAAGAATTTGTAACCAAAATCAAGATATGAAGGCAGTTAAAGGCAATAGAAACTCGATATAAGAAGACATCCCCAAACTTGTAAGCAAAACAATTCAAATACTAACTTGAAAGACTACTATGGTGGTTATATTGTCAATAGTACCCAAATTGATTCACAAGCATAAGGGACACACTTGTATGTTATCCTCACATTCTTTTATATGGGCATAAAATATGTGAATTTACCATTCATAAAGGCAAAATCCTAATGCACATACTCACTATCACATATCAGTGCTGAAAACATTATTAACAAACTTTATTTGAGAATTCATCATAAAGAACACTTCAATCAAAGTGATAATTATGCGATACTAAATAACAAATGCACAATATTAGATAACAAAACCATATGTATTTATGTTTATTTCAAGTCAAATGCATGAAAATGCACTAAATTATGGCTTTAACCTTATTTGATTTTTCTAAATTTAAACTTTATTTATTACCAATGTAATTAAATATAAAAATTAAAAAAAACTGGCTTTATAAATTCACAGACCTAAAAAACTGACCCAAAATAAATTGAATGACCATTTTGTGAATTTTGAGTTTTTTTTTGTCATGTAATGTATTGATGTTAACATTGCGCCTTCTGATACACACCAAAGCCTAACATGTCTCTTATACATGTGTCAGACATGCATAGACACACGCTGCCTTTATGGCCAGTGTGACGTTGACTCCAATATGCGCCAACTGTTTGACGCGTGTGTAGCACACTTGTTAGATGCTGAACATGTTGAAAAGCAACTTTGTGCTTGTTCATCACATTTCCTTTAGTCACTATGAAAAAGGCAATTTTCAGCCACATTTTTAGTGAAGTTTTGCTAGATTCTAGCGATTTTTTACCAAAAAATTACCCAAAAGTTTGTTTTTGACCCTTTTTCCATTCAACGCTTATTCAAAATCAATTCAAACAACAAATAAGCAATTTATATAAGCAAAAATGTTAGACCTCGAGTTCAGAGTCTAACTCATGTTCGTGCTTACTCTGATACCAACTCTGTTAGACCCTGAGTTCGGAGTCTAACTCCTGTTCATGCTTGCTCTGATACCAACTCTGTTACTTTCATGCATGCAGAATATCTTAAT
>JANQAP020000263.1:3524117-3536484 GCA_026874005.2 Erythroxylum coriaceum | reverse complement strand
AATTTTGAGGTCAGAATAACCAAATTCAATCTCTATAAATAGGTTTCCTCCTATCTTATTGCATTCTTTTACTATGGATGCCTATAAACTTACCCAATACATTCCCAACCCTATTAATATCATTAAGGAGCTCATCTAAGATGAAAGTCGTCTCAATATGCTCCGCCTTGAAAAATCTGTCGCATCTACTGATGTTGTCCTTGCAACTCACACATCTCAGTTCTCTCAAAATTCTGGTAAGAAGCATTATAAAGGATCTTGTAGCTACTGTAAAAAGTACGGACATCACATCTCTGAATGTAGAAAACGGCTCAAACATAACTCTGGACAAGGGAATTCTTCTAAATCTCCCCAGCCTGCTTCCACTGCTGTTGTTGCTGCTATTGAGAGGCCTATAGAAAGCACTTCTCTTAAATTCTCCTTAAAAGACCTCCATGCCCTTCTTTAATAACTTCAACTAGATTTTGGTACAGTCTCTTCCTCTGCCCTATCGGTCACATCAAGTACTTCAAAATCTTGGTATCTCGATTCTACCTGTTGTAATCATATGACATCTAATTCGTCTATCTTTGAATCTTTAACAACACCATCTATTCCACATATTGTTCACACTGCTGATAATTCTACTATGCAAGTACAACATATAGGCACTGTTCACACTTTTACCTTACATTTACCTGAAACCTTTTTTGTTCCCAAACTCTCATTAAACCTTATTTCTGTTGGACAATCATGTGAACTTAGTGTTAACTTATCTTTTTCGAGTCATGATTGTCTTGTACAGGATCCACAGACGGGCAAGATCCTTGGGAAAGGGCATAAAGTTGGACAACTATTTGAGCTTACCTCACTAAATCTTCTTTTAAAGCTTGTTGTCGATGCTATCACTTCTCATATATAACACTCTCGATTAGGTCATCCTTCTTCCTCTAGATTAGGGTCTTTAATTTCTAGTGGTAATTTAGGTCATGTCAAGACTGAACAATTTGATTGCGTTCCTTGTCAACTTTTTAAACATCATGCTTTACCATTTTATAACAATGATTCTATCTCTTTAGCACCTTTTGATCTAATTCATTTTGATATTTAGGGCCCGGCACCTTATGAAACTATGGGTGGTATGAAATATTATGTGATCTTTATTGATGACTTTTCCTGCTATAAATAGATTTATCTGCTGCGCCATAGATCTGAACTATTCTCCATTTATTCTTGCTTTGCTAATATGATTCACACTCAGTTCTCTTGCAAGATTAAAGTTTTTCAGACTGATAATGCAATGGAATACAAAGATACCAACTTTCTCCACTTTCTAAATCAATAAGGAACCATCATTCAAAGATCTTGCCCAAGCACATCTCAACAAAATGGTCGGGTCGAACACAAACATAGACATATTCTTGACACTATTCGAGCCCTTCTTTTATCATCTTTCTGTCCTGAAAACCTTTGGGGAGAAGCAGCCTTTACTGCTGTCTATACTATCAATCGTATTCCTTCTCCCACCGTAGGTAATATCTCTCCTTATGAGCGTTTATTCAATCATACTCTTGATTATCAGTCTCTTAAAGACTTTGGCTATGTGCTTTGTTCTCTTGCAACCTCATGAACACAACAAACTTGAACCCAGAGCACATTTATGCTGTTTTCTAGGGTATGAGATAGAACATAAAGGATATAGATGTTAGGATCCATTATCTCAAAGACTTCGAATCTCTCAACATGTCACCTTTTGGGAATATAAAATGTTCTCCACAATATCAAAATTTTGAGTCAGTGAATCCACACACAAATTTTTTTCTGACCCTACCATATCTTATTTCCTGATATTTCTTCTGCAGGTCTATCTTCCAGCTCTCACAGTTCAACCCAACTGACGACTGGTCTTATTGTATCTTCTCCGACTGTAGTTCCTCCATTACCAAATAACCCTTCCTCCGAATCTATTGAGCCTCCACAACCCCTTCGTCGATCCTCTCGAGTAAGTTAACCCTCCACTCGTTTTAAATACTTCTATGTTTATTCTATTATTGTTTCTCTATATGAACCTCGCACATATCGTGAGGCCAGCTCTAATCCCTTATGGCAGCGAGCAATGGCAGAAGAATTACAGGCTCTCTCCAGCACCAACACTTGAGAGTTAGTTGATCTACCTTTAGATAAGTCTGTTATTGGATGTAAATGGGTCTACAAAATCAAGACTCGAGTTGATGGTTCAGTTGAAAGATATAAGGCACGATTAGTTGCAAAGGGGTGTACTCAAGAATATGGAGTTGATTATGAGGAAACATTTGCTCCAGTAGCTCGTCTAACTTCAGTCCGTAACGTTATTGCCGTAGTAGCAAGTAAGCATTAGGACTTGTTCCAGATGGATGTCAAAAATGCCTTTCTTAATGGTGATCTTCAAGAAGAAGTATACATGAAACCTCCACCTAGATATGACCATCCACCTAATAAAGTTTGTCGTCTCCGCAAAGCCTTGTATGGTCTCAAGCAAGCTCCTTGAGAATGGTTTGCTAAATGCAACTCTACAAGATTTTTTTATTCGATAGTATAGAGATAAAAAAATTGCCATTTTCATTGATTTTTTTCATTAATAATCATACGGAATTTCCCCGTTCTCGATTAGGATATCCTCTATTTCACCCAAAAAAGTGGCTTCACATCCAGTTCTTATGATCTTGCCTTGTTTATCCGCAAAACAGATCAAGGGTGTACTCTTCTCCTTCTATATGTTGATGATATGATAATCAATAGTGATGACACTCAAGGAATTACCATTCTTAAATCTTGTCTTCATCAACAATTTGAAATGAAAGATCTAGGTCCTTTAAGCTATTTTTCAGGCCTTAAAGTATCTTCTGATGATTCAGGATATTACTTATCTCAAACCAAGTATGCTATTGATTTTATCTCTCGTGCTAGTCTCACTGATACTAAGATTGGTAGCACTCCAGTTGAATCTAATGATCATATCTCTGCCACTGATGGAACACCTCTGAGTGATAGTACACTTTATTGACAGCTCCTTACTGTCACTCACCCAGATATCGCTCATGCAGTTCACATTGTCAGTCAATTCATGTCTACATCGCGTACAACTCACTTTACTGCTGTTCTTCGTATCCTCCGCTATATTCGAGGAACTCTGTTTCATGGACTCCACTTTAATCATTCATCTTCACTGGATTTACGTGCATACTCTGATACTGACTGGGTTGGGGACCCAATTGATCGTCGATCTACCATTGGGTATTGTTTCTTTCTTGGCACATCTCTCATTTCTTGGCGCAGCAAGAAGCAAACAATTGTTTCTTGTTTAAGCACTGGATCAGAATATCGAGCCCTCGCTGACACTACCTCTGAACTTTTATGGTTACGGTGGTTGCTTCAAGACATAGGTGTCACGTTTTCTTCAGCAGTTCCTCTCTTCTGTGATAATCATAGTGCCATGCAGATTGCTCACAATGATGTCTTTCATGAACGAACTAAACACATCGAGTTCGATTGTCATCTTATGCGTCATCATGTGCTTCATGGAACCATACAACTTTTCCCAATATCATCTCAAGCACAAATTGCTGATCCGTTTACTAAATCACGTCCACATCGATGCTTTCATGATCTTCTCTCCAAACTCAAGTTATCATCGTCACTACCATTTTGAGTTTGAGGGGGGATTTTAATGTATAATCACATAATATCTCTTAGTCAACCAAATCCCTATAAATTGGCCTTTATTTTTTCCTAAGATCATGTAAATTAATGACGTATTTTATTATGTTGATTTATTGCTTTACTTAGAGATATTTACAACATATAAATAGGAGGATGTAGGTCTCTTCTAATACACGAAATATACAAACTTCTTCTTCAATTCCTTATGTCATTCTCTGTTTCTATAAACATATTGATTCAAAATCCATAATTAAGACTATAGGCCAATATTTTACGCTTTATTATAATTTGACTATTAAAATTATCTCTTACAACACCAACCGTTTCATAGTTTGATTTTTCAACAAATGTCATGAATTACATAATAATAGTAACATTTTTAGTTCTTTTACTAGACTTAAATGTCGTTTACATATCTAGATGAAGCAAAAAATCTCTTACACTAGTTTATTTTTCAAAAAAAAATTTGTACAAACTAAAAAAGTAATCTCTCTTTAAAAAAAAAGTAATCTATAGTATAAACTCAATAATAATTATGTATACTTTCTTTCAATTTTTCTATACACAATTAAATCTAAATTTTAATAAAGTTTATGGAAGATATTTAATTAGTATCATCAATCTAGTAAATTTTAAATAATAAAAATTCTAATAAAAGAAAATAAAATAGAAAGGCACAATTTGGTCACAAAATTAACAGATATGGTGTAATCCAACTGAAGTTAGTGCAACAATTTGTTCTAATCGAATTGCTACCACACACCGATAAATAAATAGTAAGAGCATGAATTTGGAGGCATCAAGATGAATAAGCCATACGTCCAATACCATGCCTAGTGTTAGGAAACATAAGAAATAAACCACAACGAAGAATACCAACCATCAGTGGAAAGCTCTCCATTACTTGATCCATCTCATTCATGTATCCTGGAAGCAAACAGTTTGTCACCCTACCATCTGAGAAGGCAATAGCCACAAACACCATAACAAACATGATCACGTGAATAAAGTCAGTGAAACCAACTTTGTACCTCTCATCTTTTGGTGTCTCCACGTCGTCAAGACCAGGCTTGAAAATAGCAAGTCCCTTATAACAAAGCCATAGTGCACCTTCCCATCAGGACCCCGAAAATTATCGGTGAAGTGGAAGACAAGGCATAGAGTCCTAAGAGTACGAGGATCATCATCGTGTCTACTTGTGCCAGTACGATAAACATAGGAAGAACCATTTCGAATACCTCAAATCCTCTATTCCAGTTACTGTGTTCCAATCTTAATCCATTAAATCTCATCTATACATTTATGTAGGGTCTACATAAATGTGTGGATGAAATTTAATGGAACATGATAGGAACACCATAACCGGAACAGGAGATCTAATCCCCATTTCGATCGTTAAAAGAACACATCAAATTTTCTATTTTAATTACTCTGTTCTAACCTTATTCTATGAGATTACCTTATTCTATTAAATCTCATCCATACATTTATGTGGGGTCCATATAAATGTGACCCCACATAAATGTATGGATAAGATTTAATAGAACATGATAGGAACACCATAACTGGAACAGAAAATCTGATTCCTTAAAAGAGTGCCTGTTGGAAGGAAGTTGATGAGCATGGAGGTCTTGTTGGACAATTTTGTCCTTTTCCATTATGTGGATAACTATTAATTGTGTTTTTTGGCTTTTTAATAAATTATCGGTTAAGTTACGTAATTTGATCCAGATAAGGGTAATAAAGTGGCCCAATAATTGATCTAAATGAATGAGTTGAAGTCCAGGAAGAAAATGGATCCCAATTAGTGTGGACCAGACCCATATTAGGCTTGAGATAGAGAAACGCGATATGGAAACTATATATAAAGGTTAAGGTCTCTTACAGTTGCTCATATCATTCGTAAGCATACAGAAGCACGATATGGAATATATATATAAAGGCTAAGGTCTCCTACTATTGCTTATATCATTCGTAAGCATACGGATTCTCTGACCCGTTAAGAGCACTTACGTTTTGAGAAAACTGTGGAAAGACATTAACCTCGTGTCAGTGATCGTTTCTCGTGAAGGTCCCAGGTGATTGGAGCTCGTTTTGGCCTTGGAAACTATTTTAGAAGTCAAGATGGAACCAAAATCAGGTAATCTGCATTTCTTTCATTTTTAACACTTTCATGAACAATCCGGGACACGTAATAAGATATATGCTGCGTGTTACACGTCTTGGATATGGTCTTCTACACTTCTTTTGTCACGACACGTCATTTCTGGCTGTGTTCTTGAGCCAACTGAGATGGTTGTTGACGTTTTCGAGTGTAGGGAGTTGAGTCTTCTTGTGGTGTTGCATTGTAGATTTTGATGCCAAGCCCCTCTTCTACAATTTGCCCCATTGCTTGTTTTTCCCCCTGAAAAATAGAATTGACAGATTTTGGTTGAGAAACTTTCAATTCGTGGTGGATAAGAATACTCTTTAGATTAAATAGTTGGATTCTTACTTCCTTTTAAGGCAACTGCATATGAGATATTAAGTCGAAGGCTTCAAATTCCCACTTCCTCTCTCAGCTCTTGAAGGTGTGAGATGCAGGCCAACAAGAGGTCCCTTATAAGATAGGTAATGATAGATTGGTCTCACTTTGGTATGATAATTGGTCAAGCCTTGGTCCACTGATACACCCTCCTCAACACTTGTGTATTTCTTCACTATATTCTTGGCGCACTAGGCTTTGTTATTTCATCAATGGTAATTACTGGAACTTTCCATTGTGTTTGCAGCATCTCCAACTTGGAGACCCCCTGATATACACTCATCTGACATTTTCTTCTAGAAAGATATACCATTTAACAAACTTACCAACAAAGCCATGGTCAGTTTGTTACGTAGACGAGGCGACTAAGTTTTTTGGTGCAAGACAGTTTGGAATAAAGTTCTAACTCCAAGAATTTCTTTTATTCTGGTTGGCCATACAAAACAAGCTATCAACTACTATAGAATGTCTTACTTAAAAGTTGATAAATCATGTCGAATGTGCTCACTGCTTGATAAATCAAGGAACTATCTTCTTTTCGAATGTCCATTCAACAACTCCATTTGGGATTATGTTAGCGCTAAATATTCACGGTCTAGTCTGGGGGACTCTCTCACAGACATTACCTAAAAAATCTCTACTCAAACAATCTACTCGAAATCAAATAATCAAAGTCATGCTCTTATATTGAGAAGTTGTATCTATACGCTTTTGAGAAAACGCAACCTGAGATGTTTTGCCAATAAATTTTCTTCAAATTCGTTATGATGAAGAACCTTCACTTGACGTGTAGTTCAAATATGCATTTCTCACTACATCTTAATGCTTTGCCTTCAAGGTGGGTAGACAAGGTAATCCCTATTGTTTTTTTTAAGCTTGCATGACTTTGTTTTTCTTTATTAATTAATTCTATTTCTTAAAAAAAAAAACTTTCTGATGTTTATAGTGAAAGTGTAATTTATGTGTTTCCGATTTTGAATTTGAAACATTGGAGCAGTTTTTGATGGTTAAGAAGTGACTTCAACAGTTAAACCGATAAAACTTGGATTACTGCTAATATAAATTCAAATCACCAGTATTCAAAAAACCTATGCCCCCTGTTCCTCGTATAATCCAACCATTCAATAATTAAGAAAGAGAAAACAATAAAATAGTTGGATTTTACGGGAAACAGAGGGCACAAGTTTTTAAGATACAGGTGATTTGAAGTCTGCTAATATATATCTTTTCACATATACTGGTTTAGATTCTTGATGAACTAGAGTTGGAGTAGTAGCCAGTTAACACATTTTAGCAATAGTTCAGGTATTGAAGAACATAACTTGATTATAAAATAAGACACTTGGGCTTTAACTTTTTCCGACGCTTGTTCGTTTGAGAACGCTCTCATTTTTAAGTCATGAATGGAACAAGTAATAATCCACTAGCATTTTTCGGTTAACCGCCACATTACTAGTTTATTTCATTAGCCAAATTTTCTTTCTTCACATGACAATTGACTTGAGAAATCTGAGTTTTTTTTAAGAGTATTTTCACTACATCTGTTTGGCATTGACCTGGAGTAGAATGGTCTTTAGGTCAACTCGAAGCTTTATCTTATTAAAATATTATTAAGCACAAATAACTAAAAATAATTCATCACAAAATATTTTATTGAAATAAATTGAGTTTAACTCAGTGAGATTGTAACTGAAGGTACAAGACGGACATGTCAATCGTTGCCCACCACAGAATCGAAACATAACGTGGCATCATTTGGGCTTGTGAAAGGAGAGTCAAAACTGAAAGCCATCTTTTCCCAGGTACGGTTGCAAAATTGGAAGTTAGAAGTCTTTCCTCGTGCATAGTACTTTCCCCACTTCAAGTCATCAAGCCGTTCTTTTCAAGGGACAATTCTTGGCCCGTTTACTTTGTGTCAAATATTGTACATAAACGTTCCAACTTTCTCTAGACCCTTCATGAATCATGACTGGACTCTGGAGTTCCGAATAGTAAATGCCAAATTGAAGTCCTAGAAACATCCCACGTCTCTCCTTATATAATACTTTGATTGCCAGAAATTGGATAAAGCATTTAAACTTAATCAATTGAGAACATGTCATCTGCTTTGTTTCTGTGTCTCTCTAACATTCCCATTTGCAAATCCCAGGATCCTTCGAAGGATGCCCGAACTCCCAAATGCATTAACAGAGATAACCCATCTCTTACAACACCCCGAGATGTCAAAATTAATAAAAGAGAGCTGCTAAATGCCACCGCTTCAGGGCTACTGAGCGAATGCTTCTCTATTGCTAAACCTGTGAAGGCTGAGCCCGAGAGTCCAATGGCACCAACTTCCAGCAGAATGTCATACTCGAGATTCTTGCAGTACTTAGATGAAGATGCTGTAAAGAAAGTAGACTTGTTTGAAAATGGAACCGTAGCCATCGCTGAGATATTTAATCCAACATTAGAGAAGATTCAGAGGGCGAAAATTCAGTTACCAGGAGTGCCACAAGAGTTGTTGAGGAAAATGAAAGAGAAGAACGTAGACTTCGCTGCACATCCTATGGAGATGAACTGGAATGCTGCTTTACTTGACTTATTGGGGAACTTGGCCTTTCCACTGTTATTGCTTGGCTCTTTGTTGTTAAGGGCTTCATCTACCAATACTCCGGGAGGCCCCCACTTGCCATTTGGTCTCGGAAGGTATGTTGAAGCTAGAATTTTTCTGAACTGTTTTTGATATAGTAGAGTAGAAATCGTGTGATTAATGGACTTAGTGTGTACCATAAACAGGAGCAAAGCCAAATTTCAGATGGAACCTAATACCGGAGTAACATTTAACGATGTCGCCGGGGTAGATGAAGCAAAGCAAGATTTCCAAGAAATTGTTCAATTCCTGAAGACCCCAGAGAAGTTTACTGCAGTAGGCGCAAGAATTCCTAGAGGTGTTCTATTAGTAGGGCCTCCTGGGACCGGAAAAACTTTGCTAGCTAAAGCAATTGCAGGAGAAGCAGGCGTTCCTTTCTTTTCGCTTTCAGGATCAGAGTTCATTGAGATGTTTGTTGGTGTAGGAGCTTCAAGAGTTAGAGATTTATTCAACAAGGCCAAAGCGAATTCACCCTGCTTGGTTTTCATTGATGAAATAGATGCTGTAGGGAGGCAGAGAGGAACAGGCATTGGTGGAGGAAATGATGAGAGGGAGCAGACACTAAACCAGTTACTGACCGAGATGGATGGCTTTAGTGGTCACAGTGGAGTTATCGTTATTGCCGCGACCAATCGCCCTGAGATTCTAGATTCCGCTTTGCTTAGACCTGGAAGATTTGACAGGCAGGTAAGCTATTAACATCCATTTGATGTGTTTAGTTTGAGCAGTTCAGAAGATACTGTGACATGAACGGTATCGGGATTCTCATCTTCAAGTCTTATCAACTTATTGAACAGGTAACTGTCGGGCTGCCAGATGTCCGAGGACGGGAAGAGATATTAAAGGTTCACAGCAGCAATAAGAAGCTTGACAAGGATGTATCCTTCACAGTAATTGCCATGAGGACGCCAGGATTCAGCGGCGCAGACTTGGCAAATCTAATGAATGAAGCAGCTATTCTTGCTGGAAGGAGAGGTAAAGAGAGGATTACCTTGAAAGAGATTGATGATTCAATTGATCGAATCGTGGCGGGCATGGAAGGAACTACGATGACTGACGGAAAGAGCAAAATTCTGGTCGCTTACCATGAAGTTGGGCACGCTGTTTGCGCGTAAGTTCAGTGTACGATACATGTGTCAAATGTGTTCTGTAAATTTCTAGACTCCTTACAGGTTACGCTACTCAAGTTAGATTCCATCTTGGTTAGGCTTTTCTTTCAACAGAATAAAAGAAGACAATCTGAGCTGATTTGTTCATTGTGCTGCCGCTGTTTACAGAACACTGACTCCAGGCCATGACCCAGTTCAGAAAGTTACTCTCATCCCTAGAGGCCAAGCCCGTGGGTTAACATGGTTCATACCTGGTGAAGATCCTACTCTCATTTCGAAGCAGCAACTATTTGCTAGGATAGTTGGAGGACTTGGAGGCAGAGCAGCAGAGGAAGTGATTTTCGGTGAACCAGAAATCACTACTGGTGCAGCAGGGGACTTGCAACAAATCACTCAAATTGCTAGACAGGTTTGTGCAAAAGAATATAAAGAACAATTTCTAATAAAATTGGAATATCCTGAAAGAGAATCAAAATATGTTAAACGACCTTTATTTTTCTTTCAGATGGTAACAATGTTCGGCATGTCTGAAATTGGCCCGTGGGCACTGACTGATCCAGCTGTACAAAGTGGGGATGTAGTGTTAAGAATGCTAGCTAGAAATTCAATGTCTGAAAAACTAGCAGAGGACATTGATTCATCTGTTCGAAACATAGTCGATAGAGCTTATGAGATTGCAAAGCAACACATCAGGGACAACCGTGAAGCAATTGATAAGCTTGTGGAAGTGCTTCTGGAGAAAGAAACCCTTACAGGGGATGAATTCAGGGCTATCCTGTCAGAATTCACTAATGTTTCTGTGAATAATATACAAAAAACATCTATACGAGATATGATCAGCGCTTAAATTGTACCACAGTTTATACAATGTATCATACATTCAGCTATAGCCTGCATAGCTTTCTTTTTATATTTTATAAAGAGTTTATTTTTGTGATTTGACCAAAAAATTACAAAAGAGTTATCTTATTAATTGTTTTATGGTTCACCATCTTGTTCTCTAATTTGAACAATAACAACACCCAGTATAAATTTCGCTGAGACAAATTCTGCTAAGACCCAGAATTTGGAGAGATCTTTTAATACGCAACTTTATCTCTAGCTAGTAAAGATATTGCTTTCAAAAATTTGTATTGCTCTACAATTTGTACATATAAATGGGATTTTATTCTCTTTAGAGGCATAATTATTCAACACACATTGGGAGTTCTTTTTATTCCTCCATCTAAATGTATTTAGTCTTTGCAAGTTGAATTCTGATATCCTTAAAGCGTTTAAATAAGATCAAATCTTATTTCATCGTCTTTACCTCTTTCTTATTCTTAAGCAAGTTAGAGATGGTTTGGCTACTTTTCCTGTTTCATTTTTTGGACAACTCTATTACTTCACTTCTCACCAAAATTCATAAGTTCCCTACTATTTGCATTGAGGGAGGTGTAAGTGTCAATTAGCATAACCATTAAATCTAACAGTAACAGAGCAATTGTGAGAAGCAGTTCGAACCCAAATCTTTTATAGACACTAGAAATCTTCAAGTTGATTAAATATTGCGTTATAATAGAAGCTGACATGCTTAAGAATGTTGCAACCAATCACATGAGGTACCCTAAAAAAGGGACTGTGAGGACTACGATGGCAGTGTTGGTTCCTATATAAGCGTTGACTAAGAAATTGAAGGGCCTCTTGTTGCAATAGCATGGCAATCAAGGTTTGATCGCATTCACTACCGGTGTAATCATCAAGGCATACTTGGATATGAGATTAAGCAGGGTGGTATATGTTGGAAATTAGTTTGTGATATAAGTAGTTAAAGTCAAACTTGGAAACGAAAGGTTGCTTCCTTTCTAAAAGTTGTGACTTGAACAGACGTGACTGTTCTGAAAACTCTCTCTATACATATGAGTTTTAGTCAAGATTAAAAAGTTTTTAAACAATTCTTCCAACACAATCTTTGCATTCATAATTCTTGAAGAACATTCATACTCTTACAACTTGAATGTTCTTGTGTTCTTTGTATCCTAGAAGTAATTTGCCTTTAACCTGGTTTGCAAGTATAATGGGGGCAAATAACACTTTAAGGAAAGTGTCCAACAAGCCTAGAACACTTTAAACTTTATGTTTTGATCTCAACTTCTCTCAATTCTCTGCAACACCATTTAATTCATTGTTCATCATTTGTTTTGTGGACTTCCAATCCCCATTCTATTACATTCTTAAAGCATTATTTGTTGCTGTCATGAAGTCCACTCAAGAATCCGCTCTTAAAGTGATAAACCAAGACTTTGTGAAGTTAGATCACCTTAATGGAACCGGCACTAACTTCAATCGTTGGAAGGATAAGATGATGTTCTTCCTCACAGCTTTAAAAATTGCATATGTACTTGATTCCAGTCTTCTTGTAATTCCTCTTTCAAAGGAGGGTGA
>JANQAP020000263.1:3468086-3479717 GCA_026874005.2 Erythroxylum coriaceum | reverse complement strand
TAAAATTTGAATTTAACAACTCAATTGTGCAATAGCCGATGATACTATTAGAAATCACGAAGCACGTCACAAATTTTTTTCACTACTTGAGCAATATTATATAGCGTTACAACCAATTTTCATATATATATATATATGAACATATAAAATTAAAACGGCTGTTCGTAAGTACCTTAAAACCTCCATATACTATTGTGTAGTGTAGACCCAAAAAGACGTGTTACGTGTAGCAGTGAAAGCTGGAAAGTATCAAAGGAAGTAAGGAACTTGTGAGTTGTGAGGTTATAGCATAAACGTTGGAGAGAACTTTGAAGTTTTGTGAGGTTATATCGTTATAGGCTTATAGCATAAACATGCGGCTTTCTTCGGTTCTTCGTCACAGGTGAGGACGTCTGGACGTGAGGTATACGTGAAACAAAATCTCCAATGGACTGATGGAGAGAGGTGCGCATGTGGGATGCGGCGGCAGAGAACAACTAAGGAAAAAAAGTGGGCCCTGGTAGAACAGAACATGATAACAGAACAGAACAACTAAGGAAAAAAAGTGGGCCCTGGGCAGGGGCCCAGCTCAGGGCCGGGGCTGTGTTTGATGAGACCAAATTGCTTAGTTGTTACATTATATAGGCTAAATTGATAACTTAACTATGTTAAAATTTAAAGTGCTATTATTATTATTATTTGAAAAATATTAAGGTGTAACTAGACTCAATAAATAATGAGTTGCAATTCATTATGTTAAGATCTAATTCCCGTACATTTTGCTATGACCTAAAGTTAGTAAGTTGGGAATTTCTCTTAACTTATAGAGCACCGGAACATTTAAGTATAACTACCACCAAAACATGAGACGGCCTTCCATAATGCACAACAGATCACGCAGGTTGCGGCTTCTAATAGGAGGCTACTGACCAGATCCCTTAAGTGTCGGATCTGAATTGCATTTTGCTAACTATAGCACCATGCTTGTTTGCGTTACATCTCAACCGTAGGTGGTTGGTAATTTTCCCCCCCCAAAAAGTCTCCACTCCAACGAATCCAACATCACCTATGTGTCAGAACAGTATCTAACCACACTCGTGTTCTAACGTAAAACGCCGGCCACGTTCAATAATACAATTATCTGTTGGATGATCTGACTAGCTGCGTTTGCGGTTGTTGGGGGGATATCTCTTTGTATTTTACCTGATACTCATTAGTCAAGTTCCATAATTTGCAAACACCGAATCTGTGTCATTAAAAGAGCTTCCGTATACAACATTTATTTGATTTCACGGTGGTCTTCTATTATTATTATTAGTATTATGTACGAAATTATTTAATTTTAATTTCTTCCAATTATTGTACCACGTGAAAATTATATAAACGAGTCTTGTTTTTTTAGATCTTATTTATTATTAACTAAATATATTATTTAAATTAAATATATATATATATATATTAATTATCAATAAAATTATGATTAATATAAATTTAAATTTTTAAAAAATAAAAATAGTTCTTAAAATTTGATAATTATTAATGAATTTGTTTTAAATTTAAATATCTTAAAATATATAAAAATTAAAATTTTGTGAAATATATTTAATTTTAAATAATAACTATATTAACAATTAAATATTTGTTACTTAATGAATATTATATAAGACATTAAATTATAAATATTTACTTAATTAAATCATAATCATTGTATTTTTAAATTTTGTTTAATATGATTGATTATAAGTAATAATAGCGTAAATATATTGATTTTAACAATAAATATATTTTTAAGAAAAGAAATTATAATCAGAACAATAATAAAAAAGCAAGAATTCAAATCAAACAAGTCCGATATATATGAATACAAACTTATATGGAAGATTGTCACCATTCATTTCATTCCTTTTTCTTTTTATTCGATGGGCTACATGTCAAGTGGAGGCATGAGTTCTATCAAATAGTGGAAAGTTCAAAAATCTTGAGTATGCTGTCAATATTTTTATATGTAAAATTTAAATATTGTAGAAATAAAACAAAAATAAAAACAGTTAAAATAATTTTTTTTTAGATTCAAGCAATAAAATGAAAAAATAAAGAGGAATGGCAATGGACACGATGGAACCCGAATGGATATCTACAACAGTCGAAGATAAGCAGGTTGTGAAACCAATTCTGCCAACGCGAACACACAATTTCCGCAAAAATATATTTGTGTTGTAGTACAAATGAAATTGGACAGCCACAGGCACGCAATCTGTTTAGCTTCAGTTGCTTCCATTCATTTCTGTTGGTGAACGGAGATCCGCTATGCCTTTTGTGGGGCCATGACATCCTAAAACAATTCGTCCTTTTCTTGCACAGGTGAGCAGTCAGTCACCACCCACTCCCCACCGTTATCCCCATCACCACACCACACCCAGTTATTACTTACTTGTGTATTATTTTTATTTATTGCACCAACCCTATCTAGGCTATGTAAGGACAAAGATTCAGTATATTTATCACCAACCCACCTCTGAGTCTGAATCCATGGAGCAATAGTAATTCACCTTTCTCTTTTCTTTTTAATTTTATTGACAAACTTGTTGCATTCCTCAACAAACCCTTCTTTGCTTTATGCGCTTTGCTCCTACCCCTGAGCTGCATTTCACAGATTTAACGCTAAAGCTCTAAACTTTTTCTCTTCCAATCTCTCTCTCGGTGCATTCATGGAGCGCGCTAGGCGGCTTGCTAACCGCGCAATCCTGAGGAGGTTGGCGAAAGAGTCCAGGCAAAACCACAATCAGATCCGCAGTGAGTCTTCGTCGTCTGTGTTGAACTCTTCGTCTCCGGTATTGTACAGTCCTTCAAGGTATGCCTCCACGTTGTCCTCCTTTGTTTCGAAAAATCACAGGTCAGGATTGTTGTTGGGAGGCAAGAATATGTTGGCGCGTAATGCTGTAGCTGGTTATTATCATGGTATTGGTTCACAAGTTCGTTCTGTTTCTGTGGAAACTTTAAAGCCCAGTGACACTTTTCCTCGTCGTCACAACTCGGCCACCCCAGAGGAACAAACCAAAATGGCAGGATTGTGCGGATTTGAGAGTCTCGACTCTTTGATAGATGTCACTGTGCCTAAATCTATTAGAATCGATTCAATGAACTTCTCCAAGTTTGATCAAGGGTTAACTGAGAGCCAAATGATTGATCACATGAAAAAATTGGCGTCAAAGAATAAGGTCTTTAAGTCGTTTATAGGAATGGGGTACTATAACACTCACGTCCCACCTGTGATTTTGAGGAATATAATGGAGAATCCTGCTTGGTATACGCAGTACACTCCATACCAAGCTGAGATAGCTCAGGGTAGGTTAGAGTCTTTACTAAATTACCAAACAATGATTGCGGATCTGACTGGATTGCCTATGGCAAATGCTTCATTGCTTGATGAAGGAACTGCTGCTGCTGAGGCGATGGCTATGTGTAACAATATACTCAAGGGAAAGAGAAAAACCTTTATAATTTCCAGCAATTGCCATCCGCAAACCATTGACATTTGTGAGACTAGAGCTGGTGGTTTTGATATCAAGGTGGTTACCAAGGACCTCAAGGATATTAATTACAAATCTGGAGATGTTTGTGGGGTTTTGGTTCAATATCCAGGGACTGAGGGTGAACTTTTGGATTATGGAGAGTTTGTTAAGAATGCTCATGCTAATGGGGTTAAGGTTGTCATGGCAACGGATTTGCTGGCCTTGACAATACTGAAGCCTCCAGGTGAATTGGGAGCAGATATTGTTGTTGGTTCAGCTCAGAGGTTCGGCGTGCCAATGGGATATGGAGGTCCTCATGCAGCATTCTTGGCTACCTCACAAGAGTACAAGAGGCTGATGCCTGGGAGAATCATTGGAGTTAGCGTTGACTCTCAAGGGAAGCCTGCTCTGCGTGTGGCAATGCAAACAAGGGAACAACATATTCGTAGGGACAAGGCTACAAGCAACATTTGCACAGCTCAAGTAAGAAGCAGCTGTTTATTGTTGCTTGGTGTTTTTTCTATTAATTATTTATTGGTTCTCTTTTAATTCATGTCAATAAAGTGTAGGTGCTCTATTTTAAGGCTTTAATTTTTAGATCCAGTCTACCTTGGTCTTACTTCTTGTTTAAGTCTTACTTTTTGGTATCTTGAAAACCAAATGGTATACCTTTAGTCTAAGTAGATGGTTCATTTGACTCTATTGAAATAAATATGCTTCTTTCTCTTTCAAGGCTTTGCTTGCAAACATGGCTGCTATGTTCGCTGTCTATCATGGACCTGAGGGCCTTAAAGCCATCGCTCAAAGGGTCCACGGTCTTGCTGGAACATTTGCTCTTGGACTGAAGAAACTAGGAACAGTAGAAGTCCAGGATGTTCCCTTCTTTGACACTGTGAAGATAAAATGTGCTGATGCACATGTAATTGCTAATGCTGCCTATAAAAGTGAGATGAATTTGCGAGTTGTAGATGCAAACACTGTAAGTTTGTCTAACCTTAGATGTTACTTGACTGCAGCTTGTTATGATTAGGTTATGAGAATGTGATTTTGTTTTCAGATCACTGTTTCGTTTGATGAAACAACTACTTTGGAGGATGTTGATAAACTATTCAAAATTTTTGCTGGTGGCACATCTGTAAGTATGCAAAGTAATTCTTTTTCTTACTCTTGCAAGTTACAATTTTAATATTCAAGCTATGAAGCTTTTTCATTTTGAATATCAGGTCCCATTCACTGCTGCATCTTTGGCAACAGAGGTTCAAGATGTAATTCCTTCTGGGTTGATGAGAGAGACACCCTATTTGAGTCATCCAATTTTTAACACGTATATCACTTCCTGAATGCAAACTGTATTAAAGATCATGTATTAAAATATCGCTAATTTGCTATTTTTGACCATTATATAACTTTTATCTGCTTTTATTAGGTACCATACAGAGCATGAGTTGCTGAGATATATGCACAGGTTACAGTCAAAGGATCTTTCTTTATGCCACAGTATGATACCTCTGGGATCTTGTACAATGAAATTGAATGCTACAGTTGAAATGATGCCAGTTACATGGCCTAACTTCACTGATATTCATCCATTTGCCCCAAAAGATCAAGCTGAGGGATATCAGGTCAGTAATTACATGAGTGGACTCTAATAGGCTCATATATCAATCTAACTTTGGGATAAACAGCAGAATTGCAATGGACATGCAAACTTACACTTAATTAGAAAACTATCTTCCAGGAAATGTTCCAAGATTTAGGTGAATTGTTGTGTGCCATTACTGGATTTGACTCTTTCTCCTTGCAACCTAATGCTGGTGCTGCTGGGGAGTATGCTGGGCTGATGGTGATTCGTGCATACCACATGGTATTTCTATGGGGAGCCCTTCTCACAGATAAATTTATCATGCTTCCTAGTTGGCATATGATAATATGATCTTTTACTTTAGGCTTAGATTTATGCAGACAGTGAGTCATGATGCTTATGTTATATTCTTAAGAAGAAATGATATCAAGCCTCTAAATATTTGTTTTTGTTTCCTTTGACTGTTTATAGATTCTAAAATCGATAAGCTTAGTTCAACTTAACTAAGGGCATTTTCTACAATTACGTTTGGTCTGGCTACCTGAATCTGTACTGAACATATATGTGATTAAACTGAAATATGTTTGAGTGACATCCTTCTCTTTCCCGTATTTCTTACTATTATACCAGAAGTAAGGCCTTGACTTATCATCCTACTTTTTGTTAGACTAGTATTTGGATGTTTATTGTATTCATTGTGCTAATTTCCTCACTGAATAACCAATATAGGCAAGAGGAGATCACCATCGCAATGTCTGCATTATTCCTGTTTCAGCACATGGGACAAATCCTGCCACTGCTGCCATGTGTGGGATGAAGATTGTTGCTGTTGGAACTGATGCAAAAGGAAACATAAATATTGAAGAGCTAAGGAAGGCTGCTGAAGCCAATAAGGACAATCTGTCTGCTCTTATGGTACCAGTATTTGCTTTCCTAGATGGAACTAAAGTTATATGAAATGTCATGGAAGTGGGAGTTTACATTGTGCTACCAGATGTCTGACTGCTATTTAAATCTCAGGTTACATATCCATCAACTCATGGTGTCTATGAAGAAGGCATCACTGAGATATGCAAGATAATTCATGACAATGGAGGTCAAATATACATGGACGGTGCTAACATGAATGCTCAGGTCTACTTTCCTTACTTTGTCATTCCAATCTTCAATGCATTTCTCTTGTATTTTCCTTTTATCATCATTTTCTTCTGGAATCCATATTCTTCATAGTCAAATACCTTTGCGGAGCATATAATAGCTTCAGATGTATCAGTATAAATCTTTTTATTGAATACAAAAAAATGAGCATTGTAATGCTGGTGGTTATCCTGTAATCTTGAAGGGAACTCGGAGACATTATCATTATATCCTTGTCATACCAGGTTTTCCTTATTAACATATTAAATCAAACAGTTCTTACGAATTTGTTGTCTGTTCAATTTTGTGTTCAATGTTGATCTACTAAAAGAGTGCAGTCTCTTTTCTTTTCTTCTTGTTAGCCATAGTTTTCTTCTTGAAAAGTAGACATTATTCTAAGGGTCACTGTGATTATTACTTATGGCATTGTCTTTGTTATGATGACTTGAATCTAGGATTGTTATGAGTTATGACTTCTATTTTTTCGTTTGTGCAGGTGGGTCTGACAAGCCCAGGCTTTATTGGAGCTGATGTTTGCCATCTCAATCTCCATAAAACATTTTGCATTCCTCATGGAGGTGGCGGCCCTGGCATGGGGCCTATTGGAGTGAAGAAACATTTGGCACCGTTCTTACCATCACATCCTGTGGTACATACTCTATCTGCCTCAATAAGTTCATGGATGTTTGAACATTATTGCATAGATTGAAGTTTTATGTGACCAGTGCTCCCACTAATTTATTAGATAGCCTTTGAGATTATTTGCCTTTTGGATACTGTCATCCGTCTGATTATGAGTAATGTAATACCTGTATGCGTATGGTGATTGATGCCTGTGTCATCTTTTCTGCACTAATCAAATTTTAATCTGTCTTCATGATGAAGGTACCTACAGGTGGTATACCTGCACCCAAAAAACCTGATCCACTTGGCACAATTTCAGCAGCCCCTTGGGGCTCTGCACTAATCTTGCCAATATCATATGCTTATATCGCAATGATGGGATCTAAGGGGCTGACTGAAGCTTCAAAGATTGCTATCCTGAATGCGAACTACATGGCAAAGCGATTAGAGGTTCATAATCTCTTGCCTGCACCTTCCTTCTTTCATATTGTGATAAGTAATCCATAGTGTAATTCTAGGGCATGAATCTGAAGAAAAAGATTATCTCTCTTGAATCATATTTGCAAAACAATGTCATTTGAATTCAACCTAGCTTCTACTACAATTTGGTTTTAGTTGTTTTTGGTACAATGTATATTAGTGAAATAATTGATTGTATAATCAACGTAAGTAGAACTAGTAAAGTAAATTATTTGAATTTAAATTTTCTTAATTATTTTACTCTCAGGATTACTACCCCATACTTTTCCGCGGTGTCAATGGAACAGTTGCACATGAATTCATCATCGACTTGAGAGGCTTGAAGGTATATATATTTTACATCATTATTTAAGTTGCACCATTTTTCCGTTGTGTGAATAATTGCCCACGTTTTTGGTTACAGAACACTGCTGGTATTGAACCTGAAGATGTTGCTAAGCGCCTTATGGACTATGGATTTCATGGACCTACAATGTCGTGGCCAGTTCCGGGCACACTTATGATTGAACCCACTGAAAGTGAAAGCAAGGTAAGAGTCGCCTTGTTCTGCTTTGCCCTTCCATCCCTGATTCATTCCTCGGAAAATAATGTAATAAGGAGGGATTAAAACTGAAACAAGCAAATGAATCTCACCTCTAAGTTGCTTAACTTTAACATCATTTGCAGGCTGAATTGGACAGGTTTTGTGATGCACTCATCTCCATAAGAGAAGAAATAGCAGAGATTGAAAAAGGGAAGGCAGATATTCACAACAATGTAATAAAGGTGCGTTGTCTTGTTTCTAAAGTTAATTAGCAAGGTGACAAATTACAATTGCATTTTCCATTTGTTTTTCCCATTTGCCAGATGGGCTTAGTCTGCTATTGTATTTATAGATACTCTTGATTTAACATTCTGAATGATATGTGCATATGCAGGGAGCTCCTCATCCACCATCTTTGCTCATGGCAGATGCATGGTCAAAACCATATTCCCGGGAGTATGCAGCCTATCCTGCTTCCTGGCTCCGAACTGCCAAATTCTGGCCTACTACAGGTATAAAGTTTCGAAAATGCCTTTTATTTTTCAAAGTGGTAGAGCCGTTTCATACTTAATAACTGGTTTCCCTGTTAAACTCCTTTCATGACATCCATCAACCTGATTAGAGCTGAAAAACTTTTTTATCTTTTCCGCATTTAGAACATATTAACATGTTTACAAGAACAACAGAGAGTTACTTAAGTTTATGCAAATGCAGCTTTGATGTAGTTCCTTGGGATTATGATTTTATTAAATTGTCAATTCTATTAGGACGTGTTGACAATGTATATGGCGACCGCAACCTCGTCTGTACCCTTCTTCCAGCATCGCAGTATGTTGAAGAACCAGCTGCCGCAACTGCTTGATCTCCGGCGAAATTGTAATGTTGATGCAAGTGTTGCCTTACCAAGAT
Source organism: Erythroxylum coriaceum (assembly GCA_026874005.2). NCBI lineage: Eukaryota > Viridiplantae > Streptophyta > Magnoliopsida > Malpighiales > Erythroxylaceae > Erythroxylum > Erythroxylum coriaceum. The sequence goes on along the minus strand of JANQAP020000263.1, from coordinate 3,470,971 downwards.
AGAAATTAAAAACTAGTCATATATTTTTAGCTCTGTACATTTGTTATCCATAATTCTCGGTTAAGCTCGTTAAAATTCACTTCATGATATACTGATGATCAGTTATTTTAATAACATTTGTTGCTAATTTGCAACTTTATCTTGTAATGAGCGTGCCATTGCTTCTCTCCCACGGGTTGGCTGACCAATAATTTTAGGATTAATTGCGCTGGATTCTTGTGTGGTTTGCAGCTTTTCTACTTTATTTCTTGATTTCTAGAAATTATTATAACCCCAAACATTATTCTTTGTTAAAAAAACTGAACGGAAAATGGAAGAATGACGTTTTGTGGTTTGATTAGGTTTAGGTATCTTATGGTATAATATTTATCATATGGTATAATATTTTGGTGTTACGTATTTTAAATTATAAAATGTTACATGTTATGTAACACAAATATGTCTATATCATGCAACCACCTAAGTAAGTTACACAACATTGTTTATTCATTCCTTACTAGAAATCTAATGAGAAATGATATATTATGGGTGAAATGAAAACAAATTTTAGAAGAGTATATGATAATTTTTTAAGATTAAGGATTAAAGTGAAAAAGGTTCAAAGTACAGGGAGTCTGGCATAATCAATCATACTTTTATTTGAAAAGATGACTATTTTTAGTAAATGAAGGAATCATACAAAAATAATAAAAATTTGAGTAATGAGTATGTTACTCCAAAAGAGGGCGAGAGAATTCCATGATTTTTAATTTTAACTTCTTATAGAATATAACAAAAAAATAAAAATTTTGTAATTAAGGTTTAATAAAAAATAAAAAAATAATACATACAAAAGAGTTCAATCAATAACAATGGTTTAACGAAAGTAATGTAAATAAAAAAAGAGATGCTTAGCCAATTTATAAAGAGAGTTTAACCAATTACAACATTTCAACAAGCAATTGAAGTAGAATTGACTTCCAGTAGTTTGAATATTTTTAATTTGTTAATTGATTTATTGTAATTCAATTATTTTAATTTGTTTTACTCTCTAAGACTTTAAAACTAGTAAGTGCTATTGTTTGAATCGCCCGAAATCTTTAGTTTATTTACTCAAGTTGGCTTAATTTTAAATATAAAAAGGTCTTTTTATGCATAAACACGGCACATTGATTTTTAATTAATGAATTTTTTAATTTACCAAAAGGAATCAAATAGAATAACTTTTGGATCTTTAAAACAAAAATTAAAAACTTTTAAAAGTGAATAAAGTTAATTTTAATTGAAATGGAGGCGTTTTGATGTTTTTCTAAAAAAATGAATTATTGAAAATTAATGTTTAAAAGTATTTTTTATATTGATTTTTGTTGGGGTTTAACTAATTTAAGGGTTTGGATAGACTAGTCAAACAAGGTGTCATCAAACACAAATATAATGAGTAGTTTATTGTTGACTAATTGATGGTGACTTTTAAAAGTTATCGAGAGGAAAATTTTTATTTTGTTAGGGATACCCCATCTTGAGAAAGTTTTACTAGTTGAAGGTGAGAAACAACCCAACCTGTGGAACTTCAACTCCTACACCTAGAGGGGGACACATGTTAAGACACGCTAGTATGTGAGACCACGTCCAATCTTCTCACTTCTAGAGAGAAACACGAACTACAATTTAGCCATATTTGAGGTCATGTTTAGCCAAAAATGAGTATTAAGCCCCAAAATCTTCTCTAACCTTAACACTTTTAATTCATCCAAGCCTACAGAAAAAAAAAAAAGAGGGAGGCGCCCCGTTGAGTTCTTAATAACGAATAAAGTCTTATTCATATAAATGGATGTATAAATGAAAAATGGATTCACTTTTTTCTACGATTTCAAATATTTCAAAAACTCCATTATAGTTATACTGGGTGGCGGACATCATACTTGCATCATTCTCCCTCTCCTTAAAAGAAATCATCCTTGAAACTTCATCTTTATTAAAATTAAAAGAAGCCTTTTGTACAAATGTACAATCATATGTTGGTTATTATATAAAGTACCCCCTTTTTTCTCTCTCCAACAACTCTCTATTTTGGTCTCTCTCTCTCTCTCTCTCTCTCTCTCTCGTTTCCTTCTTCTTTTGCTATTTTTTCTTCATTCTCTCTTTTTACTTTCAATCACTCTTTATACACCTCTTTAGGTAGTAATGGTACAAGTGTACTTAGTTTATTATTCATCATAAAGGTATAGTTATTTTATGAGGCCATCAAATAAAACTCTTCTATCATATTGCCATAGTCTTCAATATGACCAACTTGCATAAGTACTACGTCACATAAGACTTTATTTTTATACCTTATAATAGAAAAAGAAACAAACACTTATTTGTTCACTTTGATTTCTCCACATTTGTTAAGCTAATGAAGTTTATACGGTGAACTCTTTACAATAGGCAAACTTAGCTTTTTGTAAGATTAGTACTAGTTACATTAGTACAACAACTCCATCAATAATCATACTACATACTTTATTATAAATATGGCATCTAGTATGGAATTTGTTCTCCCTCTATTAATTTAACTCTTCCTTCTTGATATGAAAACTTAAAGCTCTTTTAGTCACAAACACCTTGCCCTTAATAACATACTTAACACCCATCACTAGAATCTTCAAAGGGAGGAATAGTCTCCTTTTCATCTTAATCACTAGCATTCTCCACCCCTCTATCATCCCTTATAATCATAACACTCTTATTTAGGTATTGAGATGCAATATGCTCTATCTTGAAACAATGAAATATTTAATATCTCTATTCTGAGATGGTTGAGAATTAATATTCACCTTATCCCTTATTGTTGGACCCCGATTTCTTCTTCAATATGTTTGGGATTAATTTTATTATTTTGTTGTGATTAGGCTTTAATTTTA
>JANQAP020000263.1:3152441-3173475 GCA_026874005.2 Erythroxylum coriaceum | reverse complement strand
TGAGCTGAGCCTAGAAAAGGGGGAGTTTTGAGAAGACGACCCGATAATGATAAGTCTGATGATTTTCTGAATGTTAGTCTCCGAAAGCGGGGCCTAACAGATATGGTATCAGAGTATGCATGAAAGGGTTAGACTCCGGAAGCGGGGTCTAACAACTATAGTAATGGTGAGTCTAGGTCGATCCTCCAGAGAGAGTGTGTAAAGTTGTTGAAATGAAAGCAATCGGTGTTTAGGTTCAGTGGGGTTTTGGATTTTTCAAACAAGAAAATAAAATGAAACTAGTCTAATAAAAACAAATTAAAGAAAAATGCGATAATGATAGAAATGGGAAATTTGGTAGGGACTCGATTCTTTGATTCAATCTTGACCTACCTAATTAAACATATTTCATTGATTTGTTGTTCTTTAACCTTTTCTAGCAACTATTAATCATAAGCTAATAATTAACCTGAGTTTTCCCTTAGGTAGTGTTTAATCAAGATACGATCGAAATTAAACCTAACTACTGAATAACCTAGGATATGATCTTTAGATTCAATTAGGTAGTAGTATTACGAATTAGGAAAATCGATTAATTAACGCAACAACCACATACGATGCGTCATTTAACCTAGGTTGTGTTATCCCTAATGATTATGAATCATTAGTCGCTACAAATGAATTTTAAAAAAAACAATTAAGGATTATATCAAAATTCTAGCTATGGGTTCATACAAACAACCAAATTATACGATAATATATTCATTCATACACAAAACCCAAATTCATATGCCTAGGATAACACAATCAATTCAATAAAAGAGAAAGAAATAATAAAAATATGAAAGGAATGCTTAATTGGGTTGTCGGCGTCAAAATCAACTTCGAACTAGTGTCGAGATGCTACCACTCCATGGGCCTTCTTATGGTGGAGAGCTTGCCTCCATCTTTGTGCTCTCTTAAAGCTCCCAAGAAGAAATTGCTTCAACCCCCAAAATGTTCCCTAATTGAAGACACCTAAAAAAACTTGTTACAAAACTGAAGAAGACAAAAAAAGGAGTTGCCATCTTTTTTTCTCTCCTAGTTTTTCACCCACTTCTAGCCCCTTTTCTTGCCTTCCCCTCCTCTCTTCTTTATACCTTCAATGTTATGTTAAATGAAAGGGATAGATGGCATTTTAAAACCAAAGAGGACCCCTTGTGTTGCTATCCACTTTTTGTCTTATTTGTAATCAACCAATGTCCTTCGGTTATTGTCCACTTTTTCTCTTATTCTCTAAGCTTTCTCACGTTTTATCCATAAGATATCTTACATGGGACAGCTGGGTTTTTAATGTAGCAAAATGGACAGCTGGTGTGTGTGTGGTGTCTCACTATGCAGGTGTCTTCATCTTCCCATTCTTTGCTTTAGCCCTTCACTCACATATAGCTGTCCAACTTCTTCGGTTTTCACAATTTTTTTCTGATGTTGTACATTAAATTCACCTCCAAGTGCATACCTTTGCTTGCTTTATACCTTAAATGATTAAATAATTGGCAGCAACCCTCACGACTATGCAAAAACATGCACAATTGTGATCGATAACTTATGGCTGTGCAAGTTTTCCAGCACGCCATGAGCAATTTGATCCTTCATTCTTTTATGCTTTATCTTGCATTCTCTTGCTCTAATCTTCTTCTTTGTTGTTCCATGAAGACAAATAGATGTGAATCTTCAAAAAACGACTCAATTATAATGATTTCGACAAACTTTAACTTCTTTGCTTCCGAATTGTGCCTAAAACCTCATATGAGTCAAAGTGAGTATCTTAAGCAATTTCAAGTCATTAATCTCTAAGTGTTATGAAATAATTATACAATCAATTAAGCGCATATCAATTATCTATGAAACAAAGAAAAAGAACTCCAACTATTGAACTAAGGGAGGTCCTAATTGATGTTTTGATGATAAAAAAGACAAAGTTACTACTAATATTTTTATTGTTTTGATGAAAAGAAATATTAGAACAAAATGAAGCTATAAAATCAAGAAGATAGTGTATGAAGTCGATAAAGAAAAATTGAATAAAGAAAAATTGAAGTTTGCAACCATTGAGATAAAGAAAAATTGAATAAAGAAAAATTAAAGTTTGCAACATTGAAATGAAGATCAAAATAAGAACAAAAGAAGGTTAAGGCTCGTTAAGTCATTTCACATTTTGTTTTTTTTTTGGTAAGCTCACTTTGTTAATTTGATGATCCAAAAGGCTCACCATGCATAATCATTCATCTTACTTCATTGCATGAGTCTTTACATTCATCAAGAGGCAATTGAGCTTTTGATTTTAAAATAAAAGCCTCTTGATCTTTCAAATAATCTTTGGGGAATATTTTGGGAAGATTTTTACTTATATTTGGATTTCTAAAATTTGGTTTTAAGCATTTAAAGGTTTTAAAATGATGTTTTTGGGGTAATTGGTTAAACTATATGGGTTAGTGGTCGACCAATATAGGTTAAGGTTATTAAAATTGATTCATCGTGAGTTTGTAGCAACATCGATTGATGTATTGGTTGACCAATGTGTCATATTAGTCGACCAATATGTGTAGTAGTCGAGTAGTATTCCAACGACTAGTGAATTTAATGCTATAAATTCATACTGGTTAAGCAGTATATTATAACGAATAGTTCTTAACTTTAATGATTATTTTAGGTCCCAAAACATTATAAATAGTTGTTTCTTATTGATGTTAGCATCAAGAAGGTTTTGCGTGTTGTATACACTCTTTGAGCATCATTTTGTAATATTTGTGTGAGTGAGCCATTTTAGAATTACCAACTGAAATAAGTGGGATAGTTTTGACTTGTAATACTTTGGTGAGTTATTGAATATTATACTTAGGGGTGATCTAAGTGGTACTGAGGTTGATCTTCACCTTCGAAGAATATTGTAAGAAGAATTCTTTTTTAATAAAAAGTTATGCAAAGGTTATTCTTTACATTAAAAGAAGAATTACAATGGAATTCTAAGAAGAGTCTTGGGATTGGATGAAGGCAAGGATTGTTTACCGAACCACTATAAATTAGTTTGCATTCTCTCCTCACTATCCTTCTTAAATTATTGTTCAATTGGTTGATTAATTTATATTAAGCAATTTTCTCATCCTTGTTTATATTGATAATTATTAATTAAGTACAGTTAGAAAATTTGTTGAAATTTCATAAACACCCAGTTCATTTACCCTTTTGAGTGCCTTTAAGGACTAATAATTGGTATCAAAGCGAGTCTAGTGGGATAGTATTTCTAATGAAATCCTATAAAAAAGATCAAAATGACATATTTAAGAGTAACATCATCATCATCATTCAACTACGAGGGACAAAGCATTAGTGGACCACCTTTCTTTGATGGAAATGATTAACTAGGATGAGATTCTTTTTAGTGGGCGAAAGTGTGGAATTATGGGAAATAGTTTCTAATGGTCCATTTATTTCTACAGAAATTGTAGATAATAAAAGGTACCCAAAATAAAAGAAGAATAAGAATCGTAAAATAGGAGATTAATATCCTTGAATAGTAGGGCCGTATATATCCTATTTTGTGTTTTATGAATAAATGAATTTAATGAGATCTCTATATGTGTAACAACTTATGACATTTGACATACATTAGAAATTACTTATGAGGGCACAAATCAAGTTATGAAAGCATTTCTAGCATGTATAATAGATTTATTGATATTATTAATGCTCTCAAAGATCTTGTAAAGAACTATATTAATGTTCAATCAGTAAGAAAGTTGCTTAGGTCACTTCCAAAGATGTGCGAGGCTAAAGTGATAGTAATATAAGAAGTCAAGGATCTAACATCACTTCCATTAAGGAACTTATTGCATCTATCCTCATTTATCAAATGAGGCTCCAAGAGACACAAGAAGAGATGATACTTTCAAAGAAAAATAATTTAAGATTTAAAGCCTCAAAAGACGAATCAATCAAAGAGGAAGAGACATCAACTAGTGAAAGCCAAGAAGAAGACATTGGCTTACTCAACAGAAAGTTCAAGAAGTTCTTGAGGAAGAAATTCTCTAAAAGAAAAGACTTTAAAAAAGATAAAAATGATTAAAACATAAATCCTCTAATATTACTTGCTTTGTATATAGAAAACTTGGATATATAAAGTCACAATATCTTCAACTTAAAGATAATGAAAAGTATAAGAGAAAATATAAGAAGGAGGAGAAGGACAAGAAGAAAGCACTATAAGCATCAACTTGGGATGACATAAGTGAATATGAAGGTGCGCATTAGAAAGAAGAAATAGCTCATATGTGTTTTACTACTATGAACAATGATGAGGTAACATCTAACCCTAATTCTTGTAATAATAGTAGCGTTGATTTAACATATGATGAATTAGTAGAAAATTTAGAAATAATGAGTAAGAAAAGGAAGAAATTGTTTTCCAAAGTTAAAGAAGTTAAAAAAGAGTTGGATGCATACATAAGTGAAATGAAAAGATGAAAAGTGAATGGCATAACATTAAAACATAAAAAATGTGATTATTAATGACAATCATGGCTTAGATGCATTAAGGTGTAAGAATGAATCATTGAAAAAGGAAATTGATGCTCTTAAGGATTCCTTATTTAAATTTACAAATGGAAGTGAGAAACTTGAAAACATGTTAGGAGCTTAACAAAATTCTAATGATAGGCATGATGAAATTTGATGTAATTGTAAGAATGTTTTAACACTAAAACTACTTTTGTCAACGAAAAATAATTGTATAGTAATGAACCATTTCCTAAGATGACAAATGAGTATAGAGCATTTACATCTAAGCATACACATGCACACATCCACCAGGACTCAATCTAATAGCAAACTTCATGCTTTCATATAGGCTCACAACCTAAGCATTAAATACAAAGGAAGAATAATCATAAATTTATGATAACATGCAAACTCATTCATACCCTTATAGAAGCATGCATTACGTCTTCATTCATAATAGACATCATATATATAATCATAGTATGACTTTTCACCATCCTAGGAGACCAATCAACATATTTAATGTCCAAAGAGAACTTCCACATTATGCATACACACATCACATAGAATATCAAGCAATGCATTTATGCATCATCATTACTCATATAATATGCTATGCTATTTTTGAGGTAATTTTGGACATATTGATGAATTTTGATTTATTGAAAGAAGAATGTTAAACAAACATTTCAAAATATGGATCAAAAAGAAGAAGGAACCAAACTATCAAGGAACCAAGCTTGGGTTCCTAAAACACAATGATTGAGTTATTTGGGCTCCTAAAACACACTAATCGGTTGGAGTAGGAGAAATTGGCTCTAAATTTTGAGATCTAAAACATGTAGCTTTTATTATTTCAAGAAAAAAACCAGAAATTTGTTACTAGATGCTATGATTGCTGCCCAATAACCTTATTACAAATGGAAGAGGGGTGAGATCGAAAAGAGACTGAGAGTTGATCAAATTAGAGAGGCTAGAAAGCACCACAAAAATGAAGTGTGCAATGACTTCATATAGGACTTAAAAGAGAGATGTCAAAAAATTAAAGGTGTGCTTATTCATTTAGGGAATGCTGATAAGAATTATAATAAATATAAGAAGGAATGAAATGAGGGTATGAAGTATTACCTTAAAAGGAGATATATAAATGCGGTTCATCCAATCATAATATATTATAAATTATCTTTTTTTTATCTATTCTTTTCTTCCCATACCAACTAAGCACCCCTAAAATTACTTTAATTCACATTTTTTAGGTGCAGGACCATTATTTAATATTAAACTACGTCCTGTTCATTTTGTATTAAAATTAAAAAATAAAGAATTCAATTAAAATAAATCTATCGCCTCGTCTCAAAGGAGTTTAGATTTTTTGTGCCCATTATTTTGTTCTAACTCTTTTTAACTTCAAAATAATATCATTTTATATCTATTTATACATAAAATAATGTCATTTTGGGGGCAAAAATCGGGTTAAAACATAATAATCCCATGCCCGTAAAGTAAAGGAGCCAAGTCTCTAATCAACGCCCAACGAAAGGAATAAAGTGAATTTGCCAAAAAACAGAAAAGAAAAAAAGGAACAAATTACTAAATGAGTTGGGAAAGGCGTTTCCCAGAATAAAGGAAGATGAGCTTCCGAGTGATGATGTTACGCGGTGCTGAGTCAACTCGGAATATCTTAAAACCATTTTATTTTGCTGTCCTCGCAATTTCTGTCATCGAAGTCTCTTACTTGGTTTACCGCTACATCATTCGACCAAGGAACAAAATGTCCTCTTCTAAGTCTTCGTCCACTGCTCCTCAAGAGCTTATTAACTCCAGTAAACTCTACATCGACGTCCCTCCCAGCAAGGTCGCTTCCTTAATTTAAACTAGTTTTTTATTTGATTTCGAGTTTGTACTAAATATGTTTGCTTTTATTTTATTTTTCCATTTTTTGATCTTACAGGTTCCCATTATTTACTCGCCGGGCTATGACATCTCTTTTCTTGGCATGGAGAAGATGTACGTGAATGTGATTCTCTCATACTATGCTGTGAAGTAGTTTCATTTTTTGTTACTTTGCGGTTTCTGGGTTTTTGGTCGTAGACTTGGTATTGCATTGAGCAGTCCATCTGAATAACGTGTGTTGATTCATCTAGAAAATAGAAAGGCATTAGGTTTCTGGAAGGCCTGTACTCCTACCATGGTTGTTCCATGATGGTTTTAGTATTAAGCGACCATTTCATCACAATAGCTTAAGCTGTTGTGTGAGGCCAACCTAATTAGTATTATATATTCACTAACATTTAGGAGCAGGAGCATTTAAGTTTCCATCGAAGGATCATCATGTAAGTGCAATGTTGGAAGCTTATAAGTTTAAAGGTTTCGTGATTCTATAAGCCAGCCATCATCCAAAGCGCAAACTCCATAGATTAAGAATTATAATGCTAGCAGCTGAAATTGCTTCGTATAACCAGTTCTCACAATTTGTAGAAGCTATATAAACAATCCTCCACCTTAGTTGAAGCTTAGGAATTCCAGTGCGACTGGAAACCCATATACAAATAAAGTTTTGAAAACTTGCTACTCAAAACTATCTCTACTATCATTCTGAAGAATCGTGTGAAATTGTTTATTGCATTGGCTCCTAATTGAACTTCAGAAATCTAGTAAAAATTAAAAAATTAAGTCTTGTCATAGCATTTTCTCTTGGTTGGGTCATAATTTCGGTCAAATTGTGTGTAATATTAGTTCTAAGTTCTAAACTAGTTTTAGGATTATGATATTAATGTTCACTTGAATCTTGCATGTAGGCACCCATTTGATTCTGCTAAATGGGGTCGTGTTTGCCAATTTCTCATCATCAGTGGTGGTTTGGCCAAAAATAGTATTGTAGAACCTCGAGAAGCTTCAAAGGAGGATCTGCTTGTGGTAAATACTTAATCTTCTAAAGCTTTTATCTTCTTTTATCTCCTTTTGCGTATATTGTTTGTAGATCAATCAATCATAAGAGATAAAGACATTCTAGTATAACCATTGTGTCCCAGATTTGCATAATTAATGCTTGTAATTATGGTTTCTAGAATTTCTAAGCTGTATTTCGAACAATTAGAATTTGGACAATTTGATGAGTTTGGGAAGTGAATCATAACTAATTAGTGTTTGCTTATTGATGATGATTGATTATCGTGGATCTTACTTTAAATTTATTGCCTTTGATAGGTACATACAGAGTTGTACTTGAATAGCCTAAAGAACAGTGCAAATGTTGCCAGGATAATTGAGGTGATATGCAACTCTTATTGTTGCAATGCATGTTTCTATTTAAGTTCTTTGTTGAATTTGCTTTGGAGTCACATCAACTTTGTAGAAATCCTTTAGGATAGAAGTGTACTGATTCTTGTTGGTCACTTTAGGATGATAGAACTAACACTTTATATATATTTATAGCTAGATATACTTAGCACCATATTTATATATTTTGTCCTTCTCTATTGAACAATTTGGACATATGCTTTTTTTTAATAGTATTAAAGAAGAGCTGTTAGCTACAGATTGTGCTTAGATTCTTTTGTTGACTAAGAATGCATACCATATAGGTCCCTCCTGTTGCAGTCTTTCCTAATTGTCTCCTACAGCAAAAAGTTCTTTCCCCCTTTCGCAAACAGGTATTTGTTCTGATTGTTAAGTTTATTGGTTTACTTGTATGTGGTAATTATATTTGACAATAGGTTGGAGGAACCATTTTGGCAACTAAGCTTGCAAAAGATAGATCATGGGCCATTAATATAGGCGGAGGGTTTCATCACTGTTCCGGAGAAAAAGGTGGCGGATTTTGTGCTTATGCAGACATTTCCCTTTGCATACGCTATGCTTTTGTCTTGTTAGACATATCAAGGTGGAATTTAAGTAAAAAGGTGTTTCTTTGACTTGTTTTCTTAAACTTGCTCTTATTTCTAATATCATCATTCACAAAATATCTACAGTGTAATGATAATTGACCTTGATGCACATCAAGGAAATGGCCACGAAATGGATTTTTCTAACGATGGTATGGTTTGTTATTTATCTATATATAGATCTTTCATTATTTCAGGATTTGTTTATTTAAAGATGCCTCATTATATTTTTAATTGACAGACCGAGTATATATTCTGGATATGTACAATCCCGACATATATCCATTTGTAAGTTCTAATATGGAACTTAAGCTCAAGCTTTCCTTTTAATATCTTTTTCATTCTTCACTTTGTCTTTTATCCGTTTCAAGATGATTGTTTTTAGATAAAAATATACTTTTTCACACCATGTTATATCTTATGTTTTTTTTTCTTCTTTCGTGTATTGTCATTAATAGGATTTTGAGGCAAGGAGATACATTAATCACAGAGTTGAAGTAGTGGTAACTCATCAATATTTTTTCTTGTTAAATTTTTTATTGATTACGATATTATGTAGTAACAACTTATTCCTACGGTTTCATCAGAGCGGGACAACAACAGAGCAGTATTTGGCAAAATTAAACAAAGCACTTAATGAAGTATGTATTTTTACACTGCTTAATCTCAACATGCTTTTCCTCTGATTTCCTATGGGCTTTCTTCATCTTACTTGAAATACTACCTTTGATGTGTGCTTTTGAAAAGAGGTTTTTGATTTTTCTCCTAGGATTTGTGTGCCATGCATTATAATTTCTCCCCAATAGTTTGGATTTTTTTTCCTCAATGTCTTGTAATTCCTTTCCTTGTTATATGCTCTGGTCATGAGTCTTACCTATAAGATCATATGCTGATAGTCTGTGGGACAATGTAATCTATATGATTATGTCCATAAAATCTCGTACTAATTATATCTATAAAAATAGGATAAAGTATCTTATAAATCATGGGATCTAACAAATCTGTACAAATTTATTTTCTATTATAAGTTTAGTGTGTATAAAGCTAATTTATGCATATTAGTCAGAAATGAATAAAATTTCTCCTTCAAATTCCGTCATTTCTGTCATGGTAGCAGAGCTGTAGGTCTTCTTAGAATTGAAATCTTTAGTTTTTTAGCCATTCTTTTCATTGTACTTTGTTTTCTGATGTCAAAATAGAGTATCTTTGCCAGCCTTCATTGCTGGGTATTTTTACTTCCCGTGAAAGGCCTTGATTGCCTAAAAAAAAGTTTTTTAGTCCTTAAAGATGTTGGAAGTTACAGAGACATCAACTACATCTGAATTATAGTAGGTTGCTTGGTCTCCACAACCTATAAAACTCCAAAGTATGCATGCTGCATACAGATTAAATGGGAAAAATTACCTACAGTGGTCCTAACTTGTTGGTACAGTGCTAAAAGGAAAAGGGAAGATTAGTCATATCGTAGGTGCTGGACCTAAGCCAGAAGAACCTTGGTTTGGCATGGAATCAAGAAGACTTCATAATTATGGCATGGTTTATGAGTTCTATGATTCCTGAAATTAGTGACACATGCGTGTTTTTAAATATTGCTAAGGATATTTGGGATGCAATTCAATGAACCTATTCTAAAGTAAGGGATGCAGCCCAATTATATGTTGGTGCAGCACAAAATAGTGAATTAGAACCACAAGAGCTAAATAGTCTCAACCAAGAAGAGAATGAGAGGGTGAGATCACTTATTGGCATCCCTAAACACCCATTAGGTACCTATTCTTTGGCATATTTAGGTAAGTTTTCATTCTTTATTGGATTAACAATCTTAGGTACAACCTTTGCTGACTCTTGGGTCATAGACTCCGGAGTTACTGACCATATGACTTATTCACCAAATGTTTTTTCTGCCAATTCCTTACATCCTAGTAGTAGAAAAATAGCTAAAGTTGATGGCTCTTTAACAATTGTAGTAGGTGTGGGAGATGCTAAAGTAAGTCCTTCACTAACCTTAAGAAATGTACTTCATGTCCCTAAATTATCCACAAACTTTACCTATATACAAAAACTTACTCATGATTTATGTTACATTGTGGTTTTTCATCAAAGTTATTGTGTATTTCAAGACAAGGATTTGGAGAAGATGATTGGACATGCTAAAGAACGGGACGACCTTTACTACTTTAATGCACCGAGTCAGTCAAATTGGAAATGCTAAAGAATGGGACGACCTTTACTACCTTAATGCACCGAGTCAGTCAAACACAAGGGTAGATTATCTCATTCCTTTATTTCATCCAATAAAGAGAAGATTCAGCTTCATCATTGCTAACTTGGACAACCATCTTTTAGGGTTACTAAAATTCTATTTCCTTTTATGTTTAAAGATTTAGATGTTGAAAATTTTTGTTGTGAAGTGTGTGAATTTTCTAAACACAAGCGTATACCATTTTCAATTGGTAATAAAAGAAGCAACACTCTTTAGCTCATCCACAGTGATATTTAAGGTCCTTTTCCTATTCCTAATGTCTATAGGGTGAGATAGTTTGTCCCATTCATTGATGATTGTACTCGTGTTACTTGGCTTTTCCATCCCAAACACAAATTCGAGGTTAGTTTTATTCTTCCAAATTTTTATTCTATGGTAAAAAACCAATTTGGAGTCCATATCAAAAAGTTTAGCCCATATAATGCCAAGGATTATTTTAATCAAATCCTAACTCCATACTTTCAAAAGGAAGGGATAGTCCACGAGTCCACTTATGTCAATATCCCAGAACAAAATGGGGTAGCAAAAAGAAAAAACTATCACTTCCTTGAAACAACCCGAGTCTTTATGTTTCAAAACAACATGACTAAATATTTTTTTGGGGGAGCCATTTTTATAGCAACTCATCTCATAAATTGTTTGCCTTCTAGAATTTTAGGATTAAATAGCCCCTTGGAAAAACTATCAACCTTCTACACTGCACTACTCATTACTAATAATCTTTTTCCTAGAGTCTTTGGGTGCATATTGTTTGTCCATGTCCTTGGTCAAAACCGAGGGAAACAAGATCCAAAGGCAATAAGATGTGTATTTGTGGGATATTCATCCAGTCAAAAAGGGTACAAGTGCTATCACCCTCCATCTAAGAAGTTCTATGTCTCAACAGATGCCACTTTTCGCGGACAATAGCCTTATTTCAAAGAGCCTTCTCTTCAGGGAGAGAATTCAACAATGGAAGATAAGGATAAAGGCTTCTCACTTGTCACTTTTCATGCTATAAAATGATACACCTAAACCTGAATGTACACCACCTTAATCTGCACCACCTGAACCTAAACTTGCAGTTAAAGAAGTGAGACAACTTGGACCTGCACATGCAATTGAGAATCCTCAAGAACAAACATATTATGCTCTTGAAAATGTGAGATTTCGTAAAGGACATGTGTTTGCAAGAAAGAAAAAGGTAGCTCCAAAATCTATGCAAGTCTAAGAGTCCAACCTAAATCTTGAGAATGAGGTAACAATTTCTAATCCTTTATTACAAAATTCAGGTGAGTGATGATAACTATGATTTTCCTATTGCTATTAGAGAAGGAATGAGAGAGTGTAGAAAAAGGCCTTTGCACATTTTTTGTCGTTTGAAAATTATTCACCACCCCATAAAGCCTTTCTTACTAGTCTAAATACCATTACCATCCTTACTGTTACAAATGTTTTCCTTCAAGCATGAACTTGTTCCACAAGATGCGCCAACCCCTTTGCACGACAATTTCGCTTAGCTCTGTCAAAGCAAGATTCAGCCTTGTCCCTTGATCGTCGACCAACCTACTTGTTCTTGAATGCCTCACGACCGTCACAATGATTCACTCGCACATTCTTGCAAGAAAACTATGAAAGAACTAAATAATCATGGCAACAGTAAGAACACGAGAAAGAGATACAACTTAAAAGCCGACCTTTATTACGTCCATCAAAGTATACAAAGGAATACGCTTTCAATCTCTAAGTGTCTCCCGTACTCATTGTTCAGAGTGTCTCTCTCACACTCCATTTTTCTGAGTGTCTCTAACTCTCACACTAAGAAGAGCAACACTCAAATGAGCTATTTATAGGCTCCTTTAGATGACTAAGTTAGAATCTTAATAGAACTCTACTAGCTAAGATCACAATCTTATCCTATCTTATCCTTATCAGATTATATCAAACTAACCAATAGATGACCTCCCCATCCAATTAGGATTCTGTCTAATATGATTAAGCTACATCACAATAACAAGATAAAAGATTATACTATCTAGGAATGATTATCCATATCCACGAAGATCTCCTTTATATTCAGATGATCCTTCCTCATGATTTTTATCTCTTAGAGCTGATGTCCATTAACTGTGATCTTATCCGCCACATCATCTAAGATCCCCTCATCTCTATCTGTTGATGATGAGTCATCTAAGCCAATAGCACACTGGTCCGATCCAATGTTTACTCATGCCAACTCCAGTAGCCATGGTCCGTCCACTTGAGCACATACTACGTCTTTAGTCCATCAAGAGCTTAGCCTTAGCCAAGTCAGCTTGTACACGGTTCGAAACTCTCCTAAAACTCGCACCATGCTTGATCTCCTTGCTAAGTCACCTCGCATATTCCCGTCATGCGTGTGATCCAGCTAACCTTCCCCTTGATGTCCGTCTTAAGCCTTCTTTTGGTTTCACATCCGAATCTAGCATCTCGTCGAAGATTTCCGCCAATGTGCACCAATGCATGCCAACGCTTGACATGGCCCCTTTTCGTCCTTGCCTCCTTGTAAGTCCTTTGCCTTGCTCCGTTGTTCCGTGTGTCGAACACTAGTTAAGGCTCGCCAATGCCCGCATGATTAGCTATCTCGGACTTAGTGGTCTAACACTTACCACCTTATTTGAGGCTTTGTCCAATGAGAAATGAAAACAAGCTATGGATGTGGAGATGGAGGCATTGGAGAAAAATAAAATTTGGGAGTTATTGAAGTTTTCGATTGGGAAGAAACTGGTGGGATGTAAATGGGCGTATACAATTAAATATAGGGCAGATGGATCAGTAAAAAAGATACAAGGCAAGGTTGGTAGCCAAGGGATATACTCAAATCTTTAGTGAAGTTTTCGATTGGGAAGAAATTGGTGGAACGCAAATGGGTGTATACAGTTAAATATAGAGCAGATGGATCAATAAAAAGATACAAGGCAAGGTTGGTAGCCAAGGGATATACTTAAACCTATGGAATTGATTATCTTGAGACTTTTGCTCCAGTTGCAAAGCTGAATTCTTTTAGAGTTTTATTGTCACTTGCAGTTAATTATAGTTGGGAATTACAACAATTTAATGTGAAAAATGCATTTCTACATGGAGAACTAGAAGAAGAAATTTATAGGGAGATTCTGCTAGGTTATGGAAAGAAATTGGTTATTCATACTATTTGTAGATTGAAGAAAGCCTTGTACGAACTCAAGCAATCACCACGAGTATTGTTTGGAAGATTTGCAAGAGTTATGATGAGTATGGGATACAAACAAAGCCAATGGAATCATACATTGTTCATTATACTCATCTAGAGGGGGAGTCATAATTCTCTTGGTGTATGTTGATGACATAATTGTGATAGGAGATAATTTTAAGAGAGAGATCTTAAGTCAGCGTCTATCTAAAGAATTTGAGATCAAGGCACTAGGGAGTTTGAAATATTTTATTGGGATTGAGATTGCTCACTCTATGCAAAGGAACTTTTATCTCCCAACAAAAATAAATCACAGATCTTCTCAAGAAAATAGGTAAAACAACATGCAAACTAACAAGTACTCCAATAGATTCAAATACTAAACTTGGAATAGTAGAGGAAGATGCTGTAGTGGACAAGTGAGCATATCAACGCTTAGTAGGAAAACTTATTTATTTTTCTCACACATGACTAGATGTAGCATATGCAGTTAGTGTGATTAGCCAATTCATTCATAATCTGAAGGAAGTCCATTTGCAAGTAACTCATCGAGTGTTATAGTATCTCAAGGGAACACTAGGGAAAGGAATTATGTTCAAAAGGAATGGAGGTTTAGCACTTGAAGTATACACGCATGTTGATTAGGCTAGGTTTGTTGTTGATAGAAGGTCAAGTATTGGATTTGGGTTGAATTTCGGGCAATGACTCAAAAGTGTTTGTGAACTACTTTCGTTGAAGATTATTCTGGAAGATTTGAATATCAAGTGGATGGCCCAATGAGGCTCTACTATGACAAGTAGTCTGCCATTAGTATAGCTCACAACCTAGTACAACATGATAAAACAAAACATATTGAAGTTGATAGACTCTTTATCGAGGAGAAGTTGAAGAGTGGGTTGATTTGTACGTGTCTACACATAGACAACTTGCAGATGTACTTACCAAATGGTTAAGCAGTCTAATGTTTCAATGCATCAAATCCAAGCTGGGAATGGCTAATGTCTATTTACCTGCTCGAGGGGGAGTGTGGGAAAATGTAATCAGTATGATTATGTCCATAAAATCTAGTACTAATTACGTCCATAAAATTAGGATAAAGTATCTCATAAATCATGGGATTTAACAAATCTGTACGAATTTATTTTCTACTTGAGGGGGAGTGTGGGAAAATGTAATCAATATGATTATGTCCATAAAATCTAGTCCTAATTATGTCCATAAAATTAGGATAAATTATCTTATAAATCATGGGATTTAACAATTTTGTACAAATTTATTTTCAATCTTGTACAAGGGTTAGTGTGTATAAAACCAAAATATGTCTATTAGTCAGAAATGAATGAAATTCCTCCTTCAAGTTTTGTCATTTATGTCAGTCGTCAAGTATTTAAACTAGTTTCCAGAGTGTCAATAAATTTGGTGTTTGTTGACATAATGCTAATTAGTTAATTTTATTAAATTGGTTCTTTTAATTCTTTAAACTAGAAGGCTAGCATGCCTTGAAGTTCCATATGTTTCTCCTTTCCTTTTCTAATTTTCTTTTTTTGATCTTTAATATATGTTGGATTCATAATTGTATACCTATTTCATTTGGTTATATGGAACTAAAAACACCCATTATAGGTTGCAGAGACTCCTAATTTTAAGCCTCAGTTGGTGATATACAATGCTGGCACTGACATTCTAGATGGAGATCCATTGGGGAGGTTGAAGGTAGTATTTACTTTAGGTCTATTATTATCAAAACATTAATTCTAAATTTATTTAATTGCTACATGTTGAAATCTAAATGATTTGATATCTAATGACTTGTCTATGAAAGTGTAAAAATGATGTAAAGTTGTTGCAAAGATATTTTGGTACTAAAGGAAGAAATATTAACAAAACTTTACTAATGGTGTGAAATATAATAACCAATATTTAGTTTGCTGACATAAGAACTTTTTGTTGTGCTTATGCTTGGCTGTTGTACAGATTAGTCCTTCTGGTGTAATAAACCGAGATGAAATGGTTTTCCAGTTTGCTCATGAAAGGAATATTCCCATTGTGATGTTGACTTCAGGTTCAACGATATTTTCATAATGTCCAAATTAATGTTCTAACTTTGTTGCCTTAAATTTGATTGTCAATTGCTTGTGCGTGCCTACTTTTATATGCTTGTTTAAAAGTTTGCACAAACTAAAGCCATCTTATTGTTTAATATGTATTCTTGGTGATTTAGATTGATGCAAAAGAGCCTAAAGTCTATACAAGAAATAAAAGAAGAAAAAATAGTCAACCACAAGCCTTGATTTGGTGGCATGGAAGATGAGAATTAAGTTGATAGCAAAGACATAAGGGCTGAAATTCAAAATATATTTGGATTCTTTATTAGATAGGAAATAGTAGTTAGATAACTATGTTATTGTTTTATATATGTTATCTTATTTGTTTAAGATTTAAGTAGATAGAATTTTTGTTAGAATAGGATCTACATTTGTCGGGATCCCTATTTTATTATAATAAGAGTTCTATGAACTTCTCTATAAATATGTATACTCAACTCTTCAATAACAACATATTCTAAATTTTTTTAACGAACTTAAGTTTTCAATTAAAAAGTGTGATGCTTTTTTCTAAAAGTGATTCTTATTTTCGTATCCTCCATTGTTTGTTCCTCACTAAGTTATAACAATTCTAACCTAAAATTTTTGCTATATTAAACTCTGGAATCCTAACATAAAATTTCCAACAAACCAATCCCAAAAAACTAGCTATACCTAATTTGAAATTTTAGCATTCCAAGCTAAAATTTATACTTGAAACTTGATATTCTAGTAGTCGAATATCAGTTATATTTCTTAATTTTGTGATTTTTAACTATTAGGTAATACTTCTTTTTGTTCTATATGATATTGGTATAAGAGCTTTGGTTGACAATGGCAACATATCGTGGAAGGGCATATTGAAGATTATTCAGCAACTAAGAGCAAGAAGAAATGCTTTTGAGAATTATGAAAAAATTGGATGTCAAAGATCCTCGATCACAACATGCTCTAAAAAACAACTTACATGTAGCAACTCCTACAAGGAAGTATGTTAAACAGGTCTTGGTGAGACTAGACAGGGGTGACATACATTCCCCAAAAAGTGAAAACTCCCATAAGAAAAACTATGCGAACCAACAACCTATATTTGATGTTGAACATGGAGAAGGGACTGATTTTGATCAACAGCACGTACTGCAAAGGAAAATCTTTGTTATTCCTCGAATTTAGCAGACACTACCTTAGAAGAAATGTTTATTTTGGGTGATGAAATTATTCATACCTCCCCTTCAACTAATCAATTAGAATCTTCAAGCCTACATGTAGATAGTGCTCAAATACTTGATGACATTGAAAGTTTGGCAATGGAAGATAATCATGGAGAGTGTGACAGTGGGAGATGATAAAAACATTAAAGATGAAGGAAAACAAAACGAAGTGGATTCTTTGGAAAACCCTAGAGTTGAAACAACTATGGGTGTCAATGGGCCGGGCCAGGCCGGGCCCGGGCTGCCTTCGGTCCGACCTCAAAAACGATGGACCGACCGGCCTGTGGTCGGCTTGTGGCCCGATGGGCCAAGGGCAGGCCGGGCCAAACCCGGCCCGTCTATATTTTTTAATATAAAAAATACAAAACGGCGTCGTTTTAGACAAAACGTCATGCCCGGGCCAAAAACGGGCCAGGCCTGGCCAGACCGGGCGGGCCGGGCCATAATTGACATCCCTAAAAACAACTGGATAACAAGTTGAAACACTTAACCAACTAGCTGAAGTGTATAAACAAGAGACTAAAACACAAACAATAGGCTAAAACCTGGAACAACAAATCAAAATACAAGAACAACATATTGAAATAATAGGGCAATAGGTTGAAAGAATAAGACAAGCTAAAATAATAAAATAGGGAGACAAAAAGATTAACCAACAACTACTTGGTGTTCTAAAGATTGGTGACCTAAACTTGATGATATCCTTGGTATTGTTAATGAAGATTATGTTGCAGTGGGTGAGGAAGGAGAATTACATTTGAATGAAGATGTGAAATTAACATAACATAGGAATAAAGGAGAAGCTATAAGCGCACTTGCAAAGTCAAAATTTAGCAATGGCAGAAAATGAAAGGATTTGACTACAAGAAGCAACAATATGTATATTCTTGATGCATATATGGTAGAGATGCCATGTGGTTTTGTTATGAAACCATGTGCAGATATAATGGTCAAGACTTATTATACTATCCACACTGTCAAACTATTTTTCAAAGGGGTTGTGCGTCTTCATAGATTACTTTTAACTATTGTCTTTGATCGTGACGTGAAGTTTTATGAGTTATTTTTAGGGAACTTTATAGAAAACATTGAATACTAAGCTTCAATTTTCAAGTTCTTTCCATCTCCATATTGATGGACAAACAGAGGTGGTGAATAAAAGCTTAAGGGACTTGTTAAGATGTTTAGTTGGAAACAATATAAAAATTGGGACCTAATTGCTCCTATGGTAGAATTTGTAAATAACAATTCTAGAAATAGGTCTAGTAAATGTCTGTTTGAGATAATCTCGGGAGTTCAACTAAGGAAGCCTATTGATCTGATTCTTTTACCATAAACAACACTTGTTTGTGTTAAAGCTAAAGGTTTTACACAACATATGAAGGACATTTTTTATGAGGTACGACAGAAAATAATAACTAGCAACTTGTGTTATAAATAACATGCTAACCAACATTGTCGATTAGTGAAATTCAATGAAGTGGATAGGATGATGGTTAGGATTCGTCCAAAGCATTTTTCAAAAGGGAAATATAAGAAACTTCATTCAGAGAGTGCTAGACCTTATAAGATAATCATGTTCATTCACAGAGTCGTACTGCAACTGTAGGGGATAGAGAATATTCTTGATAAACAAATTGTAGCCATAAGAGATGGAGGATATCGACAATTTCTTTTTTAGTGGAAAGGAAGACCAATTTCTAATGGTACATGGATTTTAGGATTTAAATTTTAGAAGTTGAATCTAAACTTATATGATCAATATTTATCATATTCTATGTCAAGGACGACTTCAGCCAAGCCGGAGAGAATTGATGCAAAAGAGCTTAAAGTTTATGGAAGAAATTGTGGGAAAGAATTTTCATATATTCTCATATATCTAATGGGAAGTATACAGCCATATATAGGGCATTACAAGTAGGAATTTAAATCTGGAAAGTTATCTAAAACTATCTAATGTAATCCCTTAATTTAAGGGATTTCAAACTTATTCTATCTTATTTATTTACAGCCTATCTATATCTTAGTATAATCTATTTACAACTGTTTAGTATCTCAACACCCCCTCAAGCTGAGGAATAGATGTCTTCGATTCCTAGCTTGTATACAAGATCATGAAAACTTGAATTGTTTAGCCCCTTTGTTAAAACATCAGCTACTTGACGTTCTGATGGAACATAGGACATACACACTAACCCTTCTTCCAATTTTTCTTTAATGAAATGTCTATCAATCTGAATATGCTTTGTCCAATTGTGTTGTCTAGGATTATGAGCAATATTGATGGCTGACTTATTGTCACAATAAAGCTTCATAGGGCTGTCCCATTTGACTCTTAAATCATCTAGAATAATCTTCAGCCAGAGTAGTTCACACAATCCTTGAGCAATAGCGCTAAATTGTGATTTTGCAGATGACGTTGCTACCACATTCTACTGCTTGCTCCTCCACGTTATCAAATTTCCTTCAAGAAACATACAGTACCCTATCATTGATCTTCTATCCACTATGGAACCTGCATAGTCAGCATTAGTGTAAGCTTCTAGAGCAAGAGTATTGTTTTTCTTGAACGAAATTCCTTTTCCCATATTGCCTTTCAAGTAGTGTAGCACCCTATAAGCAGCTTGAAGATGAGGCTCTCTTGGATCATGCATGAATTGACTGATCATGCTTACCGAGTATGCTATGTATGGCCAAGTGTGAGCAAGATATATGAGTCTACCAACTAGTCCTTGATACATCCTTTTATCGACAACTAGTTCTTCTTTTGTGCGGAAATTCTGAACAGTTGTATATATTTTGTACTTGATCAATACATAGGTACAAGTATATATTGAACTAGAGAGGGCTATTCTAGGAAACTAATATCTGTACATAATATCCTAACTGATCTGATTTGCTGACTTTTAGGAGTCAATCATATCTAGGAAATATCCAACTGGATATTTCCCAACACTCCCCTCAAGCTGGCTTGTATATGTCATCCATAGCTAGCTTGGTAACCAGAACATTGAACTGCCTCTTGTGTAATCCCTTTGTGAGAATATCAGCTACCTGTTGTGATGTTGGAGTATAAGGAACACAAATTAATCCCTCTTCAATCTTCTCCTTGATTAAATGCTTGTCAACCTCAACATGTTTTGTCCTATCACGAAGAACAGGGTTGTGAGCAATTGAAATTGTAGCTTTGTTGTCACAATACACTTTCATGGGAATTGAAATAGGAATCTATAGTCCTCAAGTACCTTTTTAATCCATAAAACTTCACAAATTCCATGTGCCATTGAACGAAACTCAGCTTCGGCACTGCTTCTTGCAACAACACTTTGTTTCTTACTCCTCCAAGTTACCAAATTACCACCAACAAATGTGCAATAACCTGAAATTAATCTTCTATCAGTTGCACTTCCTGCCCAATTAGCATCAGTATAGACTTCGACTTGAAGGTTATGCTTTCGAAACATTAAACCTTGTCCGGGAGTTCCTTTTAGATATCTTAGTATCCTGTATACAGCTTCTAGATGTTCTTGTCTTGGAGAATGCATAAATTGACTCACTAAGCTAACGGCAAAAGCTATATCAGGTCTGGTATGTGATAGATTTATTAATCTTCCAACTAGTTGTTGGTGTCTCTCCTTATTAATAATGTTTTCAGGTTGAACTGGTCTAAAATTTACACCAGTCTCAACAAGAATATCAACTGCCTTGCATCCTAGTAACCCAGTCTCATTCAATAGGTCCAGAATATATTTCCTTAGGTTCACAAATATTCCATCCTAAGATCTTTAATCTCAAATTCTTTGGCTAATCTCGTCTTCAACTCTACTATTTCGGATACATCATCTCCTGTTATGATAATGTCATCTACGTAAACAATAAGAATAGATAGC
>JANQAP020000263.1:2852692-2866282 GCA_026874005.2 Erythroxylum coriaceum | reverse complement strand
AACCTAATCCTATTAAGGATAAGATAGGATAAGATTATGATCTTAGCCAATAGAGTTCTATTAGGACTCTTAATCATTTAAAGGAGCTTATAAATAGCTCATTAGAGGTGAGAGCTATTCAGAGAGGGAATCAGTGAGAGAGCTCATTGAAAGAAATCACTCAGGGGACAGAGCTTTGAGAGTTGAGAGCTTTTGGGGGAGTTCACATTGTAAGGGCTTCAAGTAGGGAGTTCCTTGGGAGTGCTTCGAGAAGGAGGTACTTGTGTCTTTTGTCAACATTTTGTTGAGAGTTAATGAAAGAGTAGCTTCGGTTACATATAAATATCTTTTGTCGCTTTTTTACTCTACTTTACACTTGTGTTATTTTGGTGTGTGAAAGAAACACTTTAAACACTTGTGTGCGCGTGAGGTGTTCGAGGGATAACAGAATTGTTCGGTGACATTCACGTGAGAAGGCTGAATCTTGCTTAAAGGGACGGAAGTGGGATTGCCACACGAAGGTCGGCGTGACTTGTAGTGAAAGTTCGAGTCTAAAGTAGACCTTTGTAACAACTAGCATATGGGGATTACCAAAAATCAAACCCGAATACTCGAAGGCAGATCTGGCTAAAGACAGATGTCCTAAAACTATAAACCAATTACATAATACCTATTCATCTTTTATATGAGAGCCCCATTTCAATTGTTAAAAACACAATGTCTCCAACAATTCTAATTTCAAGCTTTATTTAAGATGCAGAAGAATTTCTTTTACTCACAAAACAGATGACCTGGTTCCATTCTCTAAAACTTATCCAAAATGAGTTAAACAATTGAAGGAAACTCTCAAACTACCACTTTGATGTGAGGTCTAAATATGAATCTCACTAAAAGCCATTTCATCCCATCTTTATGTGTTAAACTTCTACAGACTAGTATTTCCAACCTAACTGGAACAAGCAGGAAAAACTTTCCATTGAAATATATAGGCTTTCCGATTACAACTAGAAGGTTAGCATTCAATGAATGCCTCCTTTTGATTCAGAAGGTTCATAATAAGAGAACTACGAAATGGTCAA
This sequence comes from Erythroxylum coriaceum, assembly GCA_026874005.2. Classification (NCBI taxonomy): domain Eukaryota; kingdom Viridiplantae; phylum Streptophyta; class Magnoliopsida; order Malpighiales; family Erythroxylaceae; genus Erythroxylum; species Erythroxylum coriaceum. Next base: position 2,865,224 of record JANQAP020000263.1, on the reverse strand, counting down.
ATAATTTTCCATCTTTTGGAGGAAGAGTTTAGCTAATCAAATCTATCATTTGCTCCATGCATACTTATTGGAGTTCTCGTTTCCTTTCTAGAAAGTTAGTAAAATCCATTGAGAAAATGATGAGAGACTTTCTTTAGGGAAAAACATATGGAAGTAATGGTCTCCGTAAAGTCAAATAGGTAGGAGTGTGTAAACCTAAAGAAAAAGGAGGATTGACAATCATATCTATTAAGTTTACCAATGGCGTCGTACTGTTAAAAGGACTTTGAAAAATGCTCGAGGCCAAAAATTCCCATTGGATGAAATGGTTACATTTCTACTTCTTGAAAGGGAATCTCTATTTACAATACTAATATTCTCTTAGTTCCTAAATCAATTGCTAAAGATTAGGGAAGAGGTGTGAAAATGAAATATGTTGGAAAATTAGTAATGGAAACTTGGCTTTTTTATAGCATGACAATTGGGTAGGCTATAGTCCCTTTTCTTAAAACACAGAAGCAGTAATAGCTCTCCCAGGGAACGAAGAAGGTAAAGGTTGCTACCCTAATAAACCAAAACCAATGGGTACAATTTCTAGAAGCAACGTTACAAAAAGAAGATTCATTGTAATGACCAGAAGGTATCCTAACATATGGTAATCTGGAATAAGTTCCTAAGACCCAATCCAGCCTTCCTACTTTAGCTAACTGTCAAGGATAGACTTACTACGATGGATAAATTGCACTTTATAAATATAAATGGAACTGTATCCTATGCAAGGAGGATAACAAATCGAGGGATTACATATTTTTTACTGTTCTTTCTCTAACTCCATCTGAAGTAAAGTCAGAGAGCATTAACTATAGAATGAGAACTCTACCTTTATTTTAGTGGCAATTAACTGTTAATTGTTTCATAAGCCTCCAATACATTTTGGAAAAAGCATGAGTTGGTCCTAGCCATAACTACTGAAGAATTATGGAAGGAGATGAATCTTAGAAGGTTCCAAACAAGGAATGTTCTAAGCAGACAATTATGCAATTCATACTATAGAGCATAAATGCACAGTCAATATGTTGGGAACTAATGCAAAGTAGCTGAGAAGTATGGTTGAATCACGAGGATACCTTAAAGGTAGTAGATTTTATAACATGTTAAACATTATTAATGATGGAGTGAACTTTAGATAGTTACAAGAGCTGATCGAAGTCGAATGAAGAATCAGACAGAAAAATAACTAGTCAAAGACAAAGAATATGATCACTGTTACCTGATGGTGGTCGGGTCATTGAAGGGAAGCAATGCAGTAGCCAAGGAACCCTTTGGAGGAAATTAGGAATTTTACACTCCCTAATTTGGTAAAGTTTGGAGACTTCAACTGATGAGAACCGAGCTGGCCTAAGTAAAGCTCTAAAGGAACCATTGAGCATTTAAGGAGGCTCAATTACAAAAGCTAGAGCCAAGAAGATAAAGGAAACTATAAATGAGCTAATTAAAAAGATATGCACTAAACAAGCTCTAATTAGGTTGGAAAGTATTCAAGACCTAATAAAATTGATCTAAGCTGAGTTAAAAAGCCCAATGAGTGTTTAAGTTATTCTAATATGTTCCAAGCATTCCAAGATTCGTGGGAGACATTCAAGAATGTGTGCAAGCGGTCCTAACAAATTGGGAATGATTTCTTACCTTAATTAGCTTAATCAAATAACGATTATAGTCAAATCATTCAATTAGGGTGATTTCTCACCTTAATTAGATCTTACCATAATTAGCTTAATCAAATAATGATTATGATCAAAATTTTCAATTAGGACAATTTCTTACCTTAATTAGCTCTTACCTTAATGCTTATATAAAGGCAAGCATTTTATTGTTTTAGACACTTCAGAAAAATTTAGAATTCATTAAGTGAGGTTAATTTCTCTTTAGTTATTTTGTGGACTTGTGAACTTATCAAGATTATTATCTTGTGGCATTCAAAACCTATGCTATACCTTTGGTTCTTGTCTTCTATGCACATCAGGTCAACGTTTTTCTATCCTAAACCTGGTTTTTAGCTTTCTTGGGTCCTTGCTTCCAATTGTGTGATTGTTGGGTTTCAGGGCTCATCCATGAGGTTCACATAATCAACTTTACATAAAAGGAGTGTTTTACTTCTTTGTTAAATGATAAAGTATTAGCTAGTATAAAAATGGTGCACATCATTATTATTATTATTTGGTTAAAGGGAGGTTTTCACTCTTAACTCTCTAGACACATATGCTTTGGCCCTTATATTATGTTTTACTATACTCCTATTCTTTTAATTAATGAAATTTTTTAATTTTTCAAAAAAATCACATGTGTAACACTCCAGAAGACACCAAACTTAACCCCAGACAATTCAACATCATGCACAATACAACCAAGCTATAAAAATCCACCAACAATCATAGAGCAATTATCGACATTCTCATATACTAGGTAATAGATCAACTGATTATGGTAGGTTATACCCTTTTTGTTTCATTTCATACATCAATACGAATATGAGATTAGTTCATGTAAACTCCAGATTTTCCTCTACATTGTTTGGCTTCCTCATCTATTGGTTTTCTACTTAAAGATTTTACTGCTTTATAGAAATCTCCTTGGGAACTCAACTAGTGAGTACATTATATATTCATATTACGTTTGTATATGATGTTTGCTTGAGGTATGATCTGCTTTCCTATAGTACAATTCCAATTGATGGTTTTATGATAACTGCTAATTCGGACATATTTTTAGAGGGAATTTCCTACCCCAAGTAGGATATTCCTTAATACTCCTATAGGGGTTTAATAGAAAAACCCCATAAAGTCTAGATACAGTTTGTTAGCATAAGTGACAAGTAGATCTTTCCTATTAACCTTGGATTCTCCAGGCCCTAATGAATTCAAAGTCATAGTAGTCAATAAACTTCCCCACAACTAGTTGCTCGTTGATATTGTTAGAGCCTACATTCCTATCTTTCCTTAGGAATACTCTCAAATTTCTTTCCTTCCAGATTGATCTAGCTGTCTCACCAGTAATAATAGTAAGGATTGCCTTCATTTTCTTTGAGAGGATTCTGTAGTGTGTAATCCATTGAATTATGTTAGGGATATTGGTATCCATTCCCCAAACTTGACATAACCTTGAGACCTCTATCCATACTAACTTTAAGTAAGCACACTCGAAGAACAAGTGATTTCTATTCTCTTCCATCATAGTACATAACACATTTTTCTGTATTTGAAGATAATAGAGCCTGTCCATAGTATTAGTTATGTTCAACAAGATTAGCCAAAGCAAAAAGCTGACGTTAGGTCAATGATGTTTATTCCATACAATTTTACACTAAATAAGAGTGATGCCTCATTCCTGAATTTTCAAGACAAATTTTGTTTGGTAGCTTCAATGTGTAAGTATCATTCTAGAGGCAAACATAATCTAGAATGGGGTTAGGATGGTATGTAGGCTTGAATTATGCTAATTCAACAGGCCAATGTACCTGATTTCCATTGCTATTAATGTGCTTACCTTAGCTTGATGAGGTAAATTCTTAAAGGTTCTAACAACAGCTTACTATTAAATGAGAGGACCAAATCTAGTCCAGTTGTCATAACACAATGAGGCCAAGTTCCCTTTTCCTACTTTATAAGAAATGTCAGTCTTTACTAGGTCCCTTAACTTTAATATTTGCTTTAAAAAGTAAGAGAAGCATGTTCTTAGAGTTAAACCCTAGATACTTACATCTTTTAATATGTAAGAATGAGTCCATTTCATCCAAAGCGATTCCTTATCGATCAATGTACTCTAGAATCTTTTCAATATAATACAATATTGTTATTTTTATAAAAATTAAACCAAACTTCATTAATAGACTTGCAAATATTACACCATTTAATTTTAACACTAATAACTGTATAATCAGCAGAGGACCATAAAAAATTTTCATCATTCTTTTATTGGATTTGATAAGTCCTTTTTCTAGGAACATATGAGAGCTCTAATAAACATGAAGAGAGTTGACATTGCAATACCTGATAAATTCTTGAATTAGAGGAGAGTGTCCATTAACAACCTTAGTGAAGCTAAATGAAATTTACAAAATAAGAGGAGATCATCTATAAAAAATAAATTTGTAAAAGGAATTCGCTTACACTTGGTGTGGAATTTAAACTTAGAATTCTTTGCTATATTAAAATTTAACAATTGGATAATAAATATGGAGAGAGTGGGTCACCTTATCTCAAACCCTTGGCCCTTTAGAAAGAGTTAGAGGTGGTCCATTTACTAGAGCTCTAAAGGAGGTAGATGTGACACAAGCTTTAATCCAACGTAAGTAGTTATTAGGAAAACCTATAACCTCTAGCAACTGAAACAAGAAATCCCAACTAACATTATCAAATGCTTTTTAGAATACAATTTTCAGGGTGCAATTCATAAAGGCTCTCTTTCTTGTATAACCCTTGAATAATTCATGGACAATTATGATGTTGTCAACTATCCTTTTAGTCTTTATAAAAGCCCCTTGGTTTCCACTAATAATATAATTTAGGATAGATTTTAATTTGTTGGCAAGAAATATTTCAATGATCTTGTAGAGGAAATTTATGCATGAAATAGGCCTAAAGACCTTATAGTTCGATGGATTAGAGGACTTAGGTATTAGACATATAAATGTCTTATTGAACTTTTTAAGCAATGGTTTGATAGAGAAGAATTCATGAATAACATCCTTAACCATAAGCCTAATGGTATCCTAGGTCTTTTTAATAAAAATTTCCATTTAGCCCATCTATGCCAGGAGCCTTCATTCCATTCATTTAGTATATAATATTTTCCATTTATGCATTTGTGATAGGTCTAGTTAGATTACTTGCCTCCTCCCCAAAATTCTTATTTAAGATGAACGATTGTAGTACATTCTTATTGCAACTAATTTCCCTTCTACTGCCAGTTAGTACTTGAAAATATTTAACTTCTTCATCCTTTAGCTCACTTTATAGTTTGTAACTCTCCTATTAGATCGAGAGATCATGGAGATTCTATTAACATTTTTCTTAGCCATTAGTGAATTGAAAAAGAATTTTGTGCATCTTTCCCCATCCTTGATCCAATCCACCTTAGCTCTTTGTCTACTGATGGAAACATGATTATGAATTGCTTAAAGGAATTCACTTAAGATCATGGGATCACTAGGATCGATGGATAAAAGGTTTTGAATTGAGATTAAACTACCTTTGGTCTTTTCAATCATCTCCTTAGTATTAGACCCTTGTAGCATTATATTTCTTCACTTCTTCTTTAATTAATTTAAGATTTTGAACACATATATATTGCTTAGTACCTTTGAAATCAGGTTCCAAACCTCTAGGAATTGCCTTATGAAACCTTTCCATCTAGATGATGAAATTATTAAATCTGAATGGGGATTTTCTATAAACTTTATAAAACAATCTTCTACTCTGACAAAGGAGTGGTATAAGAAGAGGGGATCTATGAAAATACGCTTACTCTTAGAAACTTTATAAAACAATCCTTCTGTTGTAAGTTGAGTAAGGCCCTGTCAAGTTTTTTTTCCCTAATGGACTAGATTGATTCCTGCTTATTGCTTTTATGTGAAATTGTTCCCTTCAAATTTTGGGTCAACTAACTCCATAAATTCCATACAATCCATGACATTAAAGTTATAATTCTTTATAATATAGTTCCCATCAGTTTAAGATCTATACAAGGTTGAATTAAAGTCCCCATAAGCCATCCAAGGGCTAGTCCAAGCATTTTTTTTTGCTCCTTATATTGTTCCAGATCTCCTTTCTCTGGAAAATAGTATTAAACTTGTACACAAAGGAGATGTCAAAAAGAAACATCATGAATTAGGAATTAGATTCTTCTTTTTTGTTCATCTACTATAAGATTATTTGGCTTGAATTATAGCATACTATGATTCTACCTAGTTCATGATATTGGTGGTTTAATATTACCTTCGATTGAGGTCCCAATTTGATGATTTTAATCATATACTTCGATCTAATCTTGGTTTCCCTTAAAACAAAATCCTTTAAAGCATTAAACTTTATGAGGTAGTTAAGTCTATAAACATTCTATGCAATTATAGTCATTTAGATACAGATTTACCTTTGGAGCTATTCCTATTGTTCCTTTGGATCTTGCTCCTTTGTAACTTTTGGAATTTCTCTTCTTTGTTTTCATCAATATCACCCATAACCAAAGACGAGGCACTATTTTGTATTGGATCCTCAATATTATCGGAATTAATAAATTTTACTTTATCTTCCATAGCAGGTATAAGAGTGTTCTTTCTGAATCATGCTATCTCAGAAGTTTCTATATCTATGTTTTTATCTATTTCACCAAGGGATGAGGGATATAAATCTATAACTTTCTTCCTTTTAAAGACCTAACAGCTGCATGTAGTCACCCTTGATGAACCTGCTTCCCATAGGTCTCCATTCTCTAACTTTCTTTAAGGAAGGTTTTCATTGGTAACAAACTTTAACCATGTCTTTAATTAGAGTGTCGTTTTCCCTCAAGCTCATTATGGAGATGTAATTGGCCAAATCTTTAGTGATATCCATACTAATGCATATCTGAGTATAGCTAATCCTCTTTCTCTTAGTTGTGTTTTCATCTATATATAAGGGGTTTCTAAAAAAATTGGATAGGATACTTAAGCCTTAATTAGTCCAATACTCTAAAGGCACATTATGGATATTTAACCATAATGGAATGCTTTTAATTTTAGATCTGTCCAATAAGAAGCTAGGATGCTAGGCATGAATAAAGATGGGATATTGGTATGCATGCCAAGGTCCTTCGTCTACCACTTTGTTAGCTTTAGCTTGCGAGTTGAAAATGAAAAACATAAGATTGTCTTCAATTAATAATAATTAATAAAGATCTTTTTTTCCATTAAGAAATTTGATAGTTGTAGATTGCATGATGTTTTAGTAGGAATTTTGGTCTGTTTTTGGTGGTTAATTAATTGATTAATGTACATTTATGTTTAGAATTGTATTAGTCGGTTAGATATTTGTGTTTTGAGTGTTATATGGATTAAAGCATACTATTGAGCTTTAATTTTGTGTATTTGAGGTGCCTTGATGTATTTGTTAGTGTTTAAGATCAGATATCAAAGAACAGAGGAGGTTCGAAGGAAGCCCGGATAAAGACTTAAGGCCACAATTATGATAGAACCTTTTTGGGCAAGCCACGATCATGTCCTGGTCTGCCACGATCGTGATAAAAACTCTTTCATCAAGTCATGATTGGGGCTTGGGGGGCCACGGTTGTGACCTGCGTGACAGCAGATGTGAACCGGCTTCTAAACTCAACTTTTCGAGGGATATTTTGACCTTTTTAGGCTCGAGTGAAACCTAATTTTTACTTTAATTAGAAAAGACTCCAAAAGGGGGATGAGAACCTAATTTTCTTGTGCCTCTATTTTCTACATTGAGAAATATCTAAAGAAGGAGAAGAAGCGGAGAGAAAAGGAGAAAGGAAAAAGGAAGAAGAAGGGTTGTTGTTGCTATTGTCTTCCCGATCCATCCTGACCCTTCCAAGTGACATTTTCAATTCATCTTTGTTATTCTTTCTTTTGAATGTATGGGATGGATTTGATAGTGATGGTTTTGGTTTTGATGATGATGTTTTAAACTTCTTTAGGGATCTATTCTTGAATCAATGTTAATATGATTTCTTTTATTGTTAATACATTGGGTATTGTGATTATTTGTTGTATTTGAATGTTTAGGTAACAAATCGAGAGAGTGAACCAATAACAAAATGATTAGATTGGGTAATAAGAGTTAAACAATCTAATAGATCACATAAATAATCAAATTGACAATTTTTAAGAAGAGAGATCACGTGTGAGGATCTGATAGTTTATTAGAGAGCTTAAGATCAAATTAGATGCATGAGCTTTTTGTTAACAGAGAGATTGCAAATTCCATAATTCAATTAAGGGTTATGATTTAGGGTTTAATGATTGTAACTCGAGAGAGAGTAATCCACCCTTTGAAATTCTAAGACAAATACTGTATTAACTCAAAAGTAATCATGTTAGCATTTGATGATAGGATAAATCCCCCTTTATAATCAACTAATCTTCCTTGTGTGATTTTTGATTGTTCATTGGTGGTGCTCAATTTTTATTTATTTGTGTTAATTTTACAATTTCATTTTTAATCAATCCATATTCTCTTCTTTACTTTTCTGTTTAGTTCTCCATTTCATTTTAGTTATCCTTTAGGCCTTAGATAACTTAGAATTCAATTAGTTCACTAACTCCTAAAGGGATCGACACCTTATAGACTACACTCACGATTCGTGTACTTACGGTATATTGAGGGATAAAAAATTATAAAAATTGCCCACTCGATCAAGTTTTTGATGTCATTGTCAAGGAGTTACTATGATTAGTTTAATTCTTTTAGTTAAAGAAATTTTCATCTCTCTTGTGTCCGTGTAATTGTATGAATGCAAGAGTCACTCGAAGTTCAAGCAGGATCACCAAGACTCTAACACTTCACATTACCTGATTGGAAGGAGCAATTCAAAGAGTACGATGCCAAGAAGAAGAAATTAAAGAAAAAATGGTGGAAGAATATAATCAAACAGACCAGTAGCAAACTTTGATGGATTTCATGAGATAGAGATTAATGTTGTAGATCAATGCATCACTTGACCACCGGATTAAGCCAGATTTGCTGAACATGCTGCAAACCAATGTACAACTTTATGGGTTAACTAATGAGGATCCTAATGCTCATTTAGTGAATTTTTTGGAAATATATGATATTTTCTTATATTAAGGGACGTCAGAAGACGTCATTAGGATGAAGTTCCTTCCCTTCACATTACGAGATCAAGCTAAGGTATGGTATCATTCTTTACAAATGGCAAACATCATAACTTGGGAGCAGTTGGTGTGTGCATTTTTGAATAAGTACTTCCCCTTCATAAAGACTACAAGTTTAATACAAGAAATTTTGAATTTCCAATAAAATGCTGGGGAGTCACTATACAAAGCGTAAGAGTGTTAAAAAGACTTGCAAAGGAGATGTCCTTACCATAATCTACCAAAGGAATTTCTATTACTAACATTCTATCATAGAGTTAATCCACGTACGAGAGGCAATATAGATGTAGCTTCTGGAGGATCTCTTATGTGAAAGACAGTTGAGGAAGTGAAAAAATTATTGGAAGAGATGGCAAATAACAACTATTTTTGGTCATAGGACAAAAGTGAACAACAATCAACTTTCCTAGATCATAAGCGAGTCATTGCTATCGATTCAATAATAGCAATACAGGCTAAGATTGACAATTTGACAAGACAGCTTAACAGCCTCCAAGCTTCTTCATTAGTTCCTGTCAAAATAATTTAGCATAGATGTAAATTATATAGGCAAAATAACCATTTTATCGCTGATTGTTTTTCAATGCAAAATGACAAGAGGGAGTAACTCAACTACACGGACACACAATTTGGTTGAGGAAGAGGAAACAACATTTATTTTAACAATTACTTCCTGGATGGAAAAACTACTCAAAATATTCTTGGTCAAACATTGTAGAAGGTCAATTTCGACCGTAAAGGCCACCTAAATTCCAACAGGAAAAAACCCAATTCTACGGACTCTAAGTTGGTCAAAATCTTAGATAAGCTTATGAACATGGATGAAGCCCATAAGAGACTTGAAGGTAAATTCGAGCAAGTAACTAAAAACCATGATTCGCCAATTCGTAATTAGAGGTTCAAATGAGTCAATTGGTAAATGCATTGTCTACAAGAAATGTGGGGACTCTCCTAAGAAATATTGAAACAATCCTAAGGGAGCAACTCAAAGCAATCACACTTAAAAGTGGGAAGGAACTTAAGTAATCAGCAGAGACACAAGTTGTACCCCATCTAGTAGAAAAAGACCATGAAAAGAAGAAAGATGTAGACATGAGTGAGTACCTCTTTACGTTGCCCCTCCGCTATATCCACCCAAGATCCCATACCTTCAACAATTACAAAAGAACAAGTTAGATTCACAATTTGCAAGGTTTGTGGAGAAATTAAAGACTTTACAAATTAATCTATGTTTTGTTGAGGCATTGGAATATATCCTAAGTATGACATTCCTGAAGGACATTTTAACAAAAAAGTAGACTTGGGAAGAGAATCAAACAGTAGCATTAACCGAAAGTTGTAGCTTTATTATCACTAGTCACATGTCTTCTAAGCTAAAGGATCCTAGAAGCTTGACAAAACCCTACCTGGTTGGTGAGTTAGAATTCGCAAAATGTTTATGCGATATAGGGGTAAAAATAAACCTTATGCTTTTGTTGACCTTTAGAAAATTGGAGCTCAGTGATGTAAAGCCAAATTTGATGCTTATTTAGTTGGCAGATCGATCCATAAAGAAACCATTTGGTGTGTTGGAAAATGTTGTGGTAAAGGAGGACAAGTTCATTATTCCTGTAGATTTCATCATATTAGATTTCAAAGAGGATAAGACCTGTCTGTTAATTATTGGAAGACCCTTTATGAATATAGGAAAAGCATTGATAGATGTTTATCAAGGCAAGTGCTTCTTTGGATTGGTGATGAGCATGTGGAGTTCATTATGAAAAAATACTTGAACAATCTAAAAGAAAGCATCTCTTGCCTGAAAATAATTATAATGGATGAGTATATCAAAGAGCAAGAGAAGGGTTGCTTTTAAGAAGTAAGCTATGAGGAACAGGTCACAATGGATATAGATTTTGAGGAATATTTAGAAGTCCCTATTTAAGAAGTTAAAGCAAAGGAGTGGATCAGCAATTCACTGTCTTACAACACAAACTATTTAATTTAATTAAAGATTCATGGGATTTCATTGACAATTTGTTATTGAAAAGTGCATTACAGAAATTACTTGGATTCTTCAATTAAATTGCTATTTTCCTTTTGATTATCTTCCAACATATTGCTTCTATACAAGCTACGAAGTTGAAATTGGGTAATAAAGATGGAAGCAAGCCACTAATAATTGATCCAGGCTGAGTTTTGAAGGATGCAAAGACAAGTTAATCACCATAACTTAGTATGTTTGATAGTTAAATTGAAATTGTTGTGTAGTTATATTTGTTTTAAATTCTAAGAATAATTTTTTAATGATTTGGAATGGTTTGGATTGATAGCTCTCTTATTCCTTTAAAAGCAATTCTAAGATATGGCAGAAATCTTGGGAGTCAAGTGTAGTTGGATTCAGACTCCAATGCCATCACCCCTCAATCGCCATGAGGGGTTCTTATGCTCTAACCCTTGTCTTTTTATTTTATTTTATTTTTATGTTTTTCCAGTCATTTTGTTTTATTCCCACCTTATTTGTTATTTTTTCTTCTCATATTAAGGACAATATGTTGTCCAAGTGTGGGGAGGGTTGTGTGCGTTATATGTTTTTATTTCTATTGTGAATTTTGCATGTTGTATACTAAGTTTTGTTTAGTTTTTCATGATGTGACTCATGTGAATGTGTCAATCGCTAGGACTTAAAGAAACCGGTTTAGCTTTGAACATAGTCTTTTAGGTTGCTAAGATTTGTTAGCTTGTGAAATTAGTATCCTAGATTGCTTGGGTTAAATATGCGTGTTAATTAGAATATCATGTTAGTTCGCTTACCGTAGGAATTTGACACATTCATTTATAAGTTTAGTTCAATCGAATGAGTAGCATCGTTAGTATCTTTTCATGAGAATGATTAGCTAAAGAAATAAGGTAGGTAAGAAAATATATATATGTGTGTGTGTGTTTTTTTTTGGTTAATAAATAACTATTTCGCTGGCCTTTTTTTGAAACAAACCAAGTTATGAATAGAGCTAGTAGCCAGTTGATAATGTTATATAGCTGAGTAACTGAGGGACATTTGATCTAGCTGAGTAACTGGGGGACATTTATCACAAGTGTTTGCCTTCACATCAAAAGGTTATAATGACATTCCAACTAAGTTGCTTATTAAAAACATGTACTAGTTAAGTAACTGGGGGACATTCATAATATATATTTACATTCACCTTAAAATTTTAGGTTCATATTAATGAAAATTAGCGAAAATAGTGCGTTGTTTAATAAAACCTATCGATCTTTGTGAATAGCTTAAATTTTCTTGAAAAGCTACTTAGGGGTAGTTACAATTTTGATTGACAAAATAATTATCAATGTGTGTGTGCAAGTGATAGGGGTGAATGAATTTGACATTAAGGTCTTGTTTAGTATGTATATTTAGTCCAAAGTGCCTAGACACAGAGTTCATAGTTTAATAAGTTAGAACAAATTGAAGGATTGTGTTTGTAGTTACATTTATTTTGTAATGTTCAACGTCATTATACCATTATTGCATATATGGGTGTTGTTGTTTGGTTTGTTTGTGCTATGATTGTTTTGTTTTTGCTTGAGGACAAGCAAAAGTTCAAGTGTGGGGATGTTGATAGTTGTAGATTGCATAATATTTTAGTAGGCATTTTAGTATGTTTTTAGTGGTTAATAGAT
>JANQAP020000263.1:2814792-2831267 GCA_026874005.2 Erythroxylum coriaceum | reverse complement strand
AATAGGTGAATTGTGGTTACTAGGCTCTGATACCAACTCGAGCGCGGATTCTATTTTTGTCAATTGTTGTTTAATTTGGATACATTGTTGTTCTACTTCTTCTAATCTTGTATCAATATGAAGTCGGTGTTTATATAAAGCAGTAAGATTTTCATGTAATAATTGTTGTACGGAATTATTTAACTGTTCTTGTGTTTGTAGAAGATTTGTTATTTGGTTTATATATATATATATATATACATACATACATATATCTATCTATATATATATATATATATAGATAGATATATGTATGTATATATATATAGATAGATATATATATGTATGTATATATATATATAAGTATGTATATATATATATAAGACCATCTAGGTTAGATGAGACCTTAGTCAAACCCCTCACTTAGAATGTTAAAACTAATGCCTTCCTTTAATGTGATGAGAACTAGAGTCCTTTTAAAGTTAGGGTTGTCAGGCAAACCCAAGCCTGCTTTACATGGATATGTTTTGAGCCATAGAAATAGGATTTCCATATTAATGGGTCGTTTTTAACTATAAGCATTATTTTGTTAGGAAAAACCAATATCAATGTGAACAGAGGCGAAGTTGGGTAGTGTATATTAGATGTACATGTGTCAAAAGTTGATAGCCCAATGAGTATGCACACATCAACAATTAATAGCACTAGATTTTATAGTTACATTAGAGATGCAATTGGTATGATCGATACCTACCGGTTGAACTAAGGTGGCTTGTTGGGTAAACCAGTCATTCTTAGGGATATTGGATGTCAACGCACTAGTAGAATTTCTCTACGAGTTTTCTCAGATTTATATTAAAGGTTATGAATTTGTGAAAATAGTGGGAGCCATAATGCATTCTACTAAAGTCCTTATAGACATGCATTTAAGTACATTCTAATTTTTCTCTATTTGACGATAGGTTGCTATTGCTTGAGTCAACACCATAAGTACTAGTGTGGATCTAAGATCATTGATGGAAGCTAACAAGTTGACCGGACCAAACTTCTTTGACTGGCTCAGAGACTTGAGAATAGTTCTCAAGTCCGAGAAGCTTAGTTATATCTTGGAAGAACCACTTCTCGATCCCCCTACTGTTGATGCTTTTGATGATGATCGGAGGGCATATAGGAAGCAAGCCGATGATAGTGAGATGGCTAGTTGTATTATACTAGCCACTATGTCACCTGAGTTGCAAAAGTAGCATGAGGCTATGGATGCTCATACCATAGTCTATCATCTTAGGGAGCTCTTTGATAAGCCAGCAAGGTCTTCAAAAGGTTCGAGACTTCACAATTACTTTTTCGCTCCAAGATGGTTAAGGGGAGATCTCCAGTGCAGTATGTAATGAAGATGAATGGCTACATTGAGTGGTTGGCCTCCTTGGGTTTTCTTTTAGATCATGAATTAAGTATTGACTTAATTCTGACGGGTTTAGTTACTCACAATTTATGCTTAATTATTGGAAGAAGAATATATCCAGCATAATTCCCAATTTGGTTAACATGCTTAAGGTAGTTTAGTCATCTGTCCACAAGGACAAGGTTGTGATACTGGTGGACTCTTCTAGTTCGAAGAAAAAAAGTCAAAAGAAGAAGAAGTTCGCATGGCCTAAGGGATGTGTCAAGAAAGAAAAGAACACTGTCTCGAAGGGAACTTGCTTCCACTGTGGCAAGGATGGCCATTAGAAGAGAAATTGCAAAGCCTATCTAGAGTCCTTGAAGCAGAAGAAGGCATCTGATGCTCCATCTACTTTAGGTATTTATGTTATTGATATTTATACTGTTTCTGATAACAACATATGGGTATTAGATATCGATTGTGGCGCACACATTTGTAGTAATATGAATGGCCTCAGGAACAGTAAACAACTCGATAAGGGAGAGTCAGACTTGCAAGTGGGCAATGGAGCAAGAGTTGCTGCATTAGCTGTAGGCACATATGTATTGACGCTCCTTAATAGGCTTGTACTAGAATTGGAAAATTGTTTTTATGTACTTACTTTGACTAAAAATGTAATGTCTATTTCTAGTCTTAATAAAGCTACATTTCATTTATATTTCAATAATAATAGTTGTTCAATTTATTTACATATAATTTTATATGCTTTAGGTACATTGTGCAATGGTTTATACATATTGGATATGTCTAATCTGGTTCTAAATATCAGATAACAAAAGAATCAAACGAGATAATGTGAAATCGTCTTACTTATGGAATTATTGCCTTGGCTATATAAGTGAGAGACACATGTCTAAACTACACAAGTGTGGTAGTTTAGGGTCATTTGATTATGAATCATATGACATATGCAAATCTTGCTTATTAGGCAAGATGACAAAGTTACCCTTTAAAGGAAAGGGTGAACGAACTAGTGGACTTTTAGACCTAATATACTGATGTATAAGGTATGATGTCCATACATGCCAAAGGTGGTTTTGTATACTTCATTACCTTTATCGATATGTGTATCTTATGAGATATAAGTCTGAAGCCTTTGAAAGGTTCAAAGAATTCAGAAATGAAGTTGAAAAATAACTTGGGAGAAGTATTAAATCACTTTGATCGTATCAAGGTAGTGAATATTTAAGCTAAGAGTTTTTGGATTATCTCAAGGATAATGGAATATTGTCCCAGTGGACTCTACCTTACACACCATAACACAATGGTCTGGCTGAGATGCTAAGAGGAGAAACCAAACCTTGTTAGACATGGTGAGGTCTATGATGGGTTTAGTGAATTTACCAAAATCCTTTTGGGGGTATGCACTCGAAACTTCTGTTATGTATTAAATAAAGTCCCATCCAAGTTAGTTAATGTTACTCCATATGAGATATGGACTAAAAATAAACCTTATCTTTTTCATATGAAAGTTTGGGGTTGTCCTACTTATATGAAGCGAATTTAGTCAAATAAGCTTGAAGCTAAATTTGACAAGTTCCTATTTGTAGGATATACTAAGGAAACTATAGGATATCAGTTCTACCATGTTTCGGAATAAAAGATGTTTGTTTCAAAACATCCTATCTTTCTTTAGAAAGAGTTTCTTCTAAGAGAAGACAATGGGAGAAAAATTGAACTTGTGAAAGTTTAAGATGCTCAAACAGACGAAGATCAGCTGCCTAGACCCGAGACTATTGTTGATGAAGATGAAATAATAGTTCAACCTTTTGACATATAAGAAGTTCGTTGGTGAGGTAGGATACATCATGTTCCTAAGAGATACGAATTTCTCATAATGAACTTAATGACATATTGCTCATAGAAGATGATGAGCCTATTACCTATGAAGAGGTTCTGAAGAGTTAAGAATATGACAAATGGCTTCAACTTATGAAATTTGAAATGGATTCCATAAATAAAAGCCAAGTATAGAATTTGGTTGACCCACCTAAAGGGATAAAACCTATAGGATACAAATGGGTTTTCAAGAAGAAAACTGACGTGAAGGGTAATGTAGTTACCCATAAAGCTAGGCTTGTAGCTAAAAATAATTGTCAAAGGCAAGGTGTTGACTATGATGAAATGTTTAGCCCAGTATCCATGGTTAAATCCATTAGGATACTACTAGCCATTGCCACTCATTATGATTATGAGATATGGTAAATGGATGTGAAGACAGCTTTCCTTATTGGAAACCTAACCGAGGATGTGTATATGACATAACCTGGTGGTTTCATATCCAAGAAAGGAGATAAGGTATGCAAGCTTCAGAAATCCATTTATGGATTGAAGCAAGCATCCAGGAGTTGGAATATCCGATTTGATGAGACAATCAAAAAGTTTGGTTTCTCACAAAATTTGGATGAGCCGTGTGTGTATAAGAAGGTTAGTGGGAGTGCAATCGTGTTCCTTGTACTGTATGTAGATGACATATTGTTAATAGGAAAGGATGTCTTAGCTTTGCAATCAATAAAAATTTGGTTAGTTAAGAAGTTCTCTATGAAAGACCTTGGAGAAGCAACTTATATTTTGGGGATAAGGATTTATAGAGATAAAAGATAAAGTTGCTTGGTCTTTCTCAGTCTACATACATAGACAAAATGCTAAAGAGGTTTAACATGGAGTAGTCCAAGAGAGGATATCTTCCTATGGTACATGGGATTACACTCTCTAAATCTATATGTCCAAAGACACAAGATGAGAGGCCTCGCATGAGTTTGATTCCTTATGCTTCGACTGTAGGATCAATCATGTACGCTATGTTATATACTAGACCCAATATATCGTATGCTCTATGCTTTACAAACAGATACCAGTTGGACCTTGGTGAGGGTTATTGGGTGGTTGTTAAGAATATCCTTAAGTACTTGAGAATAACTAAAGATGTATTCTTGGTATATGGAGAAGGTGATCTTATGGTAAGCAAGTATACTGATACCAGCTTCCAATCCAATAGGGATGACTCCAGGTCCCAGTTTGGATATGTATTCACACTGAATAGTGGTGTAGTCAGTTAGAAAAGTTCCAAACAAGAGACGACTATTGATTCGACGATAGAGGTAGAGTATATTGCTGCTTCAGAAGTGGTAAAGGAAGCAGTTTGGATCAAGAAGTTCATCACGGAACTTGGTGTGGTTCCATGAATTATTGACCCAGTGCAGTTATATTGTGACAATAATAGGGCTATAGTGTAGATGAAAGAATCAAGGTCTTATCATAAATCTAAACATGTACTCAGGCGCTACCATTTGATTAAAGAGATCATTAGTAGAAATGATGTCAAGATAGAGAGAGTTCCCACCGATCAAAATATAGTTGATTTGTTGACTAAGCCTATCTCCCAAAAGATTTTTATGTCATATGTACACACCTATGGTATTAGATATCAAGGCGATTGGCTTTAGTGTAAGTGGGAGTTTGTTAGAGAAGTGTTTTAAAGGCAATCACCTTTAGCATTTATTGTACAAATCATTTTATGATTAATAAAGGCATTCTTCATTGTTTCGATGTTTGTACATTAATGGATTTGATGTTGATCTTAAATTGATTTAATGAAGTCCTTGATGCAAAACATAGCATGGAGGAAATCATTATGAGATCATGATAATGAGATTCCTATCATGTGTAATTATGTTAGTATCTAAACTTTCCTAGTCATAGGATTAATGAGATGGAATATCATTAATTCGGGTAGACTAGCGCATGTTATATTCCTTAATAAATCAAGCAGTAGATCTCATAAGTTGTAGACATGAGTTATTTAGAATTAACATGTGGATGTTTACTAAGGATAGTAAGTACATTGGATTGACCTATTATGAGACAATCATATGGATATTCTATTCTAGTGTCAATGGCAGTCTCATCATAGCAATGGTGCAAATATCCTTTAACTTGAGGTGCTTAAGGATATCTTGGATACTGATCCTATGTTTTGACTACATTCATCGGTGCCCTTCAGGGGTTACTCATAGGGTGGTGATTGGGTACAACTTGAGATATTTGGAGTTAATTAAGCAGCCAATAAAGGATTCAACACTCCTGATAGAAGGAGATGATACCCACGGCCTCTTGTCGAGGTCATTCCTCGGGAGTCTCTGGCCAGAGCATATATGTGTCATGAAGAGAGTCTTCAATGATACATAGAGTAAAAAGATCCTCAAGACAAGATCTAATATCAATTGGAATAAATTTAACGTAGTCAGTCTAGTGGGAGTTAACACTTTGACTATACTTTGAACCAAGTGGGGTATAGATGGTGATAGGACAAATTACATGGCAACATTGTGTATGGAAGGGTTCATAGTCAAACCACTGACTTTCTGGTCAATTGGGGGTCATGACATGTTGCTAGATACCGCTCTTGATTTACTTGAATTAAGTGTTAATTCAAGTGGCCAATATAATTGGAAACCTAATGGGTCACACATATAGGAGATTCGAAGGATGAGTAAAATGGTTTTGAATGGTGATTTAAGATATGAGAGAGTGTTTCAGGATTGTATTGTGATGTGATCGTGGTAGAAAACGTTGCATGGAATGGATTAGAAACAAGTATTATTGGCTTCCATTAATGCATGCTATTCATGGTCATTAACTTCCCATAACTTTTCATTAGTGATGGGAGTTATGGAAAGCCAAATGGTGCAGAAAATTGAGATGATTTTCATGCATCTTATGTAAGACACAAAATGAAAAAGATAGGTTCTTTTTCTTACACACACATTTTTTCTCTCTAACTCTTTCAAGAGTTCTTGTCTTTGCTAGCACAAAGAAGAATTCTATCCAATGTGGAGAAGATTAAAGAAAGAAAGAGATCGTCAGAAAGGTATGTAAACATCTTACATTTCATGTTTTTGTTTTTCTATATCTATATGCATGAGTAAATATAGTTTTTAAGGTTCCATTTTATTTCCGCTGCGTATATTTGATATATATTATGTATAAGATGCATGATCAAAACCTAATAAAGTGAGCACCACCAAAAATGTCACAACACATCATAAATATGATTAAGCTTTAAAACGTGTTACAATGCCTCTGATTCTAAGCTTTTAAAGTTGCCATAATCAAAGGGATACCATAATCTCCTAAAGAATATTGTCCTCTTAATCATTCAATTGTGATTAGTAGCTATAAAAACGAATACCCAAATCCTAAAAGTAAGCCGCAAATATAAGATCAAGAATAAGAGCTTTAAGAATAAATAAATAAATATAAAAAATAAATGTGAAAAATGATTATATTAATAGAAATTAAGTGTACTTAATATCTTAATCCCCAATAATGACATCAAAAGCTTAGTGAACTCATGTGAAGATTATTATATTTTCCAGGTAAGTACACCTAATGTTTTATAGTATAAGAATCTGAGTACCAAGTTTTGATCCCACAAAGATTATAATTACTAGTATTAACCTCTTTGTATTATCTAACTTGTAATTTAAGTTGATGGTAATTAATCAAATTTATAATAAAATAAAATAAAATAATGAAATATCAACAAAATCAAATAAATTAGAATCGCAATCAAACAAATGTTGCAATAAAACAATCGTATCTAGAATTCAAATTCCCCTTACAACTTCTTATGTAACCATGATTTAACAAATAAATTTAATCTAAAGTTTATCAAACCATGGAAATTTCTCAATTATGCTAATATCTTTCTCAAGACTATTAACACCTAATCTTAGTTTGATTAGTTGAAATATCTTTCTAATTAAAACCCTAGAATTGCATTAATCTATTTATTAATTTCACTATTAAGTTTTACCTTAACCTGGAATATTAATGTCGACTTATCTTCAGGTTTACATGCAACTTCTTTCAATTATGTTATATCTATTCTTTCTTTTATAGAAATTAAAAAATTATATTCCAAAAGAAGGCATAGCCTTAAAAGTATAAGGAGAAAAAATCAAGTTCTATATCTATTCTTTCCTTTTTTTAAAATTAAATAATTATACTCCAAAAGAAGGAATAGACTTAAA
Source organism: Erythroxylum coriaceum (assembly GCA_026874005.2). Taxonomy (NCBI): domain Eukaryota; kingdom Viridiplantae; phylum Streptophyta; class Magnoliopsida; order Malpighiales; family Erythroxylaceae; genus Erythroxylum; species Erythroxylum coriaceum. The sequence continues at coordinate 2,823,812 of JANQAP020000263.1, read as the reverse complement.
AGTATAAGAAAAAAAAACAAATTCATTATATCCAAAATGGATATACAAAATTACAAACCCAAAAGTCATCCAATCCTCACTATCTAGTAGATGACTCTTGCATACACTATATACAAATTAGTCTAGAGGCCCATCTCTGATTTGTTTCTTTTGTGGTTTTAACTTTGTTCCTTTGTAGCAAGAAATGCTCCTTGATTTTTCCAAAGGATTTCTCAATCTCAATTGCATGAAATCACACATGAATCCATATATTAGTAATATTAATTAAAGAATAATAAAGAACACATAATTAACTCGCAATAAAACTAAAGAATATGTTAAAATAGAATAAAATTACTATAAAGTCCATCATAGGGTTCATATAATCCATGTACCATAAAGTGTTTAGTCCATAATCATGTCAAACAAAACATGAAAATTAAAGGGAAAGTACAAAATCAAGAATAACATGATGAAATCCCTATAATCTCCAATAACTTCACTATAGATTGATGAAAATCAAAACCAAAAGGGTTTCTTTAGCTTTTCTTTGTACTTTCAACCGTTCTAGGGTTTCCAATTATATTTCTTGAGTTTCCTATTTACTTCTTCCATTTAATCTTGGTTTTTCAAATTTGAAATTCAAATTTTAGGAGATAAATAAGCATCAATACATAAGATTTGATGGTTATATACTTCAAACACACAAACGATGCTTTCGAAAAGCTAACATGTGCATGAACACATTTATATACTATCAACATAACCTACTTATCACTTAACATAGGCGTGTTCCTTGTCAATGTAAATGTGTTTTGCAAAATCATTCAACGGACCTTCAAACTCTTCAAATACAACTTTGTATTTGTCATGCACTCAATAACTAAGTAAAAAACAACTCTAAATTGCTCAAAACTTATCCAATTTTTTTCCTTTGCTCCAAACAAGTAAACTAGACCATAAAAAATACAAATAACTTAATTACCAAAAAATAAATATACATAATAAACAAGTAAAATATGCTAAATATGAGCCTAAAAATATGAACAAATCAACACTTATTAAGAACCAACACCATAGTTAACTATCTTAATGTATAGTGAGGAGTATATTGTTATGCCTAAAAAGTTCTAAAAAGACCTAGGCTATCCTATTCACAAGTATATGAAAAATTTGTAGTTGATAACCCAGGGTCGTCTTCCACAGAGATGAAATTGGCTAACTTAAATTAAGTTTGAATTAAGAATAAAAAGGAAAGCAATGCATTCCTAAACATTCTATTCTGATTGTTGAGTGAAATCTTTTAAGGACAATTATGAAATTAAATTGAAAAGTAGACGAAATCAATTGGGAGCAAAGACTAATAGATTAATTAAAGTGAAAAAACTCTTGAGAATTAACTTCACTAATTTAATCTCCTATGTATGATTAATGGAAAATGATTGGATTATTGTCTTACTAAAATTAATAGTTAGGTTCTAAATCGTTTCAAATAATGAACTAGTCTAACTTTTGTATTCAACAATTTATTATCCGAATTAATAATGAAAAACTGAATACCAATTACGACTTAAGTTAATATATTTCTAGTTCTTAACCTAAGTGTCCATAGTTTCTCGATCCGTATTAAACTTCATCTCACGAATCTTCATTTACTATAGCAATAAATAAGACAACAGATCCGTAACCCAATCATGCATATTTAACTAAATAGCTACATTAATTCTCAAGAAAAGAGATTAGCCCATCATGGGTATCACCACATTCACCATCATTAAACACTTTACTTGCATGTTACTATCAACAAAAGTATTAAAGCAATAATAAAACAGTAAATACTGAATGGATTATCAAAAGAAACAAATAATAGTCGACTAAACCAATAAGTGTATAAGTCAATTAATACCATATAGTAAAATGAAATAAAAAACAGCAAATGAGGAAGCGAATAGGCAAACAAATCATCGGATGAAGAGTTACGGAGATCTCTAGTCCCTATCTTCCAGCTTTGGCTCTTGTCTTCTGCTTCAGTTGCTCTTCTCTAATCAAATGTTTGCTCAAAATCAACTGCAGCTCTCGCTTCGACCTCTCTTCCCAGTTCCCACTTCTCTATTGTTTCTCTCTTCTTCTCCTTCTCAGACTATCTCTATTTCTCGTCTTTGTTTATCTTCTTTTTCTCTACCTCTTTGTGCCTCTCATGTTTGTAGTGTCTCTGTGTGTATTAATGAATGAAACAGTGGATGAAAGATAATTCCTCAACCGATACCCTCTTTTCCTTTTATTAGGCTCTCTTTAGGTTTAGGGTTGCGTGACTTAACGTCGTGAGCTGCCAAGTATTAAAGCCAAAATTAATCTTAAAACTTCTCATGGGCGTGCATGGGTAGTCACGGATGCGACTCCTTTGTCACAGCCATGCATTAACTATGGATGGTGGTGCATAAAACTACCACCTTGCATAGTGGTGACTTACCATGCATAACTTTTAATTATATTAAATGTTATGCATTTTAAGGTGGTGAATTATCACCACTGTAATTAAATGTTATGCACTTTAAGGTGGTGATTCATCACCACTGTGTGGTAGTGATATGTGTCACCACTTTATTCTTTATTCTTTTTTCCTTTTTCTTCTTTTAATTTTTATGCAAAAATTACATGACTTTGGTGTTTTAATGAAAAATTCACAAATAACCCCATTAATATTCATGCAATATTAACACCATTTTCACTCAATTAATCTCACATTTGGATCAAAACATAAGTATTTGTAACCAAAATCAAGATATGAAGGCAATTAAAAGCAATAGAAATTAGACACAACATATATGCACTAGTTAGGTGGCACTATGGTGTAGATATTGCAACATCTAGGAGTGGAGATCTAACCTCCATTAGTGACCATAGGAGACAATTGTAGGAGTGGAGATGGAGTATGCACCAATAACTGCAAATGGAGATAAATTAAACTCTAATAAGCTCATAGAACCCTACGAGCATAGGGAGTGTAAGAAGCCCAAGGCCCCAATTGATAAGGAGCATACTGAAGATATAAACGTTGGATAGTTAGAGGATACTACTACACTAGCTGGAGAAGACACTACTATTTTTTACGATGAAAGGAGGATGGTTGTGACTAAGTTCTCCAAAAGGAGATTAATGGAGATGATTTCATTTGAGGACTTGGAGTACCAGTGAGCAATTGTAGTTTATGTTTATATTTTTTATAGGATAAATTGAGTGTAACAATTCTGTCAAGGAACTATACCTTCCAACTTTACTTCATCCAATCTCTTGAATTTCGGGTGAAATATCAAGGTTTGTTTGATTCTAGTTATTCAAATTATAATATAAGCACCATTACTCTAACCTCTCACAAAAAAAAACACTATGACCTCTCACTACTAAATTTACATAACTAACCCCAACAAATTTTCATTTTTGGAAAGTTTTCTAGCAGAAGCTGGTGATGCACCAGACTTTTCCAAATATAGGAAAAGACACAGGAATCTAATATGAGGAAGGAAAGCAACTAAGGTTTAGCAGGGAACTCAACTAAAAGGAGTGTTGTAGTTGTGGATTAACCAAGGAAGGACTTTCCAGATTTACACAGTTCCTGAAAGTCCATTTCCAAAGCTTCTAGATTTATGAATAACTCGTGGAAATTTAAGGTTGCTAATGCAGTTATGAACAATAAGCTAACTCACTTCAAGGATGTGATGGTGGATAGGATCTTAACCCCCACCCCTAAAGGAAATGTTGAATGTTAAAGCTGCCATCTAGTCTTCTACTTTATTGGAATACTTTTAGAGCAAGAGAGCCTCTTATCCATAAGTATAAGTTTTAGCTTTGGAAAAATGGGGCAAGAAAGGGCTGGAAAAAACTATGCTTATTAAGGAGGATAAATTTATGTTCAAATTCTCCAATGACTACAATTTGAATGAAATACTAGAAATAAAGCCTAGGAATATTGGAGGGAAACCTATGTTATTGCAAATATAGAGACTAGGGATGAGTTTGGATAGGAGTAGCATCAACTCAATTTCGATATGGGACATATTTCACAATGTTCCATTTGAATTTTAGACTTTGGAAGGTTTAATCTGCTTTGTTAGCTTATTGGGCTAGCCCCTAACTATGGACTATTGAACTGCTCGGATGGAAAGAATATGTTATGCTAAGAACTATATGGAGACTCAAAAAGATAGTGAGTTTCCTAAAGTACTAATAGTGATGAAATTGGGGGAAGATGGAAAGTTAACCATAGTGGAAATCCAAATCTCCTACATTTAGAAACTCATATTACTCATAAAGTATGGAAGCCAACAGGTAAGTTGTTTGTTTTTGGATCTTATAGTGAACTTATGGTGTAAAGGGAATCCATCATAATATAAAACTCTTAATATCTGTAAGTATTTAGATCGTAAACTTGTAGTCATTGAGGTATGGATCCTATGAGGAATTAGCTAAAACTAAATAAATCTAACTTTGTATAAGGTTTTAAAATATGATTTGAATGAAAAGAAATAATCAGAAATTAAAGCAGCAAAAAAAGCACTTAACCACTTAACAAATGACTTGCTATAATAAAATAAGAATGATCAAATATGAATGTCTAGGATTTGTTATATCGTTATTTTGTTCCTTTAGCTGTCTAGGATTTGTTATATCGTTATTTTGTTCCTTTAGCCACTTTTGATTCAATTCAGTGTTGATCCTAGAATTTTGACGGGTTGATTATTCTCTCTTAAGACCTAATCATTTAACCCTAATTAATAACCCCTAATTGATAACAAAATTCTAAAATTGCAATCTCTCGATTAACAAAAGCAGCCTATCGTTTTCAATTAGTTCTTAAGCAACCTATCAGATAATCAAGTTCTCACATAAGATATCTAGACATATGATTATCAATTAGATGTTTTTGTGACCTATTAGGTTCTTAAATCTCGTTACCTAACCTAATCAGATTACTTTCGATTCACTCTCTCAATTTATTGTTGAAGTATAAGCAAACACAAATATTAAAATAAAAGTGTTCAAATCACAAAATAAGTCAAGAAAAAATCCTAATATGAAATTAAAAAATCATCAACTTGTATAACATCTTCCAATCTGGTTCACACATCAAGTTTAATGAAAATAACAAAAGGAAAGAATGAATAACTTGACTTGAAGTTGAATCTACAGATCTAGAAAATGTTGGACAACTGATGCTCCTATTGATCTTCCTTAAATGACTCTCAATTTAGTAAGATGGAGGCTATTCTTTTTAGACTATTTTATATTTTTAAATAGTTCTTAAGGCTACTATGGTTCTTTCTAGGGTTTAATCACTTAATTTGTTTCCAAAAATAGCCTCAAAATGTTAAAATTACAAAATGATTCACGTGCTAGAAAACCTAAAATTTGCAGGAATTGTTATATGCTTGTCACGATCGTGACCTACTTGCATACTTCCAGTTCTTCTCTTTTCTTCACTTTCCTATTTCCATACACTCAAACACACATAACACAACTCTTAAAACATGAAATTAAGATCCAAGTCATGCTCAAAACCACACAAACTTTTAGAATATAAACAAACACTAATAATAACATAATTCTAAGCCTATATACATGATAATCATCTAAGAAATACTCAAAAGCACACTTAAACATCTATCAAAACATAGTAATTTATAGGTATCAACATCCCACACTTAAACTTTTGCTTATCCTTAAGCAAAATAAAAAACAAATATAAACTTGAACACACCAAATAATAAAACATACATTTATGCACATACACTAATGATACAATGGCATCTATCTTCACGAAACCAATTTAACCTCGATCAACAATCATTTAAGTTGTTCTAACATATTAACCTATGCAATTTATGGCTATGCACTTTGGATTAAATATACAAACTACTCATGATGTTAACGTTATATGTATTCACTAAAGCATTTGTACACACACATTGATAATTAGTAGTCAATCAAAATTGCAACTATCATCACTAAGTAACTTTTCATGAAAATTTTTGCTATTTTCAAAGATCAATAGGATTTATTTATTGAAACACCACTTTTTTCAAAATTTTCTTTCACGTTGACTTAGTCTTTTAATGCAAAGGCAAGCATTTTGTCAAAAATGTTCCTCAGTTACTCAATTAGGTCATGTTTTATTAATTGGCTTGGTTGGAATGTCATTCTAATATTTTGATGCAAAGACAAACATTTTATCATGAATGTCTCCAGTTACTTAGCTATATCATATTCTCAACTGCTACTAGCTTTATTCATAAAGTAAAGGCCAATGGAATATTTTTTAATAAAAGACACGTACATTTTTTTCACATTTAACAAAGTTGATAATTATGCATTAGTATCTGTTTTTCTAAGTATTTGGCATGTGATTATTGCATAATAGGTTATTATTGTTATATTTTGGGATTCATTTTGTATGTTTTCATTTAGTTTGATCATCATTGTTGGTCCTTTATATTTGATGTTAATTTAGGGTAAGAATTGATTATTTTGATATAGGAATGGAGGTTGGCAATTTGGAGATTGAGCTATAGACCAAAAGAGGAGAAGAGAAGAGGAAGCATTCTACTACAAAAACCCACGATCATGGGAATCATTCCAATTCTCACGATCGTGGGATGTTTAATCCGAGAACATAAGCAAGGTTCAATTAATTTTTAGGTTTTCTGGACTATATAAGATATTAAACTCCTATGGAAGAAGGAAGACGTGAACCCTCTATGTAGAATAGTCTCCTTAGGTGAAAAATCTAGATTAGGGTCTTGAGGCAGGTGGAGATTCAAGGATCATCAATCACAATTGGGAAAAGAGCCTACCAACACTGAAATTTCCAAATTTTGGCAAAGAAGAGGAGTTCTTTTTATTTATTATTCAGTTGTTTTATCTCTTCTGATCATTGTATGACGGATTATTCAATTATTGGGGATGTTATAGACACCATGAGTGGTTGATTTAGTTTTAGGGATTACTTTTGAACTATCTTGTTAAACTCCTATTTTATTGATTTGAAAGATGGATGTCTTTGACGAATGTTGATTATATACATATACCTTGCAATAAATTGAGAGATTGAGTTGGGTAATTTATGTAGGATTGTACAATGAGAATTGGCAATCTATAGACTTACATTCTTCACGCTAATTAATTAGTTGAAAGAGAGATCTTGACTAATTTAATTGATCGCCCATAGGATAACTTAATAACTAGTTAAATTGGTAGATTGAGAGATTGCTTAATGAATGTTATTTAATTTGATTAGTGACAATTAATTTCAAAGAGAAGGTAGATAATACAATTGAACATCTTAGGTGAGACACAATTCAATTAATAAAATAGGAAGGAGACAGGATAGGGAGAAAGTGATTGACAAGATAGGGAGAAAGTGATCTCTAGTTGTTTAAACCTTGAATTTCAATTTTCTGCACTTTGGTATTGTCAATTGTTCATTGTTAGTCATTTAATTTTCTAGTTTATTTCAATAAAATATTTTCGATTCTTAAATAAAGTTTGATTTGAATTAAGTGGTACCTAAGCATCAATCCTCATGGGATCGATATCTACTGTAACATTCCATTATCCCATGATCAGGGTTAGGACCTTAGGATTCTTTTAATGAGAGTTTATTAAGAATTTAAAAGTACATTTTATGCATCATATGGCAAACTCATACACATGAATAATGTTAACCCCTCATTAAAATAATTGTACATACATCATTGACATTTTTCGGGTATAATGGATTTATAAAAGTGATTCTTGGTATGAATTGTGGTTTTTATGTATTGAAAATTGAATTGGTGTGTCTAAGTATTGATTTAGAATTTTTGAAGAATTTTTTAAAATTTGGGGTATTTTTGGACTAGGAAAAATGTCCAATGGTAGAACAATTGATAAATGGTAGTAGAAATAAATGTCAACTGGCAGTAGAAATTATTGATAAGTGACATTAAGATTTAATGACAAATGTCATAGAAAATTGAGAGACAATTGGATTAGAAATTGTGGGACAAGTAGACTAGGGATTTAATGACATTGGGTACAAATTTAAAAGATATTTATTGGTTAATCAAGTGGTAAGTGTCATGAAATGTGTCATGACACTCACTAAGCCTTTTAAAACTCACAATTTTAACACCTTACAAGACATTTTTATTTTTGTCTTTCATTTGTATTAAACACTCTCATCTTCTTCATTCTTTTCTCTCCATATACGAAACTCTCACCAACCTGCACCATTTTGAAGTTGTTGTCATCCAACAACCTACTACTTCAACAAGATTTGATCATCATCATCTTGTTATTATAAAACCTAACCTATTTCTCCTTAAATGATGAAGATCATGTAAGCCTTGGAGAAGCTAGGTCAAGTGATTTTTGAAGAAATTTTAAGTTCAGTAAGTAAATAAATGATAGTTTTTCATGATTTGCTTTAATAGCAATGTTTTGATGATAGATAGAGATTGATTGAAATTGTTAAATGGATTTGAGTATATGTGAAATGTGGATGAGAAAAATGGATGTATAAATGTCTTGTTTTTGGGTATATTGTGATGTGGAAGAGAAATGAAATGAAGTTGAACATGCGTCTGTATTTTGGCAATATATTGATCTGTAGATATCCAAATTGGATGGATTTTGATTTAGGATAAACTAGAGACATATGAATAAAATTTTTATGAAGGAATTGAATTTGAATTCTGTCCTTACAGTTCTTGAAATTTAGCTTGAAGTTGAGTTCTGGCATAGGCTACAACATTACCTTTGACAGAAATTGTGTCCTGTTTTGATTGAATAAATTGTATTGATGTAGGCTGAATCAAACAAAGTTTTCTTAATAATAGTTTTATTTTATTCTCTTAGATTTGTATTGGTATAGAGTTTGTAGTTTTTGGATATCTGAATTGAGAGATATGAGTTTTACAAGTTAGAGTACACTAATTCTTCAATCATGCACTAGCCAAAATTTCGAACATGCACAGTCTATGGTATTTTGAGCATAACTCATGGAA
>JANQAP020000263.1:2537347-2557443 GCA_026874005.2 Erythroxylum coriaceum | reverse complement strand
CTTGGATATGATTTTGATAAATTAGAATTAAATTAGAAATTGATGGATTTAAGTTAGTAATTTGGAGTTAATTGTTAAAAATCAGAAGTTTGAGGAGATAATGTGTAAATTGGCTGAGTAAAATTCCTAAATTATAAAATTAAAGATAAGTGGCACTTTATATTTGTGAATTTGTGACAAATGGAACTTTAGACTTGTGACATGTGGAGCTTTAGAATCATAAAATGTGTAGCTTTATAAATGGTGACATATGTAGCCTTACAATTGGTGACATGTCTTGCAAGTAGTGACATATAGAGGCTTAAATGAGTGGAATGTGGAGCTTAAAGTTAGTAACACATGGACCAATAGAATAGTATCATATGGACCAATGGAATGATAACATATAGACCAATAGAATGGTGACACATGGACTAATGAAATGGTGACAAATGGATTAGTTTAACCTCCTTTAAACTTTCTAGAGAAAATAGATGTAAAAGGAAACATAAGGTAGAGTAAAGGTCTGCCATGAGGTTAAAAGAGGGAGAAAAACAAAAATGAGAGAGAAGGAAAGAAAAAGGGGAAGAGAAAAGGAGAAGGAAAGAAGTTACCAAGGTAAGTCAAAATTTCGGCTTCAATTTCATCTTCCTCTTTTGATCTATTTTACATATCTTTAGAGCATGAATTTAAAGAAACTCAAAGAAAAAAAGTTGTATATATAGGTCTTAGCTTGACCTATGTGAAAGTGGCTTGATAAAATAGTTACTAGAGATTGCGTTATACTTGTTTACCTAATACTGCCCATGATAAACCCTTATGCAGGAACCTTGTACTATTCCTAATTTTTGAGGGCTTTACAACCCTAATTAGTCAAAATATAAAACATGAAAATGATTATTAATTCTTGTTAATGCTTATGTGAAACTGCTTGGCTAGAAGATGTCTTGATAATGATTTATTGTTATTTGAGCATTGGTTGCCAACCTATTTCTAACCAGACAATAGGACAGAACTTGGATGGGATTGTATTCTAAAGGGAGATGATGTTCATGTAACTTTTAGATATATTAAGACTAATGGAAGTCTAGTTTCAGGAGGCATAAGAATTATGGTATTTGGATTTTTGTGGAGAGAGTTATGATTAAAATAAAACAACTTGTTCATAAAGGAACATTTGGCAGAAAAGTATAAAAACATAACACTTAAGGATTGCATACATATTCTCGTTATTCATTATCAGTGAACAATGTTCATATGCATGTTTAATAGGCTCTCAGAGTGATTGTCAATACCTAGATATTGTCAGGATGTTGAGGCAATAGCTCATTTGAGTGTTCTGTGAGTTAACCTAGATGTTTCTCACTATGATTGATTTATTTTTGGTTAAATTTCAATTATTGAATTATTGTTATATGATTTTTATAATTCTGGACGTTATTGGTCCACAGAGTTTGATATTTCAGGACTGTTTATGGAAGTGTTTTCAAATTGAATGTCAATTGCTTATTATGTGATTATCCATGAAATGCTTATTTGATCAAATTTGAACGTGAATTTTGGATAACTAGTTACACTGATGAAAACAAATGATGTGTGAGATGATTCATATCATTGTATTTGAAATTTATAATGAGTTAATGGGAGTTGTAGTCAAAATGACCAACATGTAGACATTCAAGGTGAAATGCTTGTAATTAGGGCCTAAGCTTATAATGTGAGATCAGGGCTCAATGCTCGTAATTTAAAATCAGGGCTTAAAGCTTGTAATATGATCAGAGCTATAATGCTCATTAAGCTGGCCAACAAAAAATTGTTTTAAACCTAGGGCGTGAATTGGCATATTTGATCATAACAAAAATAAAAAAGAAATAAAGCACATGTTCATTTGCATTTGCATTTGTTTTTTATATATATGATATTTCTAATTGAACCAAAATATTGCAATAAATCTAGATATCATTAATAACGTGATATGGTGATTAGAACTGTTTCATATGATATGATTATTGATGTGCAATAATATGTTGCTGGAACTGTCCTCTATGATATGACTTACGTGAGTGGATCAATGATGGTTCACTTAATAAGTTCACAAATTCATCAAAATTGTAATGTTGTTTTCAGGTCTAGGAGAGATCTAGCTATTCTAGTTGGAGTATAACATCTGCACTTGGACATAAGTTAGTGGTCAGGATCAATTGTACCTGCAGATGTCTCTAGCTACTTTGCATCAAGAATAACATTGTCACATTATCTTGTCAATATTAGACTTTCTTTATGTTCTTTGAATATTATGCAAATTGTGATATACTATCGGTTGCTACTTGGTGTATGTTTTGGGGTATTAAATATAATGCTAAGATTTATAAAATGTTTTGATATATATATATATATATTTTTTGAAACAATTTAAAAGAAAGTTGAGCTTTCCTTTATATGACTTACACAAGTTAAATATGGAATGTATTTTTGAAAGTAAGGTTGAACTTTGGCAATTTGTTGATTAAAATGCCTCCGTGCTATATGGTATTATGTGTAAGGTGGAAAATCTTTTTGAATTATTTTCTAAACTATCATTTCAGTAGAGTATAGCCTCAAATATCCTCTAATATGCTCGAGAATATGCTCTATTGTAGTGGTATGTTACAGCCACCCTCTCCTTTTATTTGTAGTATTCTCTTAGGCCTAGGGTTTCGTACCCTCAACCTTTGCAACTACCATGTAATAACAAAAAAAACTAAGGGAAAATGAAGGGAGGTCACGGCTGTGACCTAAAAATCACGACCATGACTTACATATGAACGATCGTGCATGTAAGTCACATCTGTGACTTACACATGCACGATTGTGCATGTAAGTTATGACTATGACTTGCAAATGCACTGTATGCATGTAAGTCATGACTGTGACTTGCGCATTCACGGCTTGTGCATGCATGTCTTGTTTAGTTCATGCCATATTCACAAAATAATCCGATTAAGATTCATGCAACACCTATACCAATTTCACTCAATCTATCTTACATTTGGATCAAAACACAAGGATTTGTAACGAAAATTAAGATATGAAAGCAATTAAAAACAATAAAAACTAGACACAACATTAGGCCGCTATGTACCAAAAGCTGATGGATCTATAAGTAGCCTTTGATGTCTAAATTACAAGAATTGTTCTTTAATTTTTTTGGAAGTTATGTAAGATTGGTGTTAGACCATTCCAAGGTGGTCAACATCAAACTTTGAACAACTTAGATTTGAAATTAAGATTATTTTACTAACAACAAGAGGAGATCTAGAGACTCCTTTACCCTTTTTGATGTGTTACAAGCACAATGGAAGAACCTTAGGTATTACCCTCAAAGGTTTTGAATATATATAAGGCAAGTATAGATACTTAAACTTTGGTATATTAGCCATAATCTTTAATAAAGACATTTATCGCCACCAACATGTATTGAGATCCCTAATAAAAGACAAGCTCTATACTTTAAAGGAGGTGTAGGAGCAAGTCTAATGACTCATAGCCTCAAATGAAATAGAATACTAGATATATGTTCTTAAGGGATAAGAAAGCGGGGGAGAAAAATGGAGCATGTGAGGTTAGTCTATAAAACGAGAGAAACTGATGAAGCAAGGAGAGCACATAAATATGAAAATTAAGAGCACATCAAAAGCATATTCTCAATTGTATAAGTAGAAAGGAACTCAATAACACATCTCCATTTATGAGTAATCTTAAGGTCAAATTTTCAAACACATTCTTTTGCTTTCATCATCATAGGTATAAAAAAAAGTGTCAAGATCTACTACAGGTAATAGATTTCATTTTTGAAATAGGAGTAATTTGATCAATTTATGGTATATAGTTCTAGGCCTGAAGGTAATGGAAGATGATAGGAAGGATCTAGATCTAAAAAACATGGTAACAGACCTAGGGAAGCCTCACCTAAGGTAGGAATCATCAACAATATAGTAGGAGGAGACTCAAGGGTTAACATAACACAACTTTAAAAAATCTACATGAATTTTTAGAACATCAATCAATATTAAAGATAAATCAAAGAAGAGAAGGAGATCGATATAGCATATTAGTTTTAGGGTTAAATTCCTGAGACTCCTTGTGGTTTAACATACAATCAAGCTTTCCTTTAACTTCTAAAAATTATCAACAAACCCCCTAAAATTTTTATTTTATAACACTTGTCTTCCCTGTTATTACATTTTATTAAAAACTTTGAATATGAACTCTAAAATGACTCTTTATAGTGCCATGTGTAAAACCAAATAATAGAAATGATTCTATTTTTAAGTTCGTAGTTATGGTTTTTGATGAAAGTTGAAGGAAGAGGGGATGGGTGTCACAAAACCAAAATTATAAGAGGGTTATTGATAATTTTTAAAGGTTATGGAATATATTGATAATATGTCAAACAATAGGGAAATCTAGTGAATTTAGATCTATGTTTAAGGAAAAGGATACTAAGGTGACTAATCTTAATGATGTCATGATGATCAACACAACAACCTTAACCATTTATGAAATGAGAAATATCTTGGGAAGAAATGGAAACATTATTTATATCTTGTTTTATAGTGTGTTTATGCTCTTGGAGTTTGTAAAAACCTAGCTCAAACTTGTTTTAACCCCTTTAGCTAACTTTAAAGGAGATAAACCTATGCCTTAGGAAAGAGCATGTTGTTGCTAAATTTTGAAGCTTAATGTAGGCATGTTATAGACCATCACATATAATGTCATCCTATATAAAACGTCTTTATGTTCCATCAAAGTTGTTGTCTCTAAATCAATTATTATTGAAGTTTCCCACTAATGGTAATTTAATTCATATATATATATATATAAAGAGCTAAAAGAGATAAGACAGTACTATATGACATCCTACAGGTTGAGCTCTATTATTTAAAAGATCTACTAATAAGAGTCGAGAAAAAAGTAAAGAAGAGAACCTATAGAAGATAATAAAGGTGAATATAGGATGACCCAATAATAAGAAACTAGTGAATGTAGGAGCTAAAATTGAAAGGGAATATATGGAATCATTGTTAAGAGAATATGTAGACATCTTTGCTTAGTTATACAGGAAATGGATGTATGAGGAATATCTAAAAGGGACTAGATTTTGGGGTATGCAAACAAAGTCTGATACTTCCTGGACTTTAAACCAAATGTTGAAGCTGAGAGATGGTTCTGCCAAAGAAATGAAATACCATATTGGTAATGGAGAAAGAACCAATTTTTGGTATGGTAACATATCAAATCTTAGGCATTAACTGGACTCTTGGTCTTAGTCCCTCTTGCTTATTCTATCAATCGGACCTTGAAAGTCATGACCATCTATTTTTCCCTTGCTTTTATACTCACTTCTTATATGAAAACAGTTGCTTGAATGGTGCAATTTCTAGGCTAATCCTAACATATGGGATAAAGTTATCTATTAGCCTTAGGAAGTCAACTACCTTAACATGTATAATTTGAGCATTTTTAAATTTTGGTTCAGCTCACTACAACAGATCCATCTATTGGCTATGTTTTAATTGGAGACGATTTCTCAATTATCGCTAAAAGTAACTTTTTACTGACAATTTACATGTTTGTCATTATAAGTAAATGATTTTATGACGTTTTACTAAAACATCGACAAAGGGAACATATTTTATGACGATTATTGACTATCATCTCAATAACAACAAGTTTTAACAACATTCAAATAATTTTGTCACCATAACAAAATATTTTTGTGAAGAATAGAAGTATTATAGCCAGATGTTGGGAAAATCAATATTCTTTGTATCGATTATAGTGAAGTATCGCAAATGGTTCAAACAAATAGCTACTGATATATATTGTGCACCAATAATTACCTTTTTTGTGATGATTTGCATAATCATTGCACAAGGGTCATACAAACATAATATTGAGCGATGATAAAATAAAATCGTCGTAGAATGTATACTTTGTGCAATGATTTATGTCAATTGTCGCTAATATTTGGCGATGAGTTTTTTAAGAATCACAGATGGTGGCACATATGACTACTATTTATTATATTCATCGCAATTGTGCTAGCATTTTGCAATGATTATGAATGTTGTCGCAAAAAGTGAGTGTTAAATATTTTTCATAAATTTTTAGGAGAATTTTGATGAATTTTTTCTATGATAATATTGTTAAAATTAATAATATTTGGAAGATGGTTTGTTAATGCTAAGTTTACTTATTAATCATACTTAAATAATTGATATTTTTATAATCCTAGTTAAGATATCTTTTATTGTCAAGTTGTTTTCAATGTTTAAAACCTATTGTTGAAAAACACATGGTAGGTTATTTAAAATATGAAAAGTAAATATATTTTGGATATTAAAATATTTGTGAACCAAAAATTTTAAATTTGATAGGATAAAAATATCATAAATTTAAGTAAACAACTATTCTTAATCATTAATATTTGGTAACACTAAAATAATTATTTACAAAAATTTTAGAAATGGTATCAGTATAATATAATGATATATGGTAAGTAGTACAAGATTTTAATTAGAACTTTAACAAATTTTACAGACATAGAACAACAACAATAGTACATAGAAAGGTTTTTTTAAAAATTCTTACAGACAAAAATAATTTCAAGCTAATTCCATTGATAAAGAGTTGAAATACTTATTCTTTTAGATTCTAAGTGACTTGAGACTCAGTAAAGGTAAATGAGTTCCCTATGTTTGGATTCCTAAGAAAGTTCCTTGCACATTCGAAGGCACCAACTAAAATAGTGAAAGATCTTCCCTCAGGTGTAGGGTTGTTGACACCCTCTTCTAACAACTTCTTCGCTATAGCTAAACTTTTAGAGGATATAGTGAATGAATCCCCAAATTTATTATGGAAGACAACTTGATCAGAAAAACTACCACTACGATGCATTTCACCTAAAAATATAATTAGTATAGAACTTAGATTGCTAGTTTAGTGAAACTGTATAACGAACCAAAATTAGAACACATGCATACCTGATTGACCAGATATAGTCATTGAAATAGACAAATTTTCCAAAACAACCGATTTCTATAATCAACCATTATGAAATTGCCCTTGCCTCCATTTCCATCTATGTTCTTTTGAAGATTCAAGGAAGTTTAACACAACATATAGTGTATATACAATCAAATGTTCATATATATAATATGTTCATAACAAGAAATGAGATCTAGATAATAAGGAAAGTGAGGTAGTTCGGATGAAACTAAAAACCTTGAAGAAGAAGATCGGCCATGGAAGATAAATGGTTATTAATGTATGAAGAGGGGATTTGTTTTGCATTGCTTTTTTCTTCAGTATGGACAATTTTGGCACATTCCTCCCAACATAATAAATTTCCACCATCACAAACTAATCCTCACGTTGACATACCTTGATGAATTATCTTAAGAATTATATTTTGCAAAAGCGAATTTAGAATAAGATTCAATGTGTTCAATGAATTTTTCGATGATAAGTGAAAGTACTATAGTTTAGTGCTTATACATCTTCATTTTGCCTAATGAGATGAAAGTTACCCTTATTAAAATAAAATTAATCCATTTACCCTTTATATCAGATCTAAATTTCAGAATTTAAAGTAGATTACACATGACTATGTTATTGATGTAAATAAATATAGTATTATTTATATAGGGTTATGTTGTGTCTAGTTTTTATTGCTTTTAATTGCTTTCATATCTTGATTTTGGTTACAAATCCTTATGTTTTTATCCAAATGTGAGATAAATTAAGTGGAAATGATGTGAATATTGCATGAATGTTAATTAGATTATTTTGTGAATTTTACATGAAGGTTGAAGGGAAAGATGATGTAAATTTGCATGAAAAGAAAAGAAAATAACAAAGAAAGGTGGTGACTAAAGGTGTCACAATCGTGATAAGCTTAGTCACAGTGGTGACTATGAATGTCACCTTTGTGACATGACATTTTAAGTCATAGTGGTGACTTAACTTGTCACCATCATGACCATGGTTGCACGGGGGTTATAATAAGTCACACCCATGACTGCCATACTCACCCTTATGACATGTTTTTCCTTTGATTCAGCAACTTATTACGTGTCATGTGCAGGATGGACAACTCAAAAACCTAGACCTAGAATGAGACTACAAATAGAACGTTAAAGAGGAGGCTGGAGATAGACACATATATTCTAACATTCTCACATTCCATTATACACATCTTTCACACACAGATTCTTTTAGGGACAAAATAGACAGAGAGAAAAAAGTCAAAGTAGTAGAGAAGAGCTTCGGTTGAGAAGATAGAAGAGAGAAAGAGCAGTGAAAGGAAGCAGAATGAGCAATCGACCATTGGGGTGAGAATAAAACAGAAGTTGAAGGCGAGAGCTAATGCAGGAAGCTTGAGAGTGGTTAGAGATCACCGTAACTCCCTCATATGAACACTCCTTTGCTCATTTTGTTTATTATTTATCTATTGTTTTACTAAACTTACTCTTTTGTTAGTTGATGAACTCGTACTCTGTTAGTTGATAGTTATTTCCATTATTCATTTAGTTCATTGCTTTAATACTTTTTTTATACTAATAAATATAAGATTGAAATATTTAAATATGACAAACCTTGTTATTTCTGTGATGTGCTGATCTTTCTTTCTTGAGGATTAATGTAGCTAGTTTAGTCAAATATGCATGATTGATGGACTATGTTATTGTCTTATGTGTTGCTATAGTTTCTGAACTAGATGGATATAATAGTATGATCAAACTTTGCATTATTTTGGCATTAAATGAAGGATCGAGAGAAGAAGTTTAATATGGAATGAGAAACTATGGACGCTTAGGTGAAGAATTAGAAATATATTAACTTAAGTAGGAATTATTTGTCAGGTTTAATAATTCATTTAGATGATAAACTTGTTAAATATGAAAGTTAGATTAGTTTGTTATTTGAATTGATTTTAGAACCCGATTGGTAATTTTAGTAAGGCAACTATCCAATCATTTCCCTTTAGTCGTGCATAGGAGATTAAATTAGTGAAATTAATTCTCAAGAGTTTTCCACTTCGATTAATCTATTTGTTTTGCTATCACTTTATTCCATTTACTTTTCAATTTAATTTTGTTATTTCTTTTAAAGTCTTCACTCAACAAATCGGGACAGAATGTTTCGGATTGCATCTATTTCTATTTTTGCTTAAGAAAAATTTAAATGGACTAATTTCACCTCCGTGGGAGATGACCTTGAGTAATCATTACAACTATATTGTATACCTGTGAGTAGGATAGCCTAAGTATTTTTAGAACTTATTTGGGCACAACATGTTATATTACTATTAATATAAAAAGTTTTAAATACTCTTTTAGACCTTTCATCAAATAGTTAACAGGCTTTCCTGAAAGAAGCATTAAAGGTCGTAAAAAAACTCAACCTATATATAACCAATAAAGGAAGACAACAAATCATCTTCTAAACACAAACACAAACACAACCTATACACCATATGTAGAGAAAAGAACTCACAATAAACACCTAAATGTATAAGTAAAACAAAGCACAAGAAAGAGGGTTAGAAAATAGAAAAGAAGAACAATACCAACAAAGTTAAGGATGTTCTTCGATGGTGATGACCAGAACACACAAGACAAGCACAAGAGAGGGGACAATGGTTATTGTATTGTGAATGTAGAGGAATGTTGACGGCTATCACAAAAATAAAGAGAGGTTCATTTTTATGTTAATAACCTAACACAAAATCACGTCGTTTCTTGTTAAAGTAAACGATGTGGTTTTCGATTTTGTCGGAAGAAATATAGTACAATTTTGTTAGTAACAAAAAAATTGTTGCCAAATAGGAAGAAATTGCCATATTCGTTGTCATCTTTGCCATACATAATTATATAATATATAATTTATATGTTACAATACATAATTTTTATATAATAATTAGATAATTATTATTACACATAGAGTAATAAGTAAGATATGGAAAATTTTATATATGATGTAATAGTTAATTAATAATTATAATAGTTAGGGTTAATTGATATCTATACATTAATAATACATTAAGATAATTACCATATATGATAATAATAATAGAAGTTTAATTAGAAATAATTTGCAATATATTAGAAAATGGTAATCAACAATAAATATGAATATAAAATCTTTATAATTTTTTTAATATTATTGAAAAGGATTTTAACAACAATGTCATTTCAAAGATTACTACATAATGTTAAATGTTGATTGCATAACTGTAAAAAAAAAATAGTGAACAAATTTGATTGTAATATAAAATTTGATTGTAATATATACTTTTTATTAATCATTTTAGGAAAATAAAAAATTGTATGAAAAATTACATCAAACTTCTTCCATAGACTATGTACCAATGGATATTTGGACCAAGAGGTCTGGATAGATTAAGACAACAAGAAGAGTTACTAAGGACTCATTTCTATTCTGGTAGTTTTTGGAGATAATACTAATAATAGCAGTTTAATTAGAAATAATTTGCAATATATTAGGAAATGGTAATGAACATTAAATATTAATAGAAAATCTTTATAAGAAAATTTTAATATTATTGAAAATGACTTTAACAAGTCATTCTAAAGATTACTACATGATGTTAATGATGCTGATTGCATAATTGTAAAACAAAGGGATTGGACCAATTGGATTGTACTATATACTTTTTATTTAACATTTTAGAAAAATAAAAAATTGTATGAAAAAGTTTGGTATTGGCGAAAATTTTTTAATTTGGTAGGAAAATGTTAGACAATTGGTAACATTATTTTAATTTTGTAAGAAAATTTTGGGCAGTTAGTGATGAATTATATTTTCATCGCCAAATCTAGTTGATGATAAAAAGATTTAAGCTGAGACGATGTCGTTTATTGGAGATTTGGCAACAAAAATATTATTTGTCACCGAATGTAGCAGATGATAAAATAATTTAAGCTAAGACGACATCATTTGTGGGACGAAAAACGTCGCCGTCCCAAGGTCTATTTTAGCACAGATGACCAAAGCCCCTCTCCCTCCCTATTAATTATTTTGTCCAAGCCTCTCTCCTCACAAGAATTTTCTTCCACTTAAACCACCTTCGTTTGATAATTTTCTTCTCCTCTCTCTGTGACTTTGTGTCCTCCATCATTTCCCTATGGTTTCTCTCCACTTGGTAAGTAGTTTTGCACTTTTTTCTTCTTCTCTCATTGAAACCAAAAACGTATATTGTTTGAGTTATATTTTTTATTTTGTTGTTGAGTTGTTTGCGTTAATTGGGACTGATAATGAACCTTTTGTGCTGAGTATGTGTTAATGTTAGTGAAGAAAAGGAAAAGAGAGAATTGTTTTTGTTATTTTTGGTTGAAATTTGATTGACCATAATGTGTTCGAAGAAAGTCCTCAATGATTAAGTGACTCGTATTTCTATTCAATGTAAGACCTTAACATTCCTTGGTTAGTTATCGATTTACTAGAAAATTACAAGAAGTGGTAATGAGGCATTAATGGATCCATTTAATGAATATTTTAAGGAAACCTAAAGATTCAAACATATGAAGAACAAAGCACCAGATGATAGAATCAAACACTTTGTGAAAGTCTAATTTTATAGCACAACTTATAAAAGAATTCTTCTTGTTGTAACTCCTAAAGAGTTCCTAGGCTAATAGGATTCTTGAAAAAGGCTCTTTATGAATCATTTATCAGATTCTCAATGATTAGTTTAGGTCTTCAGGCAAGTGTTTTTATATGATATGGTATAATATGTGATAACAAGAAATAAGTCTATAATCAATGATTGAAGAAAGGTTAGGGATATTTGAAATAAAAGTTATAAAGGCTTTATTAATTTCTTTGAGCATTCACCTATTTTAAACAACTATAATACAAAATTACTGTTGAATCTTTTTGTCTAAGACCAAGACTTTTGAAAGAAAAACACATTTTAGACTAACAAGACCTTGGGACTTACCAATGCTCAAGTTCAATGCAACCTTTCGACTTCCTTATTATCAACATGCTTACTTAAGGGATCAAATTCTATCATATATAATTGGTGATGAAGCCTTAAGTAACTGAGGTGAGGATGAGCTAAAAGCTTGAGTTCCAAAAAGATTCTAAAAGAAATTGTAAACCTCTTTACTCATCTCCGTTTATGAGAGGGTAGTTCCTCCACCTTGCTTTATCAAAATGAAATTATATTGGATTTCTTCCTTGTATTAATGGATGTATGAAATAGTTTTGTATTTTTGTCCACATCTTTGAGCCACTGTTCTAAATATTTTACTTAATATGGAATTATGTTTCTCTATAGCTTGACAAAAATCATTCAAAGTTGAATTTTTAGTCTTTAATAAGGTAGCATCTCCTGGGTTAGAGGTAGACTCCTCTTGGATTTGGGTAAGATAAAGTTTTGCATTAGTAATGCTCTTTTAAATATCCTTAAAACTATTATGAATAAGGATTTTTAGTCCTTTTTTTCACCAATCCTAATTTCCTATTACAAACATAATATTTGTAATCATTAAAGGTATAAGGTAACCATTTTCCTAATAACTACTTCAAAACCCTTTATCTCTAATAGAAAGTTGTTAAAGTGGAAAGGGGCTTTCCTATGTTGTACAGAAAGCATATTCTTAATAATTATAAGGTTGTAATCATTGAACATTGGGTTCCTAAATGCGGATTTTCTCTCAAAGAAAGTTTTTTGCCATTCCTCATTAACGATATATTAAACTTACCTTAAATTTTCAAATCAGTTACTTTAATATCATTAACATAAAGAAAAAAATGTGCATTGGCTTACTATTTAATGAAATGAGTCTATTATCATTCCTATTACCCTTATTCTTCTTTGCAATCTCCAACACATGAAAGTCTTAGTACGGATATCGATGTATACATACAACTATTAATTGATGACTTAAACGATCTATGGGAAGTTTGATTACAAAATTTTGATAAGGTGAAACATAATGCATGTTGTTGTTTTGTGGACTATAAATGATTTCCGAGCTTATGGGAATTTGTCTAGGTAGAGCACTAAAGGGTATTGGCTTGTCTTGCATGTAACCATCAAACTTATTCAATAAGGCTATGAAGTAAAATATGTTATACACATCATCGTTGTTATTTATACCATGGGCATAGATGGAGAAGAAACAAATTGTTTAATGGAAAAGTAGAATTGGGTGAAGCTCCTTTGGAGTTGTTTGGTGATTATATTATTTACCAGCTATCATATTTAGATGACATTACATCTGGCAAATACCTAAGTAATATAAAGCGAAAGAGAAATGATGTTGATTGAAAAAGCATATTTTTCAATTTGTTATATTGGAAGGAATTACTATTGAGACATAATCTTGATGTGATGTGTATTGAGAAAAATATTTGTGAGAATATTTTAGGGACTATGATGGGAATTGATGGGAAATCGAAAGACACAATTAAGGCTAGACTTGAATTGTAAGACATGAATATAAGAAAAGATTTGCATTTGAAAAGAAGAGATGATGGGTCGTATATTATTCCCCCTGCTTGTTACAACATGTCAAAAAGGGATAAGCAATCTTTCTATAATTTCTTAAATCAGTGAAGTTTCCTGATAGGTATGCATCAAATATAGGCCATTGTATGAATGTTGAAGAGGGAAAAATATCAGGGTTGAACAGTCATGATTGTCATATACTTTTGTGATGATTTCTTCTCATTGGAATACGTGGGTGTTTATCGAAGGATGTGTTTGCAACTTTGGGTCAATTAGGAGAGTTTATTAGGAGAGTTTTTAAAGCAATTATGTTGTAAGACACTTAAAGTTGAAGAGCTTGATAAAATGAAAAAAAGTCATAGCTTTGATTCTATATAAGCTTAAACTAGTATTCCCCCATCATTTTTTGATGTTATGGTTCATTTGGAAATTTACTTACCATACGAAGCAAAATCTGTGGACTGGTTTTATTTCGATGGATGTTCCTAATTGAAAGTTAATTCATATTAATTAAAAGTTATTTGTTAGTAATAATTCCTAATATTTTATATTTTGTTAAGGTTTTTATGCTTTCTTAAGCGTTATGTATGTATTAGAGCTCGACCTGAAGGGTCTATTGTAGAGGCTTATATAGCAAATGAATGCTTGACATTTTGTTCGACGTAGTTAAATGATGTGGAGACAAGATTTAATAGACTAGAATGTAACTTTGATTTTGATGAAGATGGTGGCTTGTCAAATTTTTCCCTAAAAGTAAAGTCACTTAGTGTGGGTAAATATGTGGAGTTAACTAACGACGAATTCGAAATTGCCTATTGATACATTTTGAACAATTGCGAGAAAGTCGATATATGTATATGGAGTATGTATTTTACTTTTGATTCAAACAATGATATTAGAATTTTGTGATTGAATCTCATTTCCTTACTATCATTTTCTTTTCTAAATAGAGAGCACAAAAGTCGATTTGTAGAAAAGGGACTATTAATGTTGAAGAAAGACATAAGCTTAAGTTTGTATTATAGTTTAAAAATCGAGTAACATATTGATTACATATTATGAACTTATGAAAATTTGTATGTCAGATAAACTTCTAATTTCATTTTGTCATACAGATGATATAGGTACTAACTATAACATGCAAGAGGCGATAACAACATTATATAGTTTGGAATATGGACCTCATATTTGTGTGAAAAACTATACAGGTTACATTGTTAATGGGGTGAAATTTTATTTACAAGATCGAGACAGTCGACTTAGAAGCCAAAATTGTAGGGTTGTTACTAAGGGATGTTATGATGACGATTTTATTGACTTTTACAGTGTCATATTTGAAATAACAGAGTTGCACTACATTAAGGATAAGAAGGTTGTTCTATTCAAGTGCAAATGGTTTAATCTTACTGACATGAAAGTGAATGGGAATATTACCAACATCAATGTCAGTAAGACATGGTATGATAATGACCCTTTTGTGCTTGTAAGACATGGGAATTCTATCTCAACGATTCTATATTAGGTAGCAATTCGAAGGTTGTTCAAAAGTTTCAACAATAAATTCTCTTCGATTTTTGTGATAGGGATAGTGGTCAATTTATAGAGGATGAAGATGAAGTATAACAAGAGATTGAATCAAAGTTCAATAATGAAACCATTCGAATAGAAGATGCAAATATATCATCATTTTATAAGAGAGAAGTTGATCCCAATATAGTACAACTGGATGAAATCCAAGCTAATCTTATCATATAAACAGATGAAGAATATACTCAGGATGAATTAAATGACAATGATGATACTTTGGCCGAATATATTAGTGATGAAGGCTCCAATGATAATGTAATTAATGATGATGATTTCAAAAATCTTGATCATAATGATTGAAGATAAATATATTGTTTATATTTTCTGAAATGTTATATTGATGTTTAAGTTATGTTAATCCGTATTGTTGATATCTCAGTTATGTTAATGAGTATTGTTAATGTTTTACTTATATATATACGGAATGTTGGTGTTTGACTAATGTTTATGCAAATGTTATTCATTTACTTATGATTATGTGGAGTGTTGGTGTTTGTCTTATGTATGTGGAACGTTGGTGTTTGAGTTATGTTATACGGAATGTTGATGTATGCTTTATGTTATGAAAAATGTTGGTGTGTGTTTGAGTTATGTTATTGTGGAGTCATGATGTTGAGTTATGTTATATGGAATGTTAGTTAGTAGTTATGTTATGCGGAATGCTGCTGTGTGTTTTATGTTATGCAGATTGTTGGTGTGTGTTTGAGTTATGTTATTGTGGAATGTTGGTATTTGAGTTATGTTATGTGAAATGTTGGTGCATAGTTTAGTTTTGTCATTCGGAATGTTTGTGTGTGTTTTGAGTTATGTTTCAGCTGAATGTTAGGGTATGAGTTATGTTTATGTGGAATTTTCAGGTTTGACTTGTATCTTTTACAAAATGTTGATGTTTAACTTATATTTTTACAAAATGTTCATATTTGACTTATATTAATGTCGAATGTTGATGTTTGAGTAAAGATTATGTGTAATGTTGATATTTCATTTATAGATATTCAGTATAATGGCACCTGGTAGAAACAAGGGAGAAAGGGGGGATGGCAACTAACGAAGATGTTCCTCCCCCCCCACAACAATCAAATCAATCTGACCATATCAAACAACAACCACCAATGAAGCCAATCCAAAAGAACCTCTATCTATCTTAACTAATGCTAAGGGATCTTGAGGTCTTTTATTGTTAACCACTTATAATTAGAGTTATGCTCAAATATATATCTATACGTTTAATGTGTTTTTTCTCATCATTATTATTATTTTGTTTTCAGGTTCTAATATCGGTATAAGAAAAAGAGGTAGAGGTATATCTAAAGGTTTTGAGTTGCAACACATGAATGTTGCAATGAATAATAAGTTATCTGTGCATATTGACCCCATGCAACGTCGTCCTGTTGACAAGATCCAATAAGCAAAATTGTTTAGTGAATTAGGAGTCATTGTCAAAAATGAATTCCCTTACTTTCAACATGCTAGGAAGTTGAAGGAAGACAACTTGCTACATAATGCTTTGGACAAAGTTTATGTAATTTTTCAATTCATTTTATTATATGCAATTTCCTTTTTACTTATTTAAAGAATAATTTAACTTATACGTGTTATTCACATATGAAGTTTAATATCATTGATATCGAGAGCCCTAAAATTTCAAGTTGTGTGATTCATTATTGAAACAAAAGGCGAAGGATCATTATTATCGACTTCACAAATACTACAAGCCTTTTCCTTTGGATGATGAAGCAAGGAGACATGTGCCAAAACTGTTGACTCTAGAAAATTGGAGTGAAATGTGTTATTACTGGGGCTCTGTGAAGATTAAAGTTTCTCTTCTTTCTCTTCATATTTGCTTCCATTAATTATATTTTTACATTTAATGACTATTTATTTTCTTTATTTAGGAAAAGTGTGAGAAAGCCAAGGTTAACAGAGGCAAGATACAAACTCTTTACAACATCGGCTCCATATCATTTGTTGTCGTACGACAAGAATTTGTAAGTTCTTTGTTTAGAAGTTATTATTATATTAGTAAATACAATATAATATATTGTGTTTCAAATTTTTTTAATTCATATAATAGAATTAGGCTTAATTACATGGACAAGTGTGTGATAAGATTACACTCTACAAACTGAAATGCTACAAGGAAGGTAAAGACTGGACGTCTGAAGAAACCCAAAATAATTATTTAAGTATAAAAATTTTAATTTAAAAGTTTATTTATTTATGTAATACTAACTAATAATATTTGAATTACATCTCTATTTTGTCTTTTAAATTGTAGGACAAGATGCAGGAGTTGTTGTAGAGATCATTGTCTGATAGAAATGAACCCAATGTGGATGACATTTGTAACAACGTCCTTGATACAAGATCAGGGTATATCAAAGGTCTTAGGCATGGCCATGAGCCAATTGGCTCATCATCGTCATGATCAGCATATGTAATGACGCTTCAAGAGGATAGCTGGTCGTTTAAGACTTAGTTATAATGTAGTGAAGAAAAGTTAGATCGTACTCAAGAAAAGTTACAAGGTAATAAGCAAAAACTACACCGTATTGAAAAAGAGTTGACTAAGCTTAAAAAGATGGTCAAACAAATAATTGGGTTAAAGTATGTAAGTAGTAGTGACGATGGGGAGTTCTAGTTTGTCCGTAAATTTTTCTTAACTTTTGTAATTAACATTTAATTACATTTTATTTTTTGTAAAATGCATTTTATTTTTAATTATGAAACATTTTTATTTTATTTGACTTAATTATTATTTAAGCAATGTTACCAACAATAATTCAAAAATGTGACTTAATTATAATTGAAACCATGTTAAAAACAATAACGTGAATTAAAAATGTTATTAATAATTATAATTAAATGATAAATTGGTAATAGGAAAGTATAATTAAAAATAAAAATTGTCACTAAAACTTTTTAGCTACAAATATAAAATTGTTACCAAATCTTTTTACCTACGTTTCCCTAAACATCTCTAATAACATTTAGCTTTGCTTCCAAAAATGTATATAAATATATTCTGCTACGCAAATAAATCGTCGCTAAACATTATTACCTATACCTAGGCTAACAAAGCTAATTACCTTGAGCCAACGACACAATAAGTCATTTGCGATAATTTTGTTTCTCCTCGCCTGTTCCTTTTTGTGACGAACATATGATTGTAGCAAAATCAATTGGGCGATGATTTCATGAAAATGTTGCGGATAATTATTTACTACCGGAATTTTGCAACCATTGGTTCGACAATTTTTACTGTCGAAAAAATTTGTTTGCAATAATATATTGTCTTTTAGTGATGAAATTTTTCATCGCCAAAACCGTGTTTAGTTGTAGTGGCTACTACTTGTATAATGTTTTGAGAGAAAGCAACAACATAGTTATCCAAAATCAGAAAACAACTCCTACTACTCTAAAATGTCTCAATTATTGCTAGGTAAGAGAAGTCATTGTTGCTAAATCCCTTCACATTGACTTAGTCCGTGGTTTATGGCTCCTTTAGCCCATTCACTCACTACTAATGTGAAAGCATGAAGCCGTCCCTCTAGTTTTCCTGCTAAGCTCATTTGAAAATGTCTAACTGTCTATGCCTCTTGATTAGTTTGATGATCAACGTATTGACAGCTTTGTGCTGCTTGGTCCTTCATCTGTAATCAGCTTGATGATTAGCTTCGGAGTGGCAGCTTGACATTTTCCTTGTGTTTTGTGTTGGCTCTAAGCCTTTGTAACTCTTTTCGGCATTTTTTTTATTAATATTATTATATAATAAATCATTTTTAAAGTAAGCGAAAATTTTTAGAAATAAAGTTAAAGTGGACTGCTTTGCAGGGTAAAGCAGCAAATCTCACATTCATCAAACATTCCAAAGTGCACATATGATAGGAAAGTATAATGCTTTTGGAATTAGGAGATTGCCAAGAATGAAAGCGTGAAACTTTATACATTAAATGCCCCGTAATACAACACATCATATTCCAACTTCAATCTGGCCTTTTTCTTTTTTTTTTTTCTATCTTTCTGCTTTTTCTTGCTTTTCTCATTCCGGTCGAGGGCCCTTTTCTATTATGTACTGCTCACAGTTGTCCCCTTTTCTACACTTGGGGATTCGCAACTTCCCTGTCTTGTTTGCTTCTCCACGTCAGGTACTCATAAAAACTCCGTCCCACAAATTACTTAAAAGTACTGCTAAATAAGTTTGTTGTTACATTATTGACAACATGAAAACTGAATGTTATCAATTCAGCCATTTTTATCCAATAGCTGAATGATTATCGTTTTGGTGGCCTTATTATTTTTCTATGTTAAGAATTTATACGTAGAATTGTCTCGAAAAGAGATATAAATTCAAAGTGGAAAAGTATATTTCATAATTCAAGATTTTAAAGTTTTGAATTTAAATATAATATTTTTAATTATATATAAATCCGAAATATATCTTGATAAATATCTTCAATTTTAGTGAATTTTTATTATTCAACTTATGTTTTATTTCATTATATGTAGCCAAAATTTCTCAAAATTCAAGTTTATACTTGAAGAGCATAATTCTTTTAATTTCTAAAAAACAAAGTTGTGGCCCACGAGATATTGTGGGGTATTTGCAATAGCTGCCACCTTTTCAATGAAGAACATAATTTCCAATTTGCATCGTATATATTTCATTTCGAAGTCAAATATGCATGAGCTGTGTAGTTATAAAGTTGCCCTGCAATTGCAAAAGAGCTTTGCATGTAAACTCCATCGATCTAAACACTGCCGGGATGAACAAATCATTTTAGTGAACTAATACCTTTTCAAATGCCTAGCAATCTTAATTAAATTTCTTTATTTTTGTAATGAATTATTTAGTATTTACCTTCTAAAAAATCTTAATTATACTTAACATAAACCCAAATTATTTTTATGCATAACATTCTATATTTCATTATGCAACATATATGTAGAACTCATCAGTTAGTTGAAGGAACTTTCAGTTTGTGATAATTGGAACTGAAAAATA
>JANQAP020000263.1:2490179-2535794 GCA_026874005.2 Erythroxylum coriaceum | reverse complement strand
CGCATGGTCCTCAATGTGAGAATGGAACACACGCGACACATACATAAACAAAATGTGCAAATAGAAATTTAAAATAACAAGGAATAGAATAAATTAAATAAAAATAAAAGTAAAATAAAAATGACAGAAAAATGAACACACAAGACAAAATAAAGATGGAGAAAAAATTTTTGGGTTAGATTTGGATCCTAAGGAGATGGAGGTGGTGTTGGAGTGGGAGGTGGTAGTTGAATACCCTGAGTTTCAAAATACCGATGGAGTTGATGTATTTCTCGGCTCTGGCGTCTTTGTGTGCGCACCACTTCCTTTAATGTTCTGTTGGTTTAGGATATGGCATCCAAAACCGTTGTCTAACGTTGGTCCTCTTCTTCCTCTTCTTCCGAGTCCTCATTTGTTGATGCTTCTCGTGCTTGCCTAGTAGGCACGGAGCTCGAGCTTGCCTAGCCCGTCTTGGTTCGTACATGTATCTTTTCATTTATTTGCTACAGACTCATATTGCTGGAGTGAATAATCTTTGCCCGATATAGATGATGGTGGTCAAGGAACTCAGGCAGGTGCATTGTTAACCCCCTCCAATCCACACCAAAATGCTCTGCCATGACGGAAACCAGATACCTCATTCCAAGATGGTT
Source organism: Erythroxylum coriaceum (assembly GCA_026874005.2). NCBI lineage: Eukaryota > Viridiplantae > Streptophyta > Magnoliopsida > Malpighiales > Erythroxylaceae > Erythroxylum > Erythroxylum coriaceum. The sequence goes on along the minus strand of JANQAP020000263.1, from coordinate 2,535,162 downwards.
GCTCCACTTTCGTTGAACTGCAGCAAGAGCATTAAACACATACGCGGATATGCAGACTAGGATACTGTGGTCCATGCATCACAATATGAACAGTTCCTTGGTTGAACACTTGTTGGTCTCTGATTTATCGAAGACCAGTTGGCACATAAATTTGTGCAGCAACAAGTGTTCATGTGACCGGATAATGTTGTTGTGGACAGTTTTTGGCATAAAAACGCTCAATGCTGATAAGCTCGTGCTAGTATTGAGAGGGACGGAAGTCATCATGTTGGTCGATAATGGTGGATTCGGGGAATCCACATATGTCGCACATAATCTCTATTGTTAGCTCATACGCTCGCCCTCTCAATCGGAACCATAATTCTTTGGTGTTCTTGGGTTCAAAGGTCAAGGATGTGAAAAATTCTAAGGTCAGCTCCTCATAAATAGGGAATTGAAGCCTAATGAATTGACCCTACTGGATCCTCTCTGCTAAATTTTCTAGTCGCTCCCACACCTCTATCCTATCCAATGTATCGAAATCAAAATATTTAGGCATAATTATATGCCCAGAGCGAAGGGAATGGAAATGAGTACCTTCCTCCTCAGAGTAAATGGGAAATGAAGCTCCAAAATTTGCTGCTTGGTTCCGCCTCCCCCGACCCGTGACTTGTTGTACTCCATAAGGCTCTCGACGGGCAGTTTGCTTGATACGAGGCATGATTGGTTTGAATTTGGGAAGTTGTTGATGGAAAATTTCTAGAGAGATGTTAGAACATTTGGAAGTTGAAATTCTAGAGAGATAAAGTAAAAATGAAAGTGAAGGTGAAAGTTAAGTAAGAATTGAATAAATAGGTGGTAAAAAGGGTAAAATGGTAAAGTTAGCACTTAAAATTTGTGTCTTCCCCTTTTTGTTCATTGTCACAGGCCACGATCGTGACCTGCTATGTCATGATCATGGCATGTGGTGTATCATCAAAGGACTTCTTAAGTCGCAGGCCACGATCGTGACCTGGCTGGTCATGGTCATGGTTAGTGCCTATAACTTGATTCCAAGATCTTCTTCTTCCAATCCTTTCCTTGTTTCATTCAATAATTCTTCTTCACTTCTCTTTAATATGTTTGTGTACTCTTCCCCATGACTCCGAAATCCTATTCCTGTTTTTGCTTTTATTCATGCAATCCAAAATAAACCTAACTACGAATTTCAACTAATCTAACTAAATTCAACATGAACTAATTTTTCCATGGGTTGCCTCCCATGCAGCGCTTCTTTTAACGTCGATAGCTCGACGTTCCTTTTAAGCTCACGGTGGTTGGAATGATTGATTTGATGGTAGTGTCGTTATTAATCTCAAAGTATGAATGTTTGCTACCATATTGCGACTACCTCGCCTTCTCCTTGGAATTTTCTTTACCTCGCCTTCTCCTTCGCGAGTGCTTCTTTCGGAAGAATTTTGTAGGATTCTTAATGTCTTCCCATTCTCCTCTAGGTTCAGGTTTGTTGCAATCCGCTAGAGTTGAAGGAGCTCCATACTCTCTAACAATCACTTTGAAGGTCAATTGCTCCTTCCCTACTCGTAGAGTTAGTTCACCCCCATCTACATCGATAATTGAGCGCGCAGTGGTCAAGAACAGTCGTCCAAGAATCATCGGAGTATCCTCATCTTCATTGATATCCAAAATACAGAAATCCATGGGAAAAATAAAATTACCGACCTTGACCGGCATATCGTGTATAATCTCCATCGGTCTCAGCTAAGTTCTATTGGCTGTCTTAACTAAAAACTTTATGGGCACTAGCTCTCGTAACCCTAATTTAAGACAAGAGTGTAGGGCATCACATTTATATTTGTGCCTAAGTCTGTGAATGCCCTATCTATGATAATCTTGTTGATACTGTAGGGGATGAAAAGGTCCCCTTGATCACCCTTCTTCATTATGTTGGGCATAGTTTCCAGCCTTTGCTCCTCCTCTCTCTCAATGACGGATTCTTGTAATTTTAAATTGGCATGTATCCGTTCCGTCACCTCCTCGATTTTGTTTAGTTTGATTTCTTGTAACATTTCTACTTCCTCCTTTCTAGCATATAATTCCTTTTTAGCAAAGAATTGGTGCGGAAATATCTGTCGAGTTAATTGCACCGATTTACTAACAATCTTATTTAGAAGGTCATCATTAATTACTTGACTTTCTTCTGTGTCCACCTTTTCTAGCTTCTTGTCTTGATTCTGACTTATAAACATGATACGCTCCTTTGGGTTCAATTCAGTGTTGCTTGGAAGAGCTCTAGCATTTCGAGTCGACATTGCTTCCGTAAGTTACCCCACTTTGACTTTTAAGTTATGGATAGATGAAGCGTGATTTTTTGTGACTTGCTCGAATTTACTCTCGAGCCTCCTGTGTGCTTCCTTCATTCCTCCTATCTTATCCAAAATTTTGTCCAATTTTGAATCCATCGAGCTGGTTTTTTCCTATTGGAAGCTCGATTGTCCTTGGGGTCTGAACTGTCCTCTGTTGTTGTTGTTGGACCAGGAGAAGTTTGGGTGAGTTTTCCACTCAGGGTTATAGGTGTTGGAATAGGGATTGTTAGCCCCTCCACTTCCAAATTGTGCCCCTATGTAATTTACTTGCTCCGGTTATCGTCTCTCATCAGATAGCAGTCCACCGTATCATGATCTATTTGGCCGTATAGCTCACATTTTAATTGCACAGCCTTCACTGGAACTGAGGATGACGTCTTCATATTACTGAGTTGTCGTGTCAAATTATCGATCTTAGCTTACATTTATGTCATTTGGTCAACAGTGACAACTCCCTTCTGTTCCCTAAAATTAGTAGGTTGCTTACTATGTTCACTAGCCTATAGACAACTATTGCTAACCATCTCCTCTATTAGCTCTTCTGCTTCATCGACTGTCTTTCTCATTAATGATCCTCCGGACGCTGCATCAATGGTACCTTGAGTATGTGGGTTCACTCCATTGTAAAATGTCTGCAGTAGGAACTCTTTGGGTAGATTGTGATGTGGGCATCTCCTCTGCAGATCCTTGTAGCACTCCCACGCTTCATAGATAGACTCCCCGTCACCTTGTTGTAAGTTTGTGATCTCCTTAATAATTTTGGTGGTCTTCGTTAATGGGAAGTATTTATCTAAGAAGGCTCGCACTAGCTGTTCCCATGTCGTAATGTTAGCAGGGCTTAGTGAATGATACCAAGCCTTCGCCCTATCCCTAAGTGTAAAAGGAAACATCCTAATCCTCACTGTGTCTTCCAACATCTGGTGATACCGAAAAGTATCACAAATCTCGAGAAAACTCACTATATGCAAGTTCGGATCTTCATTTGCAAGTTCATAGAATTGGAAGTTCTGTTAAAGCATGTTCAGGAGGGCTGGCTTGATTTCAAAAGAGATCACTTGAACAGGTGGTCTAGCCACTCCTTGGTTCATAAGATTGAATCCTGGCCTCATAAAATCCATAAGGGTCCTTTGTTGTTGCCTACCAGAGTTAACTTCTTGATCTATGTTTCTTTTGAATTCTTCAGCCATTTGTATTTTTTCGGTTTCTTCTTCTTCTTCTCGCTGAGCTTTCCTAAAGGTTCTTTCTAAAAGTGTTATGTCTAAATCGAACGTCTCAGTTGCGTGACTCGAACCCCTTGTGAATTTTGTGTTCATACAAGAGTATGAATCCTAAGTAAAATGAATGAAAGAAAATAACAAACCTAATGCCTTAAATTATAGAACTAACTTGCCTTCCCCAGCAACGATGCCAAAAACTTGTTCGCTTAAGGTTACACGTTGTATGTTTCAATATTTTTAACCTTGGTAATTACCGCAAACATATGGGTCGTTCGTGTAGTACCTAAGGTGTTGATCCCACTAAGAAGATAACTAGTCCTAAAATCTATCGGTAGCTAAGTTGCAAAACCTAATTAAACGACTATTGCAGTAATTAAAACTAATCAAGAATCAAATATGAGAATTTAAATCACCAAAGGAATAAACAAAAGCAACTCACACAAATAACCCAAATTTCAACCTAGAAGTGACCAACTGAGAGAAAAGGGGGAATTTATTCAAAATTAAAGAAAATCTATCTAATTATAAATTTTTCGATTTAATGGGCCTAGATGGTCCTAGGGTGAATTACTCTCTCTCGAGTTATATTCTTAACCCTAATTGATATTCCCTAATTCAAATTATGGAAATTGTGATCACTCGATCTGCAATTTGTTCAAAACCTAAATTAGGTCTAACGCTGTCTATTAATCTACTAGGAATTTGTGCTCGATCTCCCGTTACAAGATTCGACCAGTTCGATTCAATTCTCTACCTAACGATTTACCTAACTCTCGTTAACCTAAATCGATAATTTTTACCAGCTCACCCTCTCAGTTTATTACCCAGTTATGAAGAATCAAATTAAATCACAATAAATCGAAATAAAACACAATCAAAACAATCTTATTAATCTTAAGAATAAATTAACTCCAAGGTGAGTTTAGACAAATATCAACACTCTACGAAATATATTTCTAATCCATCTCAAAAATTTCATACATCAATGAAATCGAAATAACAATTAGAATATACTTTCGTAATGGATCTCGGAGGTGCAACTGCGGGAAACCACCTGGTCTGGGAAATACATTGTGTCAAACGTGTCTTCGTGCCTCTCTTCCTTCGTCTCCTTCCTCGATCGATTGATCTCTAACTAGGTTTTCACTCGGATTTTTGGCACAGTCTCTCTCTTTTGCAGCTCTTGGCTCCCTTTTCTTATGTCACATCATATTCTGTTTAAAACTTTAAGGCTCTTGGTCAAAGTCGGGGTCAAAACAGTCCAAAAATTCGTTCGAAACTTGAAATTTTCTGTTAGCCCCGATGCAGTGCATGAGCACTTTTTCCTTTATGTCACAATCGTTGCCTAAAGTGCATGGTCATGGCCTGACTTGACGCTCTCTGTCATAATCGTGGCTCTTGGTGCACGATCGTGGGCTAGCTACTTCTGGTTTTTCCTCTTCTATCATGATCGTGGCCTGTAAGCATAATCGTGACCTGTGCTTTTTGGCCTAAAAACTGTTTAACTCTTCCCGTTCTTCCCTGTTTACCCTGCAACACTAGCAAACACATCAACGTACCTAAAAAATATACAATTTAAGCTCAAAGATTCAAACTAACTAATAAAAACACTAAAACACAAAACCTAACCTAATGAAACTCTAAATGCATACTAAACACTTGAATTGACATTATAATACTTATCAAATCTAATCCTAAAATACAATACAAATTGTAACTATCAAATAACATAGTTAATTCCAAAATAGAGTTAAGAAGAAAATCACTAAGATTGATCAATGCCTATAAATGTTCATCAACCTCGATATCCCCTTTAAACTGGAAAAAGAAGATTAGATGCTCATATCTCTCAAAAGGGAAGCCTCCTTTTGCATCTCTAATCTATTCATACCTTTTTTGGCCTCTTAATTTCCCTTTTATGGGGTAAAATTAAGGATGCGTGGTTATACATGATCAGTTTCGTAGGCGTGTAAGTGATCATATATGTTAATTTGGTAGAAAATTGCATAGTAACGTGTTTTAGTGAGATACACGATTAAGATACATGAGCATATAAGTCACCTAAGTGGTTGTGTAAGTCTTTATATAAGCTTGTAGGTCACAAAGGTGGTTAAAACAACGTCTTTAAGTTTGTACAAATTTCTAGTGAGTTACACGTTCCCATACATGACCGTGTAAGTCACAATGACTTAAATTATTCCATTCTTTATCCCGTCTTATATAGGTTACAAAGGTGGTTGAAACAATGTCTTTGAGTTTTTACATATTTCTAGTGAGTTACACATTTCCATACATGACTTAAATTGTTCCATTTTTTATCCTGTTTTATATAGGTCACAAAGGTGGTTGAAACAACATCTTTGGGTTTGTAGACATTTCTAGTGAGTTACACATTCCCATACATGACTGTGTAAGTCATAATGACTCAAATTATTCTATTCTTTATCTCGTCTTCGCCCTAACTCATCTCCCTTTTACTTTATAAAGGCAAATAAGTTCTAACATCAATATAACAACACCAAAGATGTGAATTTACCTCATTTTGGTTCTTATTCCTCAAAATTGTACCTAAACCAAAATATGGATCAAAATAAGTATCTTATGTTCAACATAACATTGACCAATAAGAAATAAAAAATAAATATATAATCAATCAATAACTTATTATGTTCCTTTACACTTAGCTTTTGGCCACTCTTGAGAAAAAATAAAGATCAAAATCAAAATAAAAAACTTCCTCTTTAACTATTGATGCTAGGTAAGCACACCAGAAAGTAAAGCTAACTTTGTACAACTTCATATTTATCTTAGGTTGTGATTACAATTTTCCTACTTTTTGGGCTTCTAAATGGTTGATAGCAACTGTCATTTGACTCTTCTAGTTTTTGATATTTTGAATGCTAGACTTCATCTTCTGAAATTTTGATTTGTTCTCTTATTGAAAATGCTGCATGTCCTATTAGGTTTGCAAAGTGTTAGTTGCAAGAGACTTAACTATAGGTTCCAGTGACATACCTAAGGTAAAGAAGGAGGTCAGTGGTTTAGATGAAAATTGTTGTACACCCTTTGACCTAGTTGGAAAGAAGTTTTATTGCCTATTCTCTCCATAACTTGGGTTTGGGTGATCTCTTCAACATAGATTTTAAGTTTGGGAATATGGGAAAGATTATTGGGCAAAATTTTCTCCTGTAGTATTGAAATACTCTATATTTTGATCTTGCAGAGTTAAACACCCATTTGTTGGATGGTTCAAATTTGGATATATATCGTAAGATTTCACCTGTGCCTACCTTATAGACATTTGTCTAAGAAAAGATGTTATTTCATCTAAATGATGTTCTATGGATGAATTGCTTACCTCATTTATGCTACGAACATTGTTAGGAATGTCAGATTGTTGAATTTTTACTACTATATGCTTGATTAATTTCCTTACCTCCTCTGGATCATTTTTACATAGTGGTCCACCATTTGTTACATCTACCAAGCTCCTATTTATAGGCAATAATTGCTTATAAAAATATTGGATAAAGAGTTATTTCATGATATTGTGATCAGGGTAGGTAGCACACAACTTCTTGAAGTGCTCCCAATCCCTTTAAAGGGATTCTTTATAATGTTACTTCATCCCACAAATCTCTTTCCTTATGCTAGTTGTCTTTGATGTTGGAAAATACTTATCTAAAAACAACCTTTTCATTTCAATCCAAGTGTTCACATTTGTTATAGGGAAAAAAAGCCAATCTTTTATTACATCTTTTAGTGAAATGGAAAGGCTCTCAACATTGTCTACTCTTCTATCACCTTGGAGGTTTCATACTAAGATAGACCACATTGAGCTTCTTAAAATGCTTATGATCATCCTTACTTAAAAGACCATAAAAGTTAGGCAAAACAAGACTTAAGCTTAGAAATAATATGTTTAGAAAAAATTGGAAAAGTAATGCATAAGTGTCTTTAAGTACAGTTTGGGGCAATCAACTCTCTTAGAGTTCTCGTATTGGCCATGGTTTCCTTAAATTCAATTCCTTGTTGTATCTTAGAGTTGTTTTGTTTGCCCTAAGAAACCTTTGCGGTGTCCTTTTCATCTTGAGATCAGTTTGTATAGGATCTTAATAAGGATATCTTGTCAATACCATAAACAAACATTAGCAAACATAAAAAGATTAAGAAATAACTATTAAAACCAAATATATATACATAAAACCATTTAATACAAAAAATAAAAAATAATTCACTTCACTCCTTGACAATGATGCCAAAATTCTTAACGTGTATTGAACATAGCTAAAAATAGAGTCCAACTCTACATAACTAAATTTTTAATGGTGATGAGCAAGGAACATATCCACAGGGAGTGTGTACTTAGCATTTGTAATAAGTAAACCATTGTTTAGGATTATGATGAATTAGATTAACAAAATAAAGTAAAACTAAGTTATTAAAGTTAAATGAAATCAAAAAGTACACAATCAATTTTCATGTTATTGTTTTCTCTCTTTGAAACTATTAACCATAACAATAACCTCTATTGATCATAGCTTTCCCTTAGGTTGTATCTAATTAATTCAAGCTCTTTGATTAGGTTTAGCTATTAGACAACCTAGAACAAGCTCTCTAAATTTATTATGAAAACTATATTATAGAATAGAAAAATAGGTTAATTTTGGTAAAAACCATATAAGCTCTGGTCATTTAATCTATGTTATGTTATACCTAATGATGTGTGACCATTAGTTTACCACAAATGAATTAGAATTACAATAGTTAGGTATTGGAAGTCAGATTCTAGCAATGAGTTCATACATGAATAATCTATTTGGAGTGTCTAAATCTTTCATACATAAATCCCAAAACATTAATCATAGAATAACACAATCAATTCTAAAAGATAGTAAAAACAACATCACTAGGTTAATCAATGCCCAAACATGTTTGTCGGCCTTAATATCCCTTTTGAATTGTAAAGATGAAGTTTAGCTCTCCAAAGGGTAGGAATCGAGCCCCTTTAAAACCTCTAAAGTCTTCATGCCTCATTTGATCTCTTAAATGCCTTTTTATAGTATAAGTTAAGGTTTTGTCATAATACACGGTTAGCTACATTGGCATGTAGGTGATTGTATATGTGAAAACTGTAAGAATCGTGAACTCACACGTTTACCATGAGCTATACATCCACTTGTACAACCATGTCGCTTACTTGGACGATTGTTTAAGTATATAAACGATTATGTAGGGTCCAAATGTGGTTGAAACTACATCTTCACTCTCCTACATGCTTCTAGTAAGTTACACAGTCTCATATATGACTGTGCAAGTTGCATTAACTTCATCTCTTGCTTTCCTTATCCAATCTTCACCTTAATTCATCTCCTTTTTGCTTCCAAGAAGGTAAATAAGATTGAACATTGATAGAATGGCTCTAAGGATATGTTTTAAGTTCATTTTGGGTCTTGTTCCTCCAAATTGTACATAAAACAAAGTATGATCCAAAATAAGTTGCTTAAACACAACATAACATTAAACACTAAGAATTAAGAAGTAAATTTATAGTCAATCAAGAACTTATCAACCGTATTTCCTAAGAATAGACAGTCCCAAAAATAAAGAAATAAATTTCAAAACTATGGAAAAAATTAAACATTCAATGTTTTTACTCATGATCAATTAATAACCATTCCCTTTAAAGAATAAGCAATTAAGGGGTAGACTTTGACAAGTTGTGTTTAAAAGTAAGATCAATCTGTAGGTAACTCAAACACTTTTCAAAATCAAGACATTCCATAACTTTTCATATCGTTTTTGTTCTTCTCCACTAAAGATTCATATGTATAACTTGAATTAAAGTACTTTTTAAGGTTGTAATAGGGCTAAAGGTTAAGGTGATAAATATTTAGGTCATGTTGTGGAAAAGGCATCAAAATTAATGAACCAAGAAAAACACTTAATAGAGTGTCAAGTGCAAAAAAATTGACATCCAATCAACTTTGGGTACTATCAACTACGATGAATGCAAAAACTCTATTCCACAACTTAAATTCAAGTCTTTAAACGAAAAACCACATGCGGCACAAAAAAGGAGAAATCATCCATAATAATAATGATGATGAACTATATAATATGACTATACAAAGTGATCCTTCACAACAACTTCTTCCTTATTGATATCATAATCAAGTCATCCATTCCATACGAGGAAGGATTAACATGAATTACTTGCAAAATGAATAATTTTCCTTCTTAATAACTTATTTTCTTTTATATTCATTTTCACTCCTTTTCTCTTTTTTTAAAGATAAAAAACAAAGACAGAGATTCAGAGAAACTACGATGTGTGTCGAACACACCAGAAAATAAAACCTAACTCTACTCTCCATAGGTCTCAAAGAAGTAAGAGTTCTGCCCACTTCGTGCTTTTAAAATGATTCATACCTTCTTTAGCTACTTTAATGTCTATTTATAGCAAAAATTAGGGTTTTGGGAGATACACAATTGGATACATCCAACCGTGTATATTAAAATTTCCCTAATTCGTGTTTCTACATATCTTAGGTGAGATACACAACCTGATACATGGCCATGTATCTCACTTACACGACTGTGTATGAACTTACATAACCATGTAAGTTACAGGAGTTTGCTGAAACTTCATTTCTTTCATTTTCTTGTCCCGTCTTCACCCTAATTCATCTCCTTCTTATTCCATAAAGGCCAATAAGGTTGAACATTAAGAGGATGGCTCCAAGGATGTGTTTTAGAAAATTTTAGCTCTTGCGCTTCCAAATTGTACCTAAAATTGGATATGAATCAAAATGAGTATCTTAAGCACTTCATAACATTAATCACTAAGTATTAGGAAGTATATATATAATCAATCAAGAACTCATCAGACTATGTCAACAATGGAACTCATTGATAATAAATAATAATCACATTCTATCAATTATAACCAACTTGCATATATGAACACCCCTACACTTATTCTCTTGTTTATCTAAAAATATCAACAATCGTAAATGCCCTACTATCTTTAAAGCTTGCCTAAATATCAGCAATTACTAATGATCCACTAGCTTTAAAGATCAGGTAAGAAATTTCTTTAGGTTAAAGGGTCGTAATGTGGTTAAATATAAAAAAAGGTTAATAAAGCTTAAGGGGCCTAATAATAAGATGAATCATGTCATTGGGTAGGCTATTTAGATATTGTAGCTCACAAAATAAAGAATGCCTATATCAATTCCATATTAATTCTTGTGACAAAAATGTGGTCTCAAATAAAAAATTAAGGCAAAATTAGGATGTACATGTCATAAAGGCCAGTCATGAACAAAAGACAATGAGACTGATATGGATGTGTCAGTATAAAAGGCTTAAATCTCACTGGCTTATATGTACCCACTAGTCTCTACTCAAAAGGAAACATAGGTTAACCAACCACAAGAGTAAAAATACATACCTAAGTTGCCATGAGTTTTTTAGTTAATTATACTCATTAATTATATTTATATGATCATAAAAGCAATAAAAAAAGAGAGATTTTTTTAATATATAAAAAAGCTTAAACACACATAAGAAACAAACTTAAAAACACACATAATAAATAAGTTTCCACCCTACACCTAAAATTTATATTTTCTATAAGGAAATATTAAATGTTAGTGATGGAGCATTCAATAAAAATAATAATTGAGAAAATGTAAAAGAAAAGGAACAAACTCCCCATAGGTTGCCTTTAAACATTGCCTTTTTTGTTATCATTGGCTTGACCATATTTTCTTTGTCATGTGATAAAATTTTGATCTTCAAGTGTAGACACTTCTACTTTATCCATTTGAAATTATTGATAAATTGGCTTTAGGCGATGACCATTTACTTTAAGTATCTTCCTTGTTTTCAATCTCTAAATCTCTATTGCACCACAGGGAGAAACATTAAAAATGACAAAAGATCGATCCAATGAGAACACAACTTACCTATAATCACTTTAAATCTAGAATAATAGAGAAGCATTTTTTGGTGAACAATATAGCTTTTATTCGAAATCATCTTATCATAGGCAACTTTAGTCTTCTCCTTTATTATAACATTTTCTGATTTATCTTCGCACTTCCACTTAAAAAATTCCTGTGATAAAGGGTGAATCATATTAATCATAAACATAGAATGGTCATCTTATAGGTGTTTCATTGCATCAAAAATAATAAAATGAAACACTTCCCATCAAATTCCATTCTGAGGGTGCCCTCGTGAACATATATCTTAGTTTGGACCATGTTAAGGAGTGATATCCCTTGTATGATAGTTCATTCACTTGTATAAGCACATCCTCGTTCTCCCATCTGAATAAGCATTAGTTTGATTAGCTAATTATATGAGAACATTAGTTTCTTTCAACAGGCTTAAATTTAAAGAATCATAAATGGAATGAGGCATAACATTAATTGATGCTCCTAACTCTAGCATGGCTTATTTAATAATAGTGTTACAAAATTTACAAGGATGGTAAACATACCTGAATCCTTACACTTAGGTGGTATTTTCGTTTTGAAGACTATAGAAACATTTTCATCCATCCTGATCATTTCATTACTTGTCAATTTACATTTATTGAAAACATAATTCCTAAAGCAATTTTGCATACCTTGGAACCTGCTTGATCACATTCAGCAATGGTATATTCATTTCAACCTTCCAAAAGTCTCCTAGATCTCTTTATCCTTATTCTTCTTATTTGACTTAGCTAACCTGCTAGAGAAAGGTGGAGGGTTAGTCTTAACTATATTTGGAGCATTAGTATTTACCTTTGAACTATATGAGGTATCCCCTTCCTTTTTTTTCTTCCTCTTAATGTGCTCTTTATTAGCCATCATTTGTATGGTCATTTCAGTATCCTCAAGCTTCCTACCACTCCTCATGGTGATTGCACTAACATTCTTTGGGTTTATCTCAGTTTGTGATGGCAATTTTCCTCAACTCTGAGCTTCTATATAGTTGAAAGCAACTGCCATTTGACACACATGGTTTTTCAAATTCTAAATGCTAAACCTTGTCTCCTAAAATTGAGATCTTGTCTCCTGTTGAAACTATTTTACTATCTAGTGGAATTTCAAAATGTTACTAGCACGAGACTTTAACTATATGTTTCAATGATGTATTTAAATTAGAGAAGGAGGCTTATGGGTTAGGTTGAAATTATTGTGCACCCTACAACTTATATGGGAATTAGTTATTATACCTATTCCCTCTATAACTCAAGATCGAGTAATCTCTCTAAAATAGGTTATAGGTTTAGGAATACGGATTTCACTTTTAAGGAAAATTTCCTCTTAAAGCATTAACATACTCTATGTTTCCCTTTTGCAGAGTTGGGCAATCATCCATTGTATGGTTCGCATTGACACATATCCCAAGATTTCACCTGTGTATAGCCTACAACATTATGTATAATAAAGGATGTTAATTCATCTAAATGATGTTTGATTGATGAGTTGTTTACTCATTTATCCTATAAACATCATTACGGATGCTAAATTGTTGAGTGTTTGCTACCATACACTTAATTAAGGTCTTTACTTCGAAAGTCTTTTCACCTAGTGCTATACCACTTGCTGAATCTACCAAACTCCTATTCATTGATAATAATCCTTTATAGAAATATTGAATAAGGAGTTGCTCTATGATATTGTGATGGGATTAGCTATCATATAACTTTTTGAAGTGCTTCTAATACTCTTAAAATAATTCTTTATGATATGCTTTATCCTAAAAATATCTTTCCTTATGCTCTCTATCGTTGATGCTGGAAAATAATTCTCCAATAACCTTTTCATTTCATTCCATGTGTTAGCACACCCTACAGGTAAATCAAAAAGTCAATATTATGCCACATCTTTTAGTGAGCATGGAAATGCTCTCAATATGATTTGCTCTTTCATCACTTTTGAAGGTTTCATACTAAGAGAAACCACATCAAGCTCCTTCAGATGCTTATGAGCATCCTCACCTATAAGAATATGAAAATTAGGCAAAAGATGTATTGATGTAGCACGTCATAACACTACTCAAAATAACTAGACTTACAACTATAATAGTGATAAGTCCAGGTCAATCTCACAAAGAGTGTGTGTAAAACTTTTAAAGTGAAATCATTTGATGCTTAGGTTATGGGGGTTTGTTGGTTTTTAAATAAGAAAACAAAACAAAACAAAAAAAGAAAGAAATTAAAGAAAATATTCAAAAATGATGAAATGTGATGGATGCACTCAGCCATTGGTTCAATCTCGGCACTTAAACAATTAAACATACTTCACTGAGTTGTTATTCTCATACCTCTCTTAGCGACTATCAATTGTAGGTTAACAATAAGCTCTATTAACCCTAGTTTTCCTTTAGGTTGTGTTTAATTAAGAAGAGCTCATTAATTAAACCTAGTTATCGAACAACCTAGAACAAACTCTCTAGATTTAATTGGACAGTCGTATTATGAGTTAGGAAAATAGGTTAATCAGGGAAGCAACCACACAAGAACGAGTCATTTAACCTAGGCTATCTTATCCCTAATGATTAAAAACCATTAGTTGCCATAAATGAATCATAAACATAACAATTACTTATTGTATTCGATTCTAGCAACCGGTTCATACATAAAAACAATTAAATAGAGCATTCAATCATTCTTACATAATACCCAATTCAATAAACACAAGAAAACACAATCAATTCTAAGAGAGAAAGAACAACAAACACAATGGAGAGAATGCTTAACCAAGTTCCTTAGTGTCGATATCACCTCTGAACTGACATCGAGAAGCTTTGCTCTCTATGAGTCTCTAAGGGAATGGAACTTTTCCTTTTCTCTTTTTCAAAACCAAGACCTCATAACTCCAAAACGTCTTATCCAAACTTTTCATAAGTTTTTGCTATGGCACATGTCTATTTATATTAAAAACTAGGGTTTGGGTGCTAGGTGTTATAATTATGGGCATGACTATGTTGCTCACGGCCACGAATGCCCTAGATGAGGTTCATGTTAATTAAAAATAGACTACTAATTTTACGCTCAAAACTGTAAGCATACGAGTCACAACTTGTAGTAAAAACCAAATATCGATCTCACAAGGATTGTGCTTAGGCACCACTTAATTCAAGTTGCTCTTTATTTAAGAACCAATTTTAATGAATATAGATTGAAAAATTAAACTAAGTTAAATAACTAACAATGAACAAATGATAACATAAACGTGTAGAAACTTGGAATTCAAGATTTGACAATTAGAGATCACTTTTTCCCTATCTTATCTCCCTCCTATTTTATTAATTGAATTATGCCTCACCTAAGATGTCCTAATGTATTAACTACCCTCTCTCGAGGAGTAACTAATTGTCCCTGGCCAGATTAAGTGGAGGTAATTAAGCAATCTCTCAATTTACAAAATCAATCCACCAATTCAACTAGTTATGAAGTTATTTTATGGGTAATAAATTAATTAGCCAAGATCTCTCTTCTAACTAAGCAATTAACTTGATGAATGTAGGTCTATAGAATGCCAATTCTCATTGTACAACCTTATGCAAATTATCCAACTCAATCTCTCAATATATTGCAAGGTATAAGTTTGACATTCATCAAAAGCTTTGTTCATTCAAATTAACAAAATAGAAGTTCAACAAGTAGTTCAAAAATAATCTCTACAAATAACTTAGCGACTCATGATGTCATTAACATCCCCAACAATCAAACAATCCATAATACAAATGCTAAAAGAGAAAAAACGAAATAAAACTAGATGAAACAAACTCCTCCTCTTCTTTGCCCGAATCTGTAAAATTTGACGTTAATGTGCTCTTTTCCTAATTTAGAATGAAAAATCTTGATTCTCCACCTCTCTCAAGACTCTAAATATCTGTTTTTACTCAAGGAGGTAAGTCTCCATGATCAGCCCTTTAGCCCTAGGGCTTTATGTCCTTATATAGTCACGAAAATCTAAAAAATAAGTGAACCCTGTATGCATCTTCGGGCTAGATATCCCACAATTGTGGGAATTAGAATGATTCCCATAGTCGTGGGTTCTTGTATTATAATTCCTCCACTTCTCTTCTCCTCTCTTGGTCTCTAGCTCAATCACAAAGGTGGCCACCCTCCATTCCTACATCAAAATAATCAATTCTTACCCTAAATCAACACCAAACATAAAAGAACAATAATGAAGATCAAACTAAACAAAAACATGTAAAATAAATCCTAAAACACAGTAATAATAACCTATTATACAAGAAACACATGCCAAATACTTAGAAAAATACCCAATAATGCACAATTATCAGTTCATAGCTGTGAGTCTCCTTTGTATGGGCATGATAAGGAGTGTCATGGGCATGAGATAAGTCTCAGGTCTATGACACATTTGTCTCTCACGGCTATGACAATTTCATGCATGGCCGTGAGCTACTATACACCATATATACTTTATATTTTTGCATTCTCTTATCCCCTCTTGCTCTAATCTTTCTCCTCCTTAGTCCATAAAGATAAGGGAGGGTAAATCTCAAGAAGACGACTCAAATATTGTGCTTTTAACTCACTTTAGCTCTTTCGCATCCAAATTGTACCTAAAACTAAATATGAACTAAAGTGAATCTCTTAAGCATTTTATAAATGTAAGCACATATCATGTATCAAACTAGAATTAAGCTTAGAAGTAATATGCTACACAAAATTTGGGAAAGTAATACATAAAGGTTTTTGAGTTAAGTTTGGGGCAGCTAACTCCCTTAAAGTTCTCAGATTAACCATAGCTTCCTGCAAATTAATTACTTGCTTTATTCCTAGAGTTTTTCTATTTTCCCTTAGCAAACTTTGTGGTTTCCTTTCGATCTCAGGATTAATTTATATAGGATCTTGATGAGGATATCTAGTCACTATTATACAAAAACACTGATAAACATAAAAATTTCAAGAAACGAATAAAAAAACTAATTATAAACAAATATATATACAAAATAAAAATTAATATCAAACATAAAATTAAATCATTTCACTCACCGAAAATAGTCTTAAAATTTTGGTTGTATATTGAAAATATTAAAAAATAATACCTAACTCTGCATAACTAAGTTTGTAGTAGTGGTGAGAAAGGATCAAACCCACAAAGATTGTGAGATTAGCTTTTGTAAATTAGGGAGTTTTGGTTGAATTCAATTGGTGCAATAAAGTAAAAATAAACTATTGAAGATAAATTAAATTAAATAATTCAAAACTACAAGGGTTAATTAATAGGGTTTGAATCCAGTTCATAGTTCAATCTTAGCCTTCATATGAATATGCATAACCAATCATCATATTATTATCGTAACTTTCTTTGAAACAATTGACTATAGATGACCAACAAGCTCTATTAATACACTATAAGAAAATTACTAATTAACGATGGAAAATTACTGACAAAAAAATCGTAGTAAATTACTGACAGAACATCATATTCCGTGGGTAACATTGTCAGCAAAAATTCCATTTTGTGACAAACAAAATATCCGTCGATAAATGTGGAGGGAAATTATCCTGGTAATTTTTTCAATAGAATATAATGACGAATGGTAAATGTCTGTCAGTAAAATAGGCAGGAATGCTTGGTAGCATAGATAAGCGTCGAAGTGTACCAACAGAAAACATTTTTGTCGGTAAAGTACCAACGGAATTGTTATTTCGTCAGTAAAATTGAAAGATAAATGTGATTGTTTGCTACAGTTTCAACATTTCTAATAAAATGAAAATGACGTCGACGTCATTTTTGTTTAACCTAAAAGCTACCAAAGCCCCCCTCCTCCATCGTCGTTTGCCTTTTCTCTCTGTCGTTTTCTCCTCTTTTAGTTTTCCTTCCTATCATCGCTGTCCTCGTCTCTATCACTGTCCTCGTAGCTATTGCCATCCTAATCTCTGTTTAAGGTGGGTTTTGTACTGATTTTGTGAAAATATTGTTTTATACCGATTTTGTGAAATGTTGTTGATGAGTGAATGAGTTTTATACCATCTATGTGTGAATGAGTTTTTATATCGTCTATGTTGGAATGAGTTTTATACCAATTTTGTGAAATGTTGTTGATTCATTATATATGTTTTGTCTACATTTTACCATTATTGTGTGATGAATGACAAATTTGAGCTAACATAGATTACAAATGGCCCCTTAAATGGCATTTGAAACTTAATTAGTAATGTGTGTTTCAACAACTATTTTTTTTCTCTTCTTCATGCCTTTTCTAATTCATTTTGAGAAGATGAAACCTTAACTTTAAGGGAAAACACGATATTGCACCTTCTAAAAGATTAGTATAATTTTATTTTAATAGAATCTGGAATAGACCTTACCTTTTCCTCGATTGTTTTAGAGAAGGGATTATTTCTTGATCCAAATTAAGAAAGGTTCATATGGAACCTAAAAATATAGAAGTATTGGTTAGATGATTATCAAGATTTAAACCTTATTTTAGAGTTAGGGCAATTTCTTCTAACACAGATTGTTCAATGATAATTTTTCAATATATATAGTAAATTTCCATACACAATTACATCTAAAAATAAAATAATCATATTATAAAGAAATTATATATTCCTATACTAATATACAAGATTAGTTGAATAATAACTATAATCTTATAATTATGAAATCAATTTGTATAATTACAAACAAATTATAATTCCAAATCAATTATTGGATGACTCATATCAACATTCTCTCTAAAGTTAAAAGTATAAATGTTTATAATAGCCAATTTGTCAATGATATCATGAAATTTATAATGTTTAATGTATCATAAAAATTTAGGATTTCACAAATTCTTGAAAAATTTGCATATTACATATATGAGGTTTTACAACATGTTTCATTTAATCTTATCATTTCATATTTCTTTAAAAAGTTTTAAATTTATGAATTTTGTTGAATTTGGGAAATTTTGTGAATTTCATTAATCTTTTATAAAAGTAAACACATTTTGGTATTGTCTTTTGAAATGAGGGATTTAAGTGAGTTATTTCATCTGTGAAATAACCTAACTTTTTTTAATTATGGAAAATATCAATTGTATGCAATTTTAATCAAACTTGCATACCTTATATATGAATTGCTTATCTTTTAACAAAACTAGTTCTTGAATCTTTTTATAGTTTGCATATGCATTAACTTGACTTAAAAAGATCACTCTTTGATTCCTCTATATGAGATTAACTAAGTTATGAGTTATATTAGTTATTGGTGTACTCAGTATCTTGCCAAACATAAATCATTATAAGTTTTTTACAAGTTGCTTGCTTATCCTAATTAAAACGATAAAAAGATATTTGTCTACCTAGGGAAGTGATGTATTGGAAATAAAAAATAAGATAATGATCACTTTGTTTTAATCACTTTAAGGAATATGGCATTGTAACTTTACATCTCCCATATGGCCCATTAACTTTATTAATCCATATTCCTTAAAGTGATGTATATTAGTAAAGATACAATCGTTAATTAAACCTATCTACCAAATAACGTAGGATACGATCTCTAGATTCAATTAGGCAGTAGCATTACGAATTAAGAAAACTGATTAATCAATGCAGCAACCACATATGATGTGTAATTTAACCTAGGTTATGTTATCTCTAATGATTACAAATCATTAGTTGCAACATGTGAATTTTAAATATAACAATTACAGATTATATCAAAATTCTAGCAATGGGTTTGTAAATAAATGATCTAATGAAAGCATTCAAATCATCTTCTGACAATACCCAATGGGTTTATACATGAATAATCAAACAATAATGAGAATAAGATTATCCATACATAAAACCCAAATCAATTAACATAGGATAACACAATCAATTTCTAAAGAGAGAAAGAAACAACTAAAACAAAGAAAAAGTGCTTAACAGGGTCATTAGCTTCGATGTTGCCTCCGAACCGATATCAAGTAGCTACCCCTCCATGGGTCTCCTCATGGTGGAGAGCTTATCTCCATCTTTGTGCTCTCTCGAAGCTCCCAAAGTTCCCGTGCTCCTTTAACCGAAAACACCTATTTTCTCTCAAATTGCTTCATCCGAAAGTCATTGCCTCCCTCTCGTTAACGCCTCCACCTTTCTACCTTACCTTACTCTCTATTTTTCTAATAAATTTGTGGCCACTCTACTATTCTTTTTTTATTTCCAGACAGCTTTAAAAACTTGGCTAATCGTCTGCATTTCATGCATAACATCTGCATGAAAAGCAGATGTTGTCTACATTTACGCGTAGATGCTATTTACGTTTACGCAGATGTTTTCTGTGTAAAACGTAAACGATGTCTGTGTTTCTTTCATTGCCAAACAATTGTGTTTTGGCGTGGACTGTTGCTCCTTTTGCATGTCGCTTTTCTTGCTTCTTACTTTTGGCTTATGCACTATCGTATTGGTCATCTGCTACATGATACGTGATTTGGCTTAAATTGTTGTTGCCTTCTTTGTTTTACCAATTAATCCAAATGCTTTCCATTAAATTTGAACTCACGTTCTTGCATTGGACATGTATAGATGTGAGCAACTTTAATTCATTTTCTTTGTTTTTCATATCTTGTCTTCTTCTTGTCTTTATTTGATCTAATCTTCTTGTTACTCTGAGAAAACAAATGAATGTAAATCTTCAAAAAATGGCCCAAATATCATGCTTTCGACTCGCTTTAACTTCTTTGCTTTCGAATTGTGCCTAAAGTCACATATGAGTCAAAGTGTGTATCTTAAACAATTTTATAGCAATAATCACTAAATTTTATGTAATAAATTCATAGTCAATTAAGCACATATCAAAAAATGAGTAATGTTGATAGATCTTGGATGTATAGACGATTAACATGTGATGGTTTCATTAATTCTGTCTTTGTTGAAGGAGTTGAAGCTTTTATTCACTATGCATGTTCTCAACCTGCATATATGGACGGCCCAAAGATCCAATGCCTATGTGAAAAGTGAAAACATATTCGTTTTCTTCCTATTGATGAGGTAAATCTCCATTTGTTAAGAAAAGGGATTGTTCCAAATTATTTTGAGTGTACATGACTTGGGGAGCCATTGCTTTGCAGCACCTTAAGGGGAATGAAGTAAACTTGTCAATAAATGTGGATGAGTTTAAAGGGGGACTAGATTTAGAATAGATAATGTGGGTGCAACTAAAAATCCTTACATCCAAATAGTTTATGATGCAGCTAGTTATACCTTTTAGGAAAATATAGAAAATCTTCCAGAAGAACCAAACCTACATGCAAAACAGTTTTTTGATTTACTACAATCAACTGACCAAGAATTATGGCCAATTGTTAGAATATTAAACATAAAGTCTTAAGGGTATATTTTTTATCAAAGTTTTGATAAAATTCTTAGTTGGTATAATGAATCATTGCATCCTGATCATACAATAGTTGATAATTTTTACAATATAATGAAACTTATTAGGGGTCTTTGTTTGCCAGTTGAAAAAATTAATTGTCGCAAATTGAAATGTATGTTGTTTTGGGAAGATGATGTGGAATTACAAGAGTGAAAATTTTATGATCAATCTAGGTTCAAACCTAGAAAGTGTATTATGAAATAGAAATTAGTACCTTGGAAGCGAATATATTATTTCCCGCTAACTCCGAGACTTCAAAGATATATGCCTATGATGTTACTGTATCTCACATGAGATGACATAATGAACATGAATAGGAAGATGGAATAATGAGTCATCCATTGGATGCATTGGCATGGAAACATTTCAATAACATTCGTTATGAGTTTGCAGTTAAAAGTTGAAATGTTAGGTTGGGATTGTCAACAGATGGATTCCAACCTTTTGGTCAATCCGGCCAAGAATATTCATCATGGACAATCATAATTATTCTTTATAATTCACCTCCATGGATGTGTATGAATGAGGCAGATATGTTCTTGACAGTGATTATGTCAGGGCCTAGAAATCCAAAGCATAAAATTGATGTATTCTTATAACCATTGGTATCTAAATTGCATCATCTTTAGGAATATCGTGTGCAGACATGTGATGTGTCTCTTAAATAAAATTTTTTGTTGAGAACAACTTTGATGTGGACTATTAGTGATTTTTCAATGTATGCTATATTGTCAGGATAGAGCATAGCAGGGAATTGGCTTGTCCTTATTGTGGCAATGACTTTGATGTGTCTTATCTTCTAAACGAAGCCAAAACATCTTAGTTTGATAACCATAGGAATTTCTTCCTCCAAGTCATCCATTTAGAAGCAATAAACAAAAGTTCATTACGAATAGGATGGTAAAAATAACTCCTCCCCCTCACAAAGCTGGTGAAGAGATATTGCAGGAGATTGATGAATTAGGGTTGCTAAAAGTTATAGAACTTGAAGCTAATAAAATTAATATAAGCATTAGTAAAATTTTGGTTGGAGAAAATGAAGCTTCTTTTGGGATTTGCCATATTGGAAAACTAATTTGATACGTCATAATCTTAATGTGATGTATATTGAAAAAAATATTTTTGACAATTTGTTCAATACGATAATAAACATTTAAAGGAGGATAAAGGACAATGTAAAATCATGAGCTAATTTGAGGCTTTTTTTATAGAAGGAATAAGTTAGATAAAGATCTTCGCACTGATAAATATCCGAAAGCATGTTACATTTTAGACAAAAAAAAGGAAATTTTTTGTGAATGGTTGAAGAGTCTAAAGTATCCTTATGGATATGTTTCAAACCTGGCAAGGTGTGTGGAAATTAGGAAACACAAATTATATGGGATGAAAAGTCATGATTGCCATGTGTTTATGCAAAGGCTAATTCCAATTGCATTCCGGGAGTTGCTACCGAATAAGATTTGGGAAGCTATAACAGACTTAAGTTTGTTTTTCAAAAGCTTAACATCATCTAAAATAAAGTTGGTTGAAATGGAAAAACTAAAAAGGAAAATTCCAGTAATGTTGTGCAAATTAGAAGGGATTTTCCCTCTAAGCTTCTTTAATTATATGGAGCATTTACCCATGCATTTAGCACATGAGGCTAAACTTGCTAGTCCAGTTCAATATCAATGGATGTATCTGTTTGAGAGGTAATTATAGTAAATATTTAAATTGGTGTTATAACATGTTTTAATCATATAATTGTATATCAATAGCTATTTGTAATATAGGTATTTACATCACTTGAAGATAAATGTCAAAAATAAGGCTAAAGTTAAAGGTTCGATATGTAATGCTTATTTAGTGGAGGAAGCAAGTAAATTTTGTTCACATTATTTTGAGCCGCATGTGCACATAAGAGAAAGAAAAGTTCCTCGTAACGACGATGGGGGAGGAACATGTGATGTTGATGGTAACTTATCCATTTTCACATATCCTGGATGAACATATGGACAATAAAAAAAAAGAATGTTAACAAAGGAAGAAATAGAGGTTGCCCATGGTTACGTTTTATTGAATTGTCAAGATGTTCAACCTTTCGTGCAGTAAGTTGAAGTTGATTTTCAAATTGATTAATTGGGTTTTCGAAGTTAGTGTTGTTCACAACTAAAATATATAATTAATGCCTTTAGATTATACGAGCAATGGTTACATAAGCTAATGTTCGAAAAAATATAGGATGATATCAATAAAGAAGTTGAAAGATACTTTCCTCGATGGCTCGAGAAATATGTAAGTTTTCACTTACAGTTATTGAAATGGTTGAATTATCATATCAAAGTGTTCAAATGACATTATACTATTTAAAAAACAAGTTCATATGTGATTTTGCGAAAGGACCTTTGCGTACTGTTAAATCTTGTTCGATTTATTTCGTAAATGTATACAAATTTCATACAAAATATCATGGTCATAATATGGCAACAGTAAATAGTGGGATTTGCATAAAGGGAGAATTAATGGATTACCATGGTAAAATTATAAAGATACTTGAAATTAAGTACCCTGCATTGTCAATAAAATGAAGTGTGATATTTAAAAGTGACTGGTTTGATTCAACTCCTAATGTTGGTAAAAAAGTGTATAACCAATACAATATAGTTGAAATCAACCAATGAAGAAGATTTAGACAATTTAAACCTTTCGTGTTGGCGATTCAAGCGATCCAAGTGTATTATATCCTTTTTCCTAACTTACGACAAGATAAGTCATATTGGTTGGCCGTTTACAAAATAAAACCTATAGGTGTTTTTGAATTACATGGAAAAGTAGAAAATAAGAGAATTGAAAGTGAAACATTTTAGGAAGATGTTTATGAAATAAATGCATGTGTTACATATGACGAGAATGAACCTTTGAACGATCCAAATAATGAATATGTTGAAATTTTTACTAGAGAGGATGAGTAAGATGAGAGATCTGAAGAGAAGCCTGAGTTTGATCCTAATTCTTCAGAAAAAGAAGATGATGATGATTTTGATTTATTATTAAGTGATTATGATAGATAATAGAATATTATATGAATAAATCTATTATTGCATCAATAATATATTGTTATATATTCAATTTATATTGTTTTATTACTAGAATATTCAATAAAATGTGAATTTTAGGTTAAAAATATGCCACCAAAGAGAAAACAGGATATGATGCAGCTAAGGTTAAGATTACCATTATTTTGGAGGCAGTTATTTTCCAGGTGACGCATCACATTCTGTAGCTGTTACAAAATCAGGTGTTGTACCTCCAGTTACTATAGATCTAGATAAGGCATCACCTTTTGTACCTGCTACCACACCATCCAGCAACCCTACACCGTCCACTACCCCAATATTGACAGAGATATCAGGGGTAAATATTGCGGATGAAGGAGGTGACCTCTAGCCTAGAGCTAAAAGAGTAGATGGAAGAACTTACATCACAATTGTCAACAATCTATGAATGAAAATACATGTATAATAACTCCATAGGTTTATACTAAAGTTATAGTTTTTAATTTGAAAATGATCTAAATTTGCTTATATATTAGGTTGGTTCCATCTAGAATGTGCTCAAGAAGCATGACATCTAAGTTCAAGGAGAAGATTAATCTTGAGGGTTATATATGGAAGAATATCTCTCAAGCCATAAAGGATTTTATTATTAGGAGTTTAAGGTACAAAAATTATATTCTTTAGTATTTTTTATCTAATTAATTTTATAAATTAATTGGATAAATATTGTAGGTTATAAGTAATTACAATATGTTTTTCTTTTTTTAGAAAGAATTTTTTGGGATTCCAAATTTGATTTAGTAATTTATAAAGTATAGGAGAGGCGAGCTCGTACATGTTATAGAGACTTTCTTGGTGTGATACAAAAGACTGGTGTACGACCTCCTTATATATCTGAAGAAATATGGAGTCATTGGCAATAATAATAGACATCACTCGAGGCAATGTTCATTTTAGAGTGCAATTCTGTAAATAGACGTGGAGAACTAGGGGAAGAGAGTCTTCCCATCCACAATGGAGGATCTATTAAGCACTAGTAGCATGTAAAGAAACTTACAAGTATCTACACTTTACATTTATATTCTGAATTTTTTACTTTGATGTATTTCAATTTAATTTGATGTGGGTTTTGGAATAAAAATGTATGTGTATAATAGAGAATGATAATGTTATAAATGTCTAATGCCATATATGGTTGTATTGTTGAGTTACCTTCTTTGTTTAATAGGGGGTAAATATCATAAAAATAGAGGAAACATTGCCCAAATTTTTTAAAATTGTAGTTCACTTATAACATTTTATTTTGATGTAGGAAAAGTCTATTGGCTAAATTTGCTTATATATTAGGTTGGTTCTGTCTGGAATGTGCTCAAGAAACATGACATCTAAGTTTAAGGAGAAGATTGATCTTGAGGGTTATATATGGAAGAATATCTCTCGGGCCACAAAGGATTTTTATTATCAGGAGTTTAAGGTACAAAAAATATATTCTTTAATATTTTTTATCTAATTAATTTTATAAATTAGTTAGATAAATATTGTAGGTTATAAGTAATTATAGTATGTTTTTCTTTTTTTCAGAAAGAATTTTTTTGGGATTCCAAATTTGATGCAGTAATTTATAAAGTATGGGAGAGGCGAGCTCGTACACATTATAGAGACTTTCTTGGTGCGATACAGAAGATTGGTGTATGACCTCCTTATATATCTGAATAAATATGGAGTCATTGGCAGCAATATTGGACATCATTCGCGGCAATGTCCATTTTAGAGTGTAGTTATGCAAATAAACGTGGAGGACCAGGGGGAGAGAGTCTTCCCGTGCAGAATAGAGGATCTATTACCCACTAGCAACATGCAAAGAAACTTGTAAGTATCTACACTTCACATTTATATTATGATTTTTTTACTTTGACGTATTTTAATTTAATTTGATGTGGGAGTTTTGGAATGAAAATATGTGTATTATAGAGAATGATAATGTTATAAATGTCTAGTGCCATATATGGTTGTGTTGTTGAGTTACTTTCTTTGTTCAATAGGGGGTTAAATATCAAAAAAATAGAGGAAACTCTGGTCAAAATTTTGAAAATTGTAGTTCATTTATAACATTTTTTTCTGATGCAGGAAAAGTCTTTAGGTAGGAAGCCTACACCTTTTCAACTTTTTTTGAACACCTATACTGAGAAGCACGATGGTGTGACCTTTGTCAACACTCGATGTAGAGAACTTAATGTATGTGAAATTTTTGCTTTAATATTAATTCTTAATAATTATCAGTTATTAACATAAAAATTGCCTCTTGATAGGACTAAATATAAGAAAGCATTCGATGACAATCTTAGCACTCTAAAACTATTGATGAGAGTCAGGCATATCTTATTGCGGTAGGTGGTAGGGACCATCGTGGAAGGATCTTCGGCTTAGGTTCATTTGCGAACACTTGCTTTTGTAATCCTCTATGTCCAGTACAACTGTATCAAGTAAACAGTCCGCATCCAATGAGAGAGTTGTTTAGCTTGAGAGCAGAGTATAGATGCTGGCAACTCAGTTGCAACAGTCGATGGAGTACATAGCCATGCTCTATAATGAGGTGGATGAGTTGAAGGGGAGGGGTAACACCTCATCACAACAATCAGACCATCTGCTTTCACTAAATACATAGCTTAGTTTTGCTACTCTCATGTCATTTTGTATGAATTACATATTTATTGTTGTAGATAATAATTTTTTATTACCAATTAAGATAATTTTTACTTTATATTATCATTTAACTTATTGTTTAGATAAATTAAATGTAGAAAAAATTCAATATATTATCACCAGATAACTATAGAAATTAAATATCAATCATAAAATTACCAATCAAAATTAAATTTACAATTTAAATGTATGGAAAAAAACAATATTGGTGCATTTACCGATGGAATTATAATATCCATCAGTACATTTAGTATTAAATTTATAGACAGGATAAGAACATTTCGTTGGTATATAATTTACCGACAGAAAAGCTTATCGTCGCTAAATTTTTTGACGAAACTTCAACACCTTGTTCGTCGCTAAATTTATAGACGCATATACAAATCTGTTATTAAATTTACTGACGGGAAACAACTTACCATCGCTAAATGTTCCAACAGATTTTTAAAACTTTGTCCATCGGTAAATAAAATAGAAATATTCTCTTGATCAAGTTACTGACGAACTTAAAAATTTCATTGCTATATGTAGAGACGGAATATTTCTATTCAGTCGCTAAAGATTATCGATGATCGTTTCTCTAACGACTCATGCGGTAGGTAATTTTGGTCAGCAAATTCGCTTGCTGATAGAAAACCTTTACATTCTGTTGGTAATTTTAGTCACTAAAAACCTATTTTCTTTTAGTGATCCTAGTTTTACCCTAGTTTATATCTAATTAAAACAAGCTTTTTAATTAGATCTAGCTATCAAACAACCCAAACTATGTTGTCCAGATTTAGTGTGACAGCCATATTATGAAATAGGAAAACATTCTAATATAAGGAAAAAACATATAAGATCTGGTCATTTAACCTATGCTATGTTATTGCTAATGATGCATGACTGTTAGTTTAACACACATGAATTACATTGCAGTCAAGATTCTAATAATGACTCCATAATGAAAAATCTAGTAGGCCTATTTAAGTCATTCATACATAAATCTCATACTTTATAGATAGAATAACATAGTCAATTCCAAAAGAGAGTTAAGAAGAACATCACTAAGATTGATTAATGCCAAAACATATTCGTCAGCTTTGATATCCCCTTTTAATTGTGAGAAGAAGATTAGCTACTTATAACTCTCAAAAGGGAAGGGAATTCACCTCCTTTTGTGTCTCTAATATGTATATACCATTTTTAACCTCTTAATTGTCCTTTTGTAATGCATAATTAAGGTTGGGTGATAATAAACAACTACCTACATTGATGTGTAAGTGACCATGTATATTAATTTGGAAAAATTATAGAGTTACGCATTCTCAATAAGATACACGATTAAGATACATGACCGTGTAAGTCACCTACACGTCTATGTAAGTATCGACATGGGATTGTAGGTCATAAGGATGGTTGAAATAGTATCCCCGTACTCGTACACATTTCTAGTGAGTTCCACTTTCCCATACATGGTAGTCATAGTGACCCTAATTCTTTCATTCTTTATCCTATATTTATTCTGAATAATCTCCCATTTACTCCATAAAGGCAAAAAAGTTTGAAAATCAATAAAATAACACCAAGGATGTGAATTTAGCTTATTTCAATTCTTATTCCTCTAACTTGTACCTGAACCAAAATATGAACCAAAATAAGTATCCTAGGTGCAACATAACAATAATAACTAAGCATTGGGAAATAAATATATATTCAAGTAAGCATTTATCTTGTGGAATAAAGATTTATGTACAAATAAGATTGTGCTTTATTCAAAGCTTCTTTAGTTAATTAGAGGAGATGATGAGTTCTTCCTATATTTTCTTAAAGAAAACCTTAGGCTCCTCTTTGACTTTAGCTAGTTTTTTGACAAAGATGTACTATTTGCTGCCTAAAACCTTAAAGCTTAGATCTTTCTTAATAGTTTCAAGGAAATCTGTAAGAACATCTAAGAAATCATTAAATATGAATGGGTGACTTCTAGGATTGCTAGAGTTATTTACTTAAACAACAATAGGGGAATGATTTGAAAAATTAGGATTTGGGAAGAAGAATTTGGAATAAGGTAAAACTTGAACCACTTAACATTGATGAGGCTACAATACAACTTTTTTCTTACGAAATGAATTAAAGGACTACTTATTGTTCCAAGCGAAGAAGTTTCCACTAAAGGGAGATCAGTAGCTTGAAGGTCAATGATATAATTTTTTAGATCCTTATAATGAGTTTTAATGTGATTAGAAGCATGTAGCTTCATCAGGAAACATTTTGGCCTTGAAGACTCCCAATAAAAACCAAGGTTCAATGATTGTTAAGGACAATTCTCTTAGCTTAGCCCGAAGATCTTCTCTTTGAAAAGCATGGTTAAAATTATAGATTAAGGAGACAAATTCAATAAGATTAAGATCCTCGATGTAAATTTTGAGGTTTATTACCTTATCCAACACCAGAGAGTTCATCGTATCATATTTTTCCAGATTAATAGAACTAGTGTCCTTCCATTGGGGTGATTATTATATTTAACAACAAGGTTTTAGAACGTAGGAAATTGTAGTTATCAACTAGTATTTTATACTTAGGAAAATATTAAGAATGTTACGTCTATCAAATTTGATTTTAGGCTCTATAATACCTATAATCCAGGCTTTATTCTCCAAAATGATGTCTTTGTTTAATAGCGTTTTAGTTAAGGAGTTCATACCCCTAAGATTTCTAGTAGTAACAGTCATTTACATAGATTAGAGGAAGAAGATCTTTTTTTCCTATTAGACTTCCTTATACCAATGATGGTGAATTCTGCATCATCTTTCTCAACTTCTCCACTATATGGCCATTACCATCAATATCCTTTTTTGAACCCTGCTCTTCTATGTTAAGGTTGGGAATGAGAGTAAGATCTTGGGTTTCATTATGAAAGAGTTAATATTATCAGTAGCTGCATAAGAGTTGAACTTGTCCGACTTGTTCAAAATATTAGTCACAAGTGTTTCTAAAAGTTCAATTGGGCCATAAATATCATCACATGTAGTAGTTAAAGAATAGGACTCAATAGTTGCCTAAGTAGTATTATTCCTTTCTTCTATCAACTTATTTGAGAAACTTAATTTGAATACTTTCCTTATAGGTCT
Source organism: Erythroxylum coriaceum (assembly GCA_026874005.2). Classification (NCBI taxonomy): domain Eukaryota; kingdom Viridiplantae; phylum Streptophyta; class Magnoliopsida; order Malpighiales; family Erythroxylaceae; genus Erythroxylum; species Erythroxylum coriaceum. The sequence goes on along the minus strand of JANQAP020000263.1, from coordinate 2,505,353 downwards.
GTAATTTTTTTTAGACCTTAGTAAAAGCATAAGTGATTTTAGCTAGATCCTCAACTAATTCAAAGTTATCATTTAGCCTTACGACGTGAATTTCTTTAGGTAAATACTGCAAAGCATAAAAAATAACACAAATTCTCGTGTAATTAATTATGCTTATCTAAATTGTAGGTTCGTACAAATAAAGTGGTCTCCCCATATAGCTAACAATATGGCTTAGTTAAGATGTTGTCCAGTATTCTAGAGGGATTCCATAGTCACACATTCATATTAGGATGTTGAACAATTAAATTTCTTTCAGGTTAATTATAAGTTGCAAATTTTGGAAGAAAATTGGTCTATTTGGTAAGTGTTTAGGTTCTGATTCCATGACTTCATAGTCGAGGAGTAGTAATAGAATTTAGAGAAGAATATGAATTCACAGTTAACAAGAAAGTCTCTAAGTTCTAGTCTCCTCCAGTGAGTGTTTGCCTAGGATTTCATAACTAGGACTGCTACTCCCTTATCTAGGAAGTAACCGATATGCTAGAACCCCATATTTTAGTTCCTACCTTACGATTATCAATATGAGAAGCTACTACAATATGATCTCTATTTTTGTTATGAGGGAAGAAGTTGAGTTTGATCTCTGCGTTTCTTTCTCCAACCACCTGGTCTAAGTTCTCATAGTAACAACTTGTTGATCTAGTTGATTAGTAAAACGATTAGGAGCTATATGGAGTTTAGGAGAAGAATTGGAAGGCTCACTAGTGGGGTGGGACATAAGGGTGGAAACAACTCAAAGGACGTAGGAGAGGTAGTGCATTATTTGAAATTACTAAAAATGGTAAGTGAACAAAAGAGCAAAATGAGAAGGAGGAAAGTTGAAGAGAAAGAGAAAGGAAGTAGTAGAAAGTAGTAAGAGAAAGACATTAAGTAAAAGAAGGATAAGATGTAGAGAAGAAAGATTAAGAGCAAAAACCCATACAGATCATAAAGTTAAGAGTTAAGGATGTGGAGAGAAGCAAGAGCTTCTCTCTTAAGGTTGAGAGATGTGATTGCCAATCTTTAACTCTTAAAACATATTTGTTATAACTAACAATGCATATATTCTAAAACTTGTAATGTCTATTAAATGGAAAAACTCATGCTCCTTAATTTATATATCTTAAATATATAATCTTAATACTTTCTGACAATATAAATTCTTGTTATACCACTTATTTGTAAATTATAATTGAATATCCTTTAGAAATTGTTACATTAATAATATTGAATGTTTTCATATTAAATATTTTATTTGATGTTTCAAGCGTAAATAGAAAATTTAAATTCTTATGAATTTGTATAATTTTACTATTTAATACTAGTTTAAATACATTTTACTAAAAATTATCATATTTAAGTAAATGAGTATCAATTAGAATTTCACTATGCGACACTACTCAATAAGTTTCTAACTAGGAAGAATATTGAGCTGATGCATGAGACCATATATTTTCAATTTATACAAGTTCAATAATCATGTTAAAAGCTTTAGTATATAGACTTGTGAAACTTAAATAAGCACTTATTTTATACTTATTTAGTATTTCAATTAAACAATTTTAAATAAATAGTTTGTGCTTTAGTAATAACTAAATAGACAGTTTAACTTATTAATTAGTGATAAAATTTCCTCTCACTTCTCTCTAGAATCCAATTACATATCTTATTTTTTATTCCCTTTTATTTTCTTGTTGAAAATTTGGTTTGATCTTCCTATTTTAGTTAGCTAAATTTTGGAAGTTTTGTTTACTTTAGTCAAAAGAAGTTATTTTTTTCGTTTTGAGAATGGAAATCAATTTAGTAGGAGGTCTCCCTCATCCTCCAAGTTCTTCTCCTTCCTCACTCTCTCCTATGATTCTACCTATACTACAAACTATTCCTTTCTCTTTATTGTTTTCTTCTCTTTGGTCTATTATTTCACCCTAACTTTTAACTTACTTCTCTAGGATGTTCCCCTCTTATTCCTAAGAATACTCGTCCTTACTTTGAACATCTACCACTTCCCCTCATTTGCCTACCTCTTATTGCATCATATTCTATTAGTCTCTCTCTTTAACCTCCCCTTCTTCTCTTACCTACTCGTGGCTCACCTATCAAAACATGATGCTAGATAGTGGTGATAGGTGTAATTTATACTGTGTTTTTTAGGTTACAGAATTTATTATTAGTTGTTTTCTTAGGTGATAATCATGTGTTTAGGCCCCAAAGTTATGTTTTTGTTAATGTTTTGTGTATTTTGATTGATTGTTGTTTATTAGGGCAAGAATTTGATATTAATGCATGCTTTTAGGGATGTTAATTTGTTTAGATGATGAGTTAAGATAGGTAATCTAAAGAAAAGTTAAAGAAGAATTTAGAGGAAGAGGTATGTCACGATCGTACAATAAAAGAAGTTAGAGGAAGGGGTCTGTCAGAAACGTGCCCCTAAATGATAGTGCAAGATGAAAGATTGAGCAGTTGTGATGCCTCTATCATGATCATGTAAAATTTTCATGATCATTACAGAACATGCAAATAGGAGAAATGCATGATTATGCACAGTTACGATCGTCTAAATGCCAAATTTTCCAAGTCGCTAGATTTTTGTATTTTGGATTATTTTAGTTTATTTTTGGAATATAAACAAGGAAGAAAACCCTAGAAAAATCCCCAAGATGATCAAGAAATATAAAAGGAAAAAAAATTTAAAGAGAGGTGGCTAGAACATAAAAGAAAGAGATCAAGGAGGCAAATTTCTAGAAGAATAAAGTTGCAAAATTTTCTAACTTAAAAATAGGAAGAAGAACACATCCAAAATTCAAACTTCTACACTTTTTTTTCTTTCCTTGTTATTAAATGTAGATTATGATCAATTTGGGATATAATTTGGCTATGGATTGCTAAATTTATTTTAGGAATTACTCTTGAATTTTATTGTTAAACTTTTATTTTCATAATTTAATAGAGATATACTTTATGGTGTTTATTATATTATTCTTTAATCTAAATTGAGAGATTACGTTGAATCATCTTTTTGATGTTGCACAATGAGAGCTAGTGCCATATTTGACCTATAAACATCAAATTAATAGGAAATTTAGGAGAGATTTTAATTGTTTATTTGTTACCCATATGATTGCTTCAAATCTAGCTAGATAATTAAGAAGAGTTTTGAGAGATCGAGAGGTAACATTTCAATTCTAATTTATTTTAATTGGGATTACTTGGTTAGATCTCAAGAGACGGTAATCATAACTATTGGATATCTAGAGTTGAGTATTATTGAATCAAGAAGTTAAAGTGAAAACAAAATAATGATAGAAGTAATTCCTAAGTTGTCATCCTTAATTAATAAAAAAATTCACTACTACTTATTAATTATTCAATTGTGAATTTTAATTAGTTTAGTTTATTTTCTAGTTATATTAGAATATTATTACCTTAAACAAATTGGAACAAAAATTGTTAGGTGTTTAAAACAATCCTTTTAGGAATGATATTATTTATACTATAAACTCGTATATTTATGGTATATATAGGTTTAAAAAATCACATCAACAAGTGGGTGACCAATCACCAGTGGAAAAACTAGAATATATCCCTCAAGTTTTAGGTTCTAGCTCTTTAGTAGTTAATCTACTCATTGAAGTGCTTAAACTAGGTTCAATTTGTTGGGAGTCTACATGTGTAGGCTATTTCATTGATAAGAGATCAAATTTCTCTCAAATGAAGCTTCTGAATGAGGCAAAGTAGGGTAAATAGATTAGAATATATTTTAATCACTATGAAAGAATGTTGTCTAGTCAAATTAACCAATTCCTTTAACATGATGAAAGTCTTAGAATAAGGCCTTTGATATATAAATAACAAACGCTTAATCATACTGTGATGTAATCCAAGCATATCTTTTAACAAAAAAGGGTATAAAAGATTTATCTATTTGGGTTAATTTTTATAAAATGACCCTTAAGTATTAGTTGAAAATAGACCTAAGTTATTTTTCTAGCTCTATTGAGAAGCCTATGTGTTTTGAGGAACATACTTTTGGGTTAAGGATAATTGCTTATATGAAGTTGTTTTTAGAGATTAGACTAAACTAGATCGTACCTAAAACTTAAAAATTTTAAAGATTAGATGATGGTGGGGGTTTAATAATGTCTGAAATATCCTTCTCTTATCCCTAAAAACCAACTTAGACCTTTCAAAAGATAATATAGAAGATAAAAAGGAAGAATTTTATATCAATTAGTCAATTAGACCTAATTGAGATTCATTATGCAAAAATTTTACATATTGGTCATTTTTTAAAATTAAATGATCCTATGAAATCTTCAAGTTAGGATATTGTGGCTCTAAAGAATTTGGAATATGCTAAGCCATTGATTCCCTCTTAATAGCTTCAAATAATTTTCCTATGATTTTTGTTTAACTAAAAGAAAATTTAGTTGCTGCTCCCTTTGATACCTTAAGAGAGGAGATTTCTTCTTTAGTAAGGAACCCTCCTTCCTTATCCTAAAAACTAGATGGATGCATTTAAATGACTGATTTAAAAATAACCTCTATTTTGGATCCTTAACTACCCTCACTAACCCCTTAGAGCCTTACTAACTTGATACTCCTTTTTGTGCAAGTTTAGAATATGTTAAGTACCATAAACCTACCTTAACTTTAAAAACCAAGAAGCAACTTACTGAAAAGACAAGAAAAAGGCTATTGAAAATCATATTAAGTTTCCCCACTAATGTATGTTCTATCTTGAACTTAATAAATAACAAATTTGATGATTTTATCTTTACTAGTAAACCTCTTATCATTGGACTCTTTAGGACAAAAATAAAGTTCATACAATTCAATGACGACCCTTAATTTTTGAAAAAAATTTGACAAACACTTTCCAATTGTTGATTTCATTTTAACAGAGGTTTATTATTGCTTTAGACCCTAAACAAATCTAATTAGATTCCAATATGATCTATGATCAACTTATTCATATGAAATATAACCTTTATTAAGTCCAACATTAAAGCCTCAATAACTTTATTCTTTGCTTATAACTTAGTCTCTCAAAGAAAGTCCCTCCAAAAAAAGCTTATTATCCTTGCAACTTTCGTTACTAATCCTTAGTTAGTATTAGGGGATTTCAATAGCACCAAATATGCTCATAAAGTTGATGGCCAATATCTAGCTAAACACAATGCATATGATTTCAAATATTGTTTTATGCAAACTAATCTTAAAGATCTTAAATATGATGGCATGCAATACACCTATAGTAAAAAGTAAAAAGGCAACCACTACCTAAGAAAGAAAAGATTAACAGAGCCTTTGGGAAATTAAGCAAATTATTATAATATAAACTCATTTATATAATCCTGTAAGCTCTAAACATTCCTCAATAGAGGTTCTTCTTAATGTTCAGGCAGGTTCTAAAATAATTATCTTTGATTCAATAACCATTTGTTATCTTTCTAGAGTTTATCACTATAACAATAAAGGATATAAATGAATCTTTCTAGAGTTTATCACAATAACAACAAAGGATATAAACACAAATGTGTATAGTTTCAAGTCTTACGTTTATATGACAAGGCTTAAGACTATTACGAATGAATTTTAGACACTAAAAACTAAAATGAAGTGGTATTTTAAAAGCAATTAAGGATCTAAAAAGGAAGCTACTAAAGGTGTAATCCAACATCACTTAATCACTAGGTGATGAATATGATAGTAGGAAAAGCTAGTATTTTTGAGCCACATTAATTTTCTTAACAATAAAAGTTCACTATTAAAATAAAGGTTTAAAGTCTAATAGTTATCAATGGGTGAAAAATCCATTAATGTCTTCCATACCTTCAGTTTAAGTAGAAATATTCTCATTAGTATTAGCTTAGTCTAAGATAATAATGGTATGATTATTAAAGTTCAAGATAATATGAATTCTTTGGCATTCAATTTCTTTAGAGCATTCATAGGTTGCTCCTCTAAAAAAGCTTCTTCTTTCTAAACCATCAGTAATTTTATCACTCACACCATCACTACTAAGTAGGTTGATCTTCTAACCAAACCCTTCACTAAAGCTTAGATTAAACAAGTTTTCTTTAGTAAGGAAGATAATAAAGCTCTTGTTCCAAATATGTTTAGTTTCTCTTTATTAAAAGACTTACAATATAATTGACAACTTGATGTCAAATGCTAGCTAGTAATTTTTGTATTTAGAGAAACCCCTTAAGGAAATAAAAAAAGTTTTATTTACTTGGTACTAAAATCTAAAACCCTTCCTCTATAAAGTACTATATACCAATCTCTTATTTTAATGTCCATTGGAAAAAATCACCTCAAAAGTGCTGGTAACTAGACTCAATTTTTTATTTAATTCACTTATTAGCCTAGTCAGTAGGCATTCATTAATGGCAAATCAATTAGTAATAACATACTAATTATCAAGGATTTTTTAAAGAGTTATAATAAGAAATATATCATAAAGAGTTGCTCGTTCAAAATATGTTTCAACAAAGTTTTTAACTAAATAGAATGGGGATTCCTATTTGACATTTTGTCAATCTATAGTCTCTATAAGATGTCCATCAAATGACTCAATCAAAGTGTATCAACTAATTCAATTGTGAGCCTAGATAATGGAGAGCCTATATAGATACTTAATAGTGCGAAAGGCCTTAGGAAAAGGGACTCTTTATCCATTAACCTATCATCAATCTATATAGAAGTTCTCCTTATACTAATTGCCAACTACATTAAGAAAGAAAATAAATTATAACAAAAATTTAAATGTAAAAGGCTCAAATTATTTAATCTCACTTTTATAGATGATCTAATTTTATTTTGTAATGCCAATAGGAAATCTGTCATGCTCATCCTCAACTCCCTCCAAACAATCTAAAAACTGTTAGGCTTTAATATTAATACAAATAAAAGTCAACTATTTACTTATGATAGGATTTGAGAGATTAATATTGAAAATTTCTTGATCCTTATGGTTTAATCACTCATTTTAAATATCTTGACATAGCTATAACTAGTTAAAAGGTTAAGCCCTAGAGACTTCCAAAGACTCTTTGATATAATACATAAGATAATTAGATCCTAGAAAAACTGGCTTGTAAGCTTTATAGGTAGAATTCAACGTATTGTATTAGTTTTCAACAACTTAAAAGCTTATTAGTGTTCCCACCTCTTTCTACCTATCAATATCATTAAGGAAATAAAAAAGTCCCAAAAAAATTTATATGGTTAATTGACAAGGATGCTTAGTTAGAAGTAAATTCCAAATGGACATATGTAAAAGCTAAATGGGCATATGTATGCCAACATGGTGTTATGAGAAGCAAATGTATACAAGGGAATAAACTTTTGGAGCCACCCTCCCAAATTCAATACCGTTTAGACTCTCTAACAGAAGTTAAACCTTAAAGTTAGTATTAACCCTCATATAACGATCCTAGTTGGAAATGAGAAACGTACCCAACTTTGGTATGATAATTGTTAAACTTTATGGCCCATCTACAAGCTTCCCAATGCAAGTCATATGATGGATAACATTATTGGAAAATCAAAGGTGAAACTCGTCTTCTATTGTAATGAATGGTGTTTGGACAATCTATAGCATTTTTTAGCTATAAAAAAATCATGACTAATCTTCCAAGTTACCTACTAAATCCAAACAAAGAGGAAAAATTCATATAGTTAAGGAATAACTATGGAATCTTCACAAATGGATCTTATTCAAACATTTACAAAGTAAGAAAATTTCAAAATTCCTTGGCTCAAGCTTTTATGGCTCCTTAAAATATCCATAAACATGCTTTTGCATTAGTTTAACTATCAAAGGTAGACTTAACACTAAGGACAAACTATTCTTCTGCAAATTCAATGGCCTAGATGTAATCCTTGTAATTGCTAACTAGAATTCATTTACCACCTGTTCTTTTTATTCAAATTCTCTACTCTACCCTTTTGTGACCTTTTTTTCCAAGTCCAAAGCTAGCCTTAAATCATTAAATCAGTAACTAAAATTTAACCTAAATGTCCTACTGATTGTGCTATATTCAAGTTGAATTCAATTACATCATCTATGCAATTTAGAAGGAAAGAAATAGTAGGGTATTTATAAATAAGTAGTAAGATCCTTTTATTTTTACTTTATCTATCTTCATTTCGATCAAAGAAACCTTATTAACTATAAAACTCAATTCTGGTATCAATGGATAATAGATGAAAACAAATTTATAAAGTTTTTTTATGATTGTTTTAGAATTGTTGCTCCTCAGTTAATTACAAATTTCTAATTCTCAACTAGTATAAATTCCAATTCCTCTCACACTTGTATTTAAATCAAAAATTGGATTAGTCTCTTCTTAAATCTTAGTCTATCATCTACATAGTTAGTTCATAATGGCTATCCATTGTTTAGTCTAGTTATTCTTAGTTAGCTCGCTAATTACCTAGTTCTTACCTTGTACTTTGCTTGTAATATCCAGTTTCTGAAATATATGTAGGGTTCAACCTTAGATCTTTTCACATAAGTAAGAGCATTAGGAATTTATGAAATGCATTACATTAACATGCATAACATTAGTATACAAACATGAATATTGATATTTGTACACATTACAAGCTAGCATATGCACTCAATTGACATGTTCTGGGGTATGAAAGATGTTAAATGACTATGATGTGAATTATGAATTGTTATGTCTTGAATATTGATTTGATTGGATTCTAATTGGTAATTTGGAAGTAATTGTTATTAATTGGGTGTGTGATAAATTAATAAGTACATTTGGACTAGGAAAAATATCAAGTGGTTAGATAATTTGCTGCATGAAAAACTAGGGTTACTAAGCTTATAGTTGAGTGACAAAAGGACTAGTAATTAATTGACAAATGGATCAATTATTATGTGACAAGTGGACTAATAATTAGGAGAAATATGGACTGATTAATTGGTGACTAATGGCAACATCTTAAGTAGATTAGTGGCAGCTTAATTATGGAACAAATGGCTTACAGGCCAATTGACACATGCTTAAGTAATTTGAGGACACCTAGCATATGATGTAGCAAGTTTCTGTAGCAAAGTTTTGCTGCTCCTTTCCTTTGTTTCCTTCATTGAAATTGCTCCTACCTTTTCTCTTAAATTGTAGTATAACCCTAGCCAAATTGCTGTACTAAAACTGGCTTTTACCGTACACAAAATAGACAAAGAACCAACTGACTATTGTTTTTGGTATTTGTCAAAAATAAATCAATTTTCACCTTAGTATTGTGTCAATTTTTGCTTGCTTGGAGGGATAGATTAATCTAAAGTTTTGAGCTGAATTGGAAGCTTAATAAGCAAGTAGAAATTTGATCTTTATGGTATGAGAATGATGCCTGAATTGGATTGAAATGTTTGATATTTTGATGATGAAATGTGCTGGAAATGTGTTGAATGAACTTGGATGTTTTTATGCTTGTTCTTGGAGTATAAAAACCATGGCATTACAAGTTGACTTATGGATGAATTGGACGAGAATTTGATGCATAATGAAACTAAGTCTATGTTAAAGAAAGATGTTAATATAGTGTTATTGAATTGAAAAAGAATTGGGACCATATGCATGATAAGATAAGTTAGTTTTTGGTTTGATTTTGATGCACAAAAAGACCATGATTTGTGAGTTATTTTTGATGTAGAATTGGAGTATAATTCAAGTCAAAATGAGGTTGCATAATGAGTTTGAATTTTGGAAAATTAGAAGTGTAAATGATATGCCTAAGTTTGATAAATTCGTGGAGAATTCCGAAAAAACATGCAAGACACGAACGTGACCTTCAGTGAATGATCATGGCTTGATTATTTTGGTTCTGTCATGATTATGGCCATCAGTGCACCATCGTGGCCTATTGGATTTAGTTCTGTCCACGATCGTGGGCAAGGTTTGAATATGAAATGTTATCTTTTAAGAGATGTTTGGGGCAACATACTATCCTATGATGCATTTAGGCTTGAAATGAACCTAATTGGATGTTGAAAAAGTTGGTTAAATGATTGATTGATGAACTTAAGATAATCAAGTTAGTTAAGGTGTAAACCTAAGTGTAAACAAGATATATCAAAATGACAATGTTTAAATGATTGTGAATTGTGATTAAGGAAACATACCCAGGAATGTCATTGAGCATGCATTGAACATGGCACATATATATGTGCATAATTGAATATGTATTTATTTGATCACTTTAGTAATGTCTATAATGTATGTGTATTTAGATGCTCAAATCGAACGCCATCATCCTGATATTGCTAGACCATCTAGGCAATAGCATATACTGGAGCATTCTATGAGTAATCTAGATGTTCTCACTAGGATTGAATTATTTCTGTTTAACTTCCAATATTGAACTGTTAATGATTTGTATGTGATAATTTTGGACATTAATGGTCCGAGGTGTTTGATATTTGGGAATGTATTGGAAGTGCTCTAGTTACATATGAATCTAAAAGTTATCTGTATTCTCAACATATTATTGACTGCCAGACTTAGGTGTGATGAACATCTGAATTTGACTGTTCATTATGAAAAAATGTTATTAATAGCATATTTGTGATTTGATGCATCACATTAACATGTATAATCAAATAAAGGCATTGCGACCGGAATAGCTAGTATGAAAGAGTTTAAAGCTCAGAATTCTACACATAGAGCCTAGCTCAGTGATTAATGAACCCTATATCCACAATAGGTATGGGATAGTATTTGTATATGAATGAGCCCGATATCCAAGAGGGATATGGGACAGTGAAAGGCACTCAATCACAACAAAATAACAACGAATGTGGAGTATCATATGCATTTGTATTTGTACATATATGATTATGAATTATATGATTATGGATCCATTTTTGAAATTGTGATGATGAAGTGATATGCTTGTTTGAGTATTTGTTGATAATGTGATTGTTTGGGATATACATGGTCTGAAAGAGTATATGAAATGTGTGATATTCTTTATGTCTTATTGAGATGAGAAATGTTGTGAATATGATTGGAGGTGAGATATTTGTGTATTTTCCATACGTAAGCACATCAATGATGGTTCACTCACTGAATTCGCAAAACTCATCAAAAATTGCAACGTGGCTTTTCAGGTGTGAGAGAGGAGACATAGTTTCTAAGACAAACTAGTACTATTGATTTTGGACTAAAGAATGGGTCAAAGGTCAGTCGGTTAACATCTGAGGAGTTATAGATTGTGTATATGTAGTTCTCATTTTATTTAGTTCTTTTGTATAAAGAGTAGTAAACTCTTAGATACTTTGATGATGTCAATATTTGTTTAAATGAAAGTACTACTACAATGTAAATTTTGTTAATGAATGAAATGAGGAGTTGAGCTTTTAAGTATTGTGTTGTTCTGTATGATGCCATATAAGTGTAAGTGATTACTCTAACATACCATTATCATGGAGTATGTACTAAAATGTCCTTTGGATGTTCGGGTGTATACTCTATAGTAGTAGGGCATTACAATTTTTGGTATCAGAGCATAGTTTAGCATCCATAAGGACATATATGAACAATTAGACATGATATATAGTGATCATAGTTATTTTTGTTATAAGTCATCCACCATAGGAGATCACGTTGGATAATAGCTGACATAGGGTCTTTAGGAGCCGATTGAGAGTCTCCTGTACCTGAGTTTGCACAAATGCATCCAAAAATCCTAGAGAGGAGGGAAAAGAGATATGATAAGCTTAGAAAGCAGGGGGTTATAGACTTATAAGGAAATACAGATCCTACTGAGGCAGAGGGATGGTTAGAGAGGACTGAAAGAGTATTTGATCAAATGGGTTATGAGTCAGATGAACAATTTGATTACACGGTCTCACTACTGCAAGGTCCAGCATATCAGTGATCGATGACTGTACCAGGTAGTGCCACTAAGCCTTATAGTTTAAAGTGGGAAGATTTTTTAAAGGTGTTTAAAGAGAATTACATACTGAAGATTTATCTGGACAGAAAGATGAAAGAATTTCTGGATCTAAAGCAAGGCAGTCTCAGAGTTGTAAGGTATGAGATAAGATTTAATGAATTGATGGGGTATGCAACTGTCTTGATTCCTACTAAAGAGGACAAGTGTATGAGGCTTGAAGATGGATTGAACATTGAAATCAGAACAAGGCTAGCCATTTCTAATATCAGTAGTTTTACAAAACTACAAGCGGCCTCAATTAGAATTAAACATTTGTTGAAAGATGGTTAGGGAGAGTATAGATAGGAGTCTAGAGTGAAGAGACCGGTTGAGTCTCAGATTGATTCTGACAGAAACTTCAGTAAATGCTAGAACAGATCGTCTTGATTCTAGACTAGATCGAGACAGTCGAGATTTAGATCAATAGGTGGTTACATTCAGTCTGGTAAAGGTAGAGGACAAGTGTTAGGAGGGCAGTCCCAACAAATGCCTAATTTTGAACACTGTGGCAAATAGTATAGTGGGGAGTGTTGGAGGTTATCGGGAGCTTGTTTCCATTGTGGCTCTGTAGAGCATCAGATTAGAGATTGTCCTGAGACTTTAGGATAACAGTCTGGAATAAGAGGAGGAACAATGACTGAGACAACGGTTCAGTAGAGTAGAGCTACTAGATCAGTACAAAGAGGCAGAGGTAGAGGCAGAATACAATCATTAGGGCTTAGTGTCAGGACTGAGGTGCGGAGTAACCAGCCGCGATTTCAGGCCAGGGTCTATGCCATTACCAAACAGGAGGCACAAAATTTCCCAGATGTGGTAGCAGGTGTGTTGAATGTTTTTAATTTTGAAGCATTTGCATTGGTAGATCCAGAATCTACACATTCATTCATCACATTGCATCTGGCATCTAAACTGCATTGTGGTAGAAAAATGTTGAATTCTGATTTAGAGGTAAGTACACCGGTAGGTAGTTGTAGCGCCCCCTTACCGTAGGGTACACACCGGGATGCTCGGTGGTCATTCCGGTACATATCCTACGATAAAGGCAGGCTACCATCGATCGCTACATTTATTTCACATGGCATCATATCATTATTCAATTATAAAGCATCATAAGAAAATCATAATATTTTAAAATCCAACTTTTTTCTTATTTCATTTCACAAAACCGCAAGTCTACATTGTACCTTTAAACACTTACTACATGTACATCATCAAAACCTAGTAAAAAAGTACTACGTGAAAGAGGAAAATATTTATAAAATCTAGCTAAGCCGTCCAAAAATCTCAGCTAACCTACCTTTAAGCCATGATTTCTCTTGCCAAATCACAATCCACACGGCTGGTAGAGCCTCTCAATAGCTAGAGTTGTCTCTCAGTCTTGAAAAGACAACGTTGCAATTTTGGTGAGTTTTGCGAACTTAATGAGATAACCATCATCGATGGTTCACTCAATTCATGCAACACATCATTTCACATAACAAATAATCACATTTTCTCATAATTGATCATGCATCACATTTTCATTTAAGCATAGGCAATTATGCGTTTCAATCAATCAAACATACTAAACAAAATGCATATGGAATGTTCATGAGACTCATTTCCAATTGTCACGTTGTTGTGACCGAGTGCCTAAACTGTCCCGTATCTATTTTAGATACCGGGCTCATTGCTAACTGTCCCTTATCCGATAAGGATATAGGACTCGTTTTATATAGTGAGCCTTAGGCTCTTAATCACTGTCTGAGCTCGAGGCTCTTTTCACACTTTGAGCTTTAAGCTCTGATCGGTGGCTACTCTGGTCACAACTGTCATTATCTGATTATGCACTTATGTATAGAATGCATCCATCATAATAAATCAATTAATTCAAGAAACAATTAGTTCTTCCCATTCATATACAAGTAGTACTTCCAATACAGTCCTAAATATAGAACTCCTCAGACAGTCAATTATCTGGAATCAACATAATCAATTTCACATTCATTCAATCATTTCAAAATAAAAATTAAACAAACAAGTAATTAAGTGAGACCATCTAGGTTACTCACAAGTTGCTCTCAACGTTAATGCCTGGAAGTTCCGGCAACGTCTGGAGGTTGACAATCCAATTGCTCCTCTATATTAAGCACCATACACATATATCACAATTTGTACAATCATAAGTGTTTAATAATGCATATGTATGAAATGAAATATGTATAATGCATGTTCATGAGTATTTATCTGTAAATTTCATCACAAAGTCATTCTTATATCAAAACTTATCTAAGTACAATTTATACTTAGGTTATGCCTCACTAAAACCATTAAAATCTCTATTCCCTTCTCATTGACTCATTTCAGATTTTTCCAAAACACACTTTCAATTCTACTGTTCAAGTTCAATTAGAAGGTGCAAATGATGTAATTTGGTCATACTATCTTCTATAAAAGTGTTCCTCTATGTCTTATGTTTCTATTGACACCAAAATCACTCAATTTGGTTCAGTAATTTGGAAGATATGCCTCAAACATTTTCGGGCTATTCATATTCAAAAATAGTGTACTATATATAACTTCCATCCAAAAATTAACAATCCTAGAATCAGATTCAGAATTTTATTTCTTCATATAATTTGTAGCCCTATGTCTATAGTTTATTTCAAATTAATTTTCATCTCATTTTGAGGTTGGAAGAAAAAGAAATTGCCAAAAAACCATCGAATGTTCAACACCCCTGAAAACTTCAAAGTCGCTATCATGCAATTCTTCTTCTTCTTTACCAAAATCTCTATTCCAAACCTCCATAACTTTTGATCCAGAACTCTAAAAATTCCATATTGTATATAAATGGAAATTTAAAAGAAATATCTATAACTTTTGTGAAGACCATTTTGTCAAAATCCATCTAGATCAGTACAGTAAATTCATGGAAGTTTCAGATCAAAATTTTAACTCTCTTACCATTGATTCCCATAAATTCTCAGACTTCATGCCAATTTTTTGAGACTCTTAACAACAGAATTAAAATTTGGTGTCTTCATGAAAAATATATCCATATATATCTCTCTAGTTTAATCCAGATAAGAATCAGCTCAATTGAACAAATCTAGAAGAAGTTATGGCTAAAACACTAAAGCATACGCAGTGAACATTTTCCAATCCATCATCTTCAAGTTTTTCCAGATTTTCACACCTAACATATTTGTACAA
>JANQAP020000263.1:2472482-2490079 GCA_026874005.2 Erythroxylum coriaceum | reverse complement strand
ATAATTAATTAAATTATAATTAATTAATTAATTAAAATATAATAAATTTTTATTTCTCAATATTTTTTACAAACCAAGTACTGTCATTGGTAATGGTAATCATTCCTTCCTTTTAACTAACCATCATAATTATAATGATAATATCCATTCTCATTCCTCACTATATTCATTTACATTCCTATTACCGTTCTCCCATGCGAACCAACCGCCTCCTAAATTTTGTTAATGAATGAAATGAGGGGTTCAGTTTTCAAGTATTGTGTTATTCTGTATGATGCCATATAAATGTAAATGATTGCTCTAACATACCATTGTCATAGAGTATGTACTGGAATGTCCTCTGGATGTTCGGGTGTATACTCTATGGTAGTGGGGTGTTACATTGCTCATGATAATTTCTTATTAAATATTATTAAAAAATTTCCAATAAATAATAATTAAATTAGTAACTCAAGTTAAATAGACTAAAATTTAAGCAAATGATCCTAGATATGAAGTTACCTTAACGTAGATTGTTCTAAACTATTAGGAACGAATTATATTTTTAAACATACATACTCATAAAGAAGAATTTTATGATGCATGACTAAATAAAATGTTATAACTCAAATCATTATAGTCATATTACATTAGGATCTCTTACCATATTTTATTATAAATTACATTTGTCCATATTGCTATATGTATACATTGTTGAATAAAGATTAAAAAAAAGCTGAAATTGATCCTTTAACTTTGATGTTAGGAGTAGATCAGAACTCAAACTTCCATTTTTGCCTAATTAACTTTAAAATTCTTTAAAGTTTCTTTTTATACCCTTTATTCATTGGCATATAACATTTCTGGTACACACTTTATCCTTTTTAGCATTTCAATAGTTAAACAAATGAAGGGATCTATCCTTTAGCCCTCTTTCATTGTTTGCTACATCAAAATCTTTAAAGATAACATTCCATAATGAAAATATAGTGGTAGCAGTCAATTCCATCCAATTAAATCCATATTCTGCTATGCTAATATAGAGTTAGAGTTTAAGCTTATAATTATACAATTTTAGTCAAACCACCCTTTTTAAGTTTTTTGTTTGATATCCATTACTTATTGGAATAAATGAAAATGCATTTATTTTATACTCCACATTAGTATATATTATCTATCTTTTAATATGTCTTTGTTAGTTTCATCTTTGCAATCTTTTAAGGTTTTGGTGGTAGGCAACCTTTAGTAAAGTTGGTGGACGATATGGTGGAGGAACTTAAAGTATTTCTTTTGGCTTTGTTTAAAGGTCTTAAATGGTTCTTGTGGTTTTATCTTCCAAATGTAGTTCATATATAACAACTATTTTTGTTTATTAAGACATGAGATGGAAAATAATGAAGGAGGGATAACGGAGATATCCCTAAGACATGAGATGGAAATTAATGAAAGAGGGATAACGGAGATATCCCTTTGTCTTTTAGCTATTAAAAATACTAAGCTACCCTTGTTTTTCTCCATTTTAATGAATCCAACACCACACAGGCATAATATGTACTGTGGATGATGTGTGTTGATGTAATGAGGGTCTAAAGAGAAAGTCTGAAGAAGTTTAAGTTTAATTTGAAAAAAATGTGAGTTTGACGACTAATATGCACCTAGTTTAAATTCAAGAACCAATTTGAGCTTGTTTAATCATTATAAAATATTTTATTATGTGATTATGAGTTATTATGATCTAATTTTCCTATCCTTATTCTTTATTATTTCTAATTCCTGTCATAGTTTGACATCATAAATTTATCGTAATCTTTATGCTATTTATAGTTCTTTTTTTAGTACAAGATAATTCATTGAATGAAATAAATGGAAATACAATTCGCTCAAAACACCAACATAGAATAGCTTGGAAATAAAACTAGGTCAAACATCCTTAAGACTAGCTATTATAAAGGAAATTGATCAAAATTTCAGACTAAAAAATTAATTGCTAAGATCAGATTTTCATTAAAATGGGTTAAGCGGTGTTCCATTACATAAGGATTTTGTTACTAAATTTGGGTTTGTCTTTGTATAACTAAAAGTGCATTATGATATTATTAAAAGTGCTCCTTAACAAGTTTTATGGAGAACTGGAAATGGATTTGAAGGTTATGATGTTTTATTATTCCAAATGTAGACAGCTATTTATATACTAGCTATGAAAAACAATCGTCGATCCCCTTCATGCATATTCTTGATTTGAGGGCACCATATTGTGATATCATAATAAAAAATTAAAGGGTCATTTATACCATAATGTGCAATTATAGATTTCCATATTATGCTTGAATAGGAGCAAGACAAGAGCAACTGATTATGAAATTCATCTTGAGCCTTGCATAAGGAGCACCAATTTGGGATTTGCAAATATTTACCTATCCTATCCATAATAGCCAGCTTAAGTTCAAATGCTTGTCAAAGAGTGTGTGCATGTCTAGAATTGTGGTTCTTGCACCATTCCATATGGTGCCAAGGAACTTGAGGGTGCTCTATTTTGTAGACTAGTTTAGTTGAACGTGTAGAGAAATGACTAAACTGCTCTAATCTCTATAAGTTTTCTGTGTTTGCCCTGTTATTCTGAAATTAGATATTGATTCGATTAGAATTGAGGTGCTATTACCATTATAATTTTGCTTCAGTGTTGTTATCCCCTAAGCTAAATTTGCACTTCTATTTATATGATTCTTGAAGAATTAAAGATCAGGGATTGAATGAAGAGGCTCTTGACTGATTTAAGGATTAGTTTAGAAGTTAAACTTTTGTCATTGCCTATTTGATCGCTACAGCAAGGCTTAATTTTTTCTATAGTCTTTCCAATATGCTTCAACAAGGCTGATGAATTCTTAGGAATAAGGAGGTATCAAAAAGATCTTGATTAATCTCCAAACCTTCTTAGTAAGCACAAATAGATTCATTAATCTAGTATTTTTGGTATCAAGACCCCCTTGCTTCTAAGGTAAGCAAGTTTCTACCCATTTAATTTTTCCTGCTTTGAATTTCAATCTATATCTAGACCAGAGAAAGTCCTTGAATATTTTTCCTATTGCCTTAGTGATATATTTAGGAATAACTAATTGGGATCCCCAATAAAATGCTATGAAGGAGATAACTAAGTTGAAGAGTTATGATCTACCAACTATGGAGAGTTCCATGTGACTCCAGCAATTAATTCTATTAGTTATATTTTTGTTAGGAATTTGTGTTCACTAAAGGAGGGGTCTAATGATATAGGTATTCTTAGATAACATACAGGAAGTTGAATCTTGAAACCAAAAACAAAAGTAAAGGTAGAAGCTATGTGGAGAGAATTTTTATTATAGTTGATAGAAATACTAGACAAGATGGAGAACAGGTGAAAGGTAATTTTAAGATATGTGATAGAATTGCAGTCGACCTTAGAGCATAAGAAAAGATCATCAACAAAACATAAACTAATGATATTCAGCTTCTTGTATTTACCATGAAAGTTGAACTTAGGATCCCTATCCACCACTCTAATAAGTAATATATTTAAGACCTTTATAGCAAGTAAGAAGAGATAAGGGAATATGGGTCCCCTTATCTGATTCCTTTTTCCCTTTTGATAGTTTTTGTAGGAATTCCATTTATTAGAACCTTAAAAGAGACTATGCTATTATACTATTGTATCCAAATGACGAATGTTATTGGAAATCCATATACATAAAAAACATTGATAATAAAGTTCAAATCGAGCATATCAGAAGCTTTATGGAAGTTTACTTTCAAAGAACAATTTTTATGACCTTCTTTCTAGTGTAATGCTTGAAAAGTTCATGAAAATTTGAGATGGTATCTCCAATGGATCTTTCAGGAATGTAGGCCTCTTAATTATGGTCTATGTTGTTTAGGATAACAACTTTTAATCTAAGTGACAACACTTTAGATGTAATTTATAGACAATGATGCAATAAGCAATAGGCGACAATCTCCAAAGTTGATGGAATTGGTATCTTTAGGGATTAATATTATTAAAATGCTATTAATTTCTTTTAATAGCTTACCTTTATTGAAGAATTTCATTACAACATTCACTACCATCTTGTTGGTGATATTCCATATTTTTTTTAAAAAAGTTGGTAATGAGACCATCAGGATCAGGGGTTTTCATAGGATGAAAGGATTTGAAAGATTGGTTAATCTCTCAAATGGTGATTAGAGCTGAAAGAATGTTGAACTCCTAGTTGGAAATTTGATCTTAAATTATTTCTTTGATAAGCCTAGTTAAAGATCTAGTAATGGAGGTTAAAACAAGGAGATTAGTGAGGTGTTCTTCTACAGCCTTGATGATTTGAGCTTATGAACCCGATATGGATCTTGAATAGAAAATATAGTGGATTTTATTAGAAGAATTCCTAGAGGAGATAACCTTGTGGAAGAAATTATAATTTTGATCTCTATGTTACAGCCAATTAATCCTATATCTTTGCTTTAAAAGGGAATTATAGAACTTTAAGGCTTGAGAATAATTACTTAAAGCATGTTTCTCTTGATCAATGAGTGAGCTAGATGAATGATTGCCATATATAGTGATTGAGTAATGTCTACTGTTTTCTTAATAATAGATATGAGATGATAAATATTCCTCATGTTCTTCTTGTGAAACACCTTGATCTCATTCTTTATGGATTGAAGTTTCATCATGAGAATGAAATACTTGGTACCAAAAAATGGAGTATCAAAACCCACTCTCCATCAGTTAATGGTAACTTACAAGACCAATAAGAAAATTGTTAAATCTGAAGGGACAATATAAGCAATTGGGGCATCCAAATGTACTTTTGTTGGGAGAGTGATCATATAGCTTAGAACTAAGAAAGAGTAAATAGGAGAGGGAGAAGTTTGCAACTAGTACAAATTAGCTAGGCATCTATTGAGTTTTCTTTTGATGAATGAGGTTTTGGCTTGCTTATTACTCTAGGTGAAGAAGTTGCCTCCAAAAGGTAAGTTAGCATTTTTAATATCATCAAGGAATTTCTTGAATTCCACAAAATGTTTTTTTTTGGGCATTAACTCCTTAAGAATCATCAAAAGAAATGGTTGCATTGAGGTCACCTAGAGTGAGCCAGGGAGAGTTGGTGACAGAAGCAATGTTTCTAAAACTATTACATAAATAATATCTTTGGAAGGGGTAACTGAAAGAATAAACCAAAGAAACATTAATCATGGTTTCCATTTCAAAGATAACATGTTCTAAATGAATGATTTGAGTAGTGGTAAAGGTGTTAAGAATTTAAATCTTGGCTAAATTAGGAACCACAAGGACCCTACCATTAGGGTGATCACCATATTTGTGGATTAGTTTTCAATCCCTTTTTAACAAGTTTAGTAGGTCACATTTTTCCTACTTTATTCGAGACTCCAATATGCCTAGCAAGGTAGGCTTATTATCAAAGATGAAGTCTCTTAGCAAAAGCTTTATCTTAAGGGCATTAAGACCTTAATGTTCCAAGATGATATAATCATGATGTATGTCTCACAGAGGGCCTCTTTATTCTGTTGGATCTCCTCTTATTAGTAGGTTGAAAATCAAAATCTTCAATGCTTGCAACTCTTTTAAAGGGATAGATGAACTGATTTGGTGGCCATTGGGAACTTCTATTTATCTGCTTAATCCTAGCAGGGGTTGGTACTGTAATATTTTCAAGAATTGTGCTAGAAACTTCAATGCTTGTATCTGCATAAATGAACTTCTTTATAGGTTAGGTAATTAATGTGGTAGGCATTAGGAACTTTTATTGTCTACTCAAATCTATGCAGATTGGAACTGGAATGTTCTTGTAAATGATTTCATGATTGGCTCTATCTGCTTGATCATTTGAAGTGTTAATTGTATCTCCATCATTTGAACCCTGGAACTTGAATATGAACGTTGTTATCACCATCAATATCAATGGAAAAGCTAGACTTAAATACCCTTCTAGTGGGAGTTCATGATTTTTTAAATGTAGTATTTAAGGGTTTCCATATATAAGTGACCTTAACAACATCTTCAACAAGTTGCATATTATCATTCAATCTTAGTAAAGGAATTTCCTTAGGTAAATAAGTCATTGCATCAACCATCAAACACATTTTGTCGTAATTAATCTTGCTTGGCTCTACAGTGACTTGGTCTATGCAGGTTCGTTTCCCCACAAAACTAGCCAAATGGCTTAAACTAAATGTTGTCCAATATTCAAGGGAATTCCATGAATACACATCTAAACTGGAAATGTTTTTTTGTTTAGTGTCCTGAAAATAGATCCCTGGTCTCCAATTATAGAGAAGTAATGGCTTCTTATTGACATCACAAGGGCCGAATTCTAAGGCTCTTTAGCATCTGATTTATTATGGAACTTGAAGAGGAAAGTATCATGATCATTCCCAAGAATGTCTTTGAAGCTAAGGATTTCCAATTATTCCATGCCCAAGCTTTGATAACAGAAAAAGAGATCCTTTTGTCAAGAAAGAATCCTATATAAGTAGCATTGGGAGAAGTATGCACTTGCTTTGAGAGTATCCGAAGGAGGTGTAACTCTGGAATTAGCAGGAGGTATGTAAGAGAGTTTCAAAGCGGATTAAAATCACCTACTACTTAAGTCTAAGATTTTCTCTGGAGTCATCTAAAAGAGGAGAAATGCTGCAATTAAAGCTCAGATTAGGGGTAGTAGAGAGTAGGTTTAGATGATGAGAGTTAGTAAGGATGTTAAGGTTCGAAGAAGATGGAAGTGGAGATTGAGATTTTGAGTGAGGAATGGGAGGAGAGTTGGAGGATTCAACATAAAACAGAGTCTAGGATTTCTAGGGCAATGAAGTATATTCATTAGTAGAAAACTGTTCTAGGTAGACTGGAAGGCTAGCAGAAGATATGGAACCTAATAGGAGTAGAAGTTAGAAAGAGACAAGTAGCTAGAAATAAAAATAGGCCATTAGAGGGAAAGGTGAAAGTACTAAAAGTCCTTGGAGTGGTTGAATGCATAAACGAGAAGAAAGGGATAGTTAAAAGAAAGAACATAGCTAAAAACTAGAGCAAAGGGATGGAAAGGGAAGAAGAAATATTAGAAAACACGTAAGGAGGAAGGAATTGGTAAAGAAAAATAGTGAGAAGAAGGAAAGGGAGAGGAGCTTCTCACTCTACATTCTCACTCTTTCTTCATAAATATTAATATTTCTATTTCTTATCATAGGCAATTATTGTAAGTATAATTATAAAATTGCTAACAAATGTACAATTAAATCAATTAAAAAATCCACCCTAAAACTTATCTTATCTTAGTATTAAAGTATAAAACAAAATGAGTAGTTTCTCAAATCAACTTCTTATTGCCTCCAATATTTCTTTTTTTTACCTTTACTCACAATTCTTTCTAAATCAAACTTAATGCACAAAATTACCTCATATGGAAAATACAATTCATTTCTATTATTAATTTTCATATTTTGAAATTCTTTATTAATAACACATTCATTACACCAAAAAATGAGTTTACTCTAAGAAAAGGTCAAATATAAAGGTAAGGCAATGGCACATAAGCTATTCCAAATAAATTTCTATCATTACCTAGAATGTTAGTGGCTTAAATTTCCCTAAAAATTAATATTTTATGTATAGAAATTAAATTGAAGTAAGAAAACTATAATAAATTGATATGGCTCCTAACGAAATACTTAGTAGTACTTTCCACTCATAATTATAACTATAATAAGCATATTATAGTTGCTTTTGACCCCTTATAGGTTATGTTATCCATTTTTATCTTCCTCATTTTAGCATATTTCTGTTAAAGCTAGAAATATTTTAAATCCTAAAGAGTTCCTCATTAACTTTGTCTATGCTTCCAACTTAGACTTTGGAAAAGTCTTTTCTTTTTCCAAAGGGGAATAGTATTTAAGAACCTTGTTTATTGATTGGAGACTTTAACTCACTTTTTTTCCTTCAGAAGTAGAAGGAAAGAAACATAACTCTAAAAGTTATACTGAAAAGCTTAGGAATTGCAGAAGTAAGCTTAGCATATTGGAAATAAAATTTGAGAGACAATTCTTTAATTGGTCCAACAACCAAATAAGGAAATGGATGATAAGAAAAAATTTAGATAGAGCCTTGGTTAACCATGCTTGGCAAATTAGATCCCCTTCTGGTAAGGCCTCCTTTACTAGTTGTTTATCTTAAAGAAATTTTGCTATTGCAATCAGCCATTTAATTGATAACCATGTGAGAAAAACTCCTTTTATGTCCTTCAATTATCTCATCAATATTGAGGGTTTTAAGGATATTATGAAAAGAGGGAAAGAGGAAAATCATTATGGCTATAAAGCCTTCAAGCTTATATGAATGCTTAAATCCATTAATAGTGAGCTAAAAAATCTGAACCACTTTAGAATTTGTAGCTCCCTATCTATATAGAATTCAAGGATATCCTAATCTAAACGTAAGAGAAGCTCTCCACTAATCCAGGAAATGCATTATTAACAAAGAAAGAAAAACAAGCTTTAAGTGCTTTTATGCAATCTCTTATAAAATATTATTCACTCTTTAAGAAAAAGTTTAGATTGTAATGGTTAGAGGAGGGAAATCAAAACACAAAGTTTTTCAAAGCACCATCATCTCAATAAGAAACTCAAATAGGATCAGTTTCATCACCAACTATAATGGTAAGATGAACTATTAAGGACAACAGATGATCACTTCCAAAAAATATTTGAAGTAACTACTTTGTTTCATTTGTACATGATATAAAGGAATTAATTAGACACTCACTAGTTGGTGACTAATCAAACATGCTCATCTCGCCTTACATTCTTGAAGATGTTGAAAACTCCTTGTTATTTATCAATCCTAACAAATCCCTAGGCCCTGAGTTCAATGGCTTTATCTTTCAACAAACCTGACATATTTTAAAGGACCAATAGACTAAATGTGTGATAGGATTCTTAACAATGGGATTATACTAAAGGAATTTAGCAGAACATATGTAACTCTGGTACCTATGGTACCCAATCCTAACACTTTAGGTAACTACAAACCTATTTCATATTGTAACTTGGTTTATAATTTCACTTCAAAGATGTTGGAAAATAACTTGAGATTCCTTCCATTATAAACCCCTATTAAGGAGCATTCATAAAAAGAAGGAACATAGGAGACGATATACTTTTAAAATAAGAATTATTTAAAAATTATCACAAAAAGATCTATGATGTTATGAAATTAAGATTAACTTCTACAAGGCTTTTGATTCTAGTAGCTAGAACTTCATTCAACACAATTTCCTCCTTTAATATACCCTACAACAGGGTGCCATTAAGAATGATCAAAGGTGCAAAAGAGTTAAGACAAAGATTCCCCATTTTTTCTTATCTCTTTTCCTTATGCATCAATGTTCTCAATATGTTGATAATTTATAATTCAAAAAGGGAATCAATTCATATTTCATAAGAAGTATAAGGAGTTAAAGATTGCTAACCTGAATTTTTCTTATGATTTAGGCAAACTCCAATTTTATGTTATTGTTAATAGATTCACTCCAAGAATTTAACTCCTTATGTAGCCTTACAATAAACAAGGAAAAAGCAACATCAATCTCTCAACTAATGCAAGTGATTAAAATCAACATTTTGCCATTTTAAATGGTATGAATATTTAAAAACTTTCTTTTAAATATTTTGGTATTCCCATTACTTCCAGGAGACTAAATAAGTGTCTTTTTGAATTTCTTCATAGGAGAAGTATCAACTAAAGGATTAGATTGCTTTCATTTGTAAGGAGGCTTTAGTTGCTTTCTTTTGTAAGGAGGCTCCAACTCATTACCTCCACACTAAGCAACATGTACGTGTTGGCTATCCCACTTTGTATTTTTACAAATTCTAAGGAACTTCCTTTGGTTGGGTACCCCTTATAATCACAATGAAGTAAAATTTAGATTGTAAGAAGTCTAAATACTACAAAAATAAGGGGATTAAGTGTTAAATCAATCAGGACCTCTAACAAAGTACTATTGACAAAATGAATTTGGAGGATTTTTATAGCTAAGGAGACAATATTGGCTTAAAATATTCACACTCATTTCTCAAAGAGAGTTAGTTGCTAGAAAGAAACTGAAACCTAATTCTTCTTAGCTAAGGATGCAAATCCTTGAGAGCCTCTATAAAAAATGTAATAAAGATAAAGATTGAAGATGGTGAGTCTATTTACTTTTGGTATGACAGAAGGAAAAATTTAGGGCAATTACATATGATTCCAGACCTTTAATCCTTTAGACACATCATCCATGATAATGATTTATTTAAGGATATAACATATGCATAGTGATGAAATTGCAATATAAGAGGAATGAATATGGTGAAAGACAATATTCCAAATTAAAAGCCAAATCTAAACGGAAATGACAAGTTTATATAGCTCATACATAAATATGGGAACTTCACTAATAGGTCTTTCCAAGATATATGTAAATCATATGGTCAGAAAGTTCAATTGCATAGATTGGTATAGAATGAGATAAGACTTCCCAAAGCTTCCTTCATTGTGTGGTTAATCATTAGAAACTAACTTAGCACCAAGGATATGCTAAAAAGCTATTTGAACAACATTAATCTAATCTACAACATATGTAACCATGATAATGATTTTGTTGAGCATCTCTTCTTCCAATGCCAATTCAATAATAAACTTTAGAGGAGGATACTACAACTCCCTAATACAAATTATCAGGTTTATGGTTGGGATAAAATACTGTCATGGGCTGCTATTTCTTAAAAGCTTATCAAAACATATTACAAGATTTTCAAATTAGCTTTTAGATGTGTAATCTATAAAATATGGAAGAATATGACCAAAACAATATTCAACAATAAAGCTATGCATGATCAAAATTGGCTTATACATACAATTTCCTGGATAAAGGAAATCGTTATTTCAAATATTAAGAGGCTACATTTAAGTCTTGAAACATCCAAAAGATGGAAAAATTCTTGAGGATAGCACATAGATGATAGGGGTTACTTAATTAATGATATAATAAACAAAGAGGAAGCTCTCCTAAAGAGCTCAGTAGCCAAAAAAATTACAGCTTTAATTAGTTAAACATTATTAGGTTCCTACCTTTGTAAAAACTTGCTTAAATAGAACTAGCTCTCTTGAGTTGTTTTCTTGTTTTACACTCATTCCATGTATGGCTTTGCCAACTCCTCTTGAAATTACAATTTTTTTCAATTAAACAAATCAAAATTATGATTTTTGGTATAAAAAAAGACTAAATGTTTCTTTCATCTCTTTTATCCATCACCATAATATTATCTCCCTATGTCATAGGTATCACTTTTTCATATAAAGTACGCATCCACTTGGAAATGCATTTTCTTCTTTTAGACCAAATGAAGTTCTAATTCATAATTTTGACGATTGTAAATATATTATTATTATTATTATTATTATTATTATTATTATTATTATTATCACCTTTGATAGTATTATAAATTAATATAAGAAATTTCAAGTTAAATGGAAGAATAAAATAAGCAAAGAAGCTAACTGAATCAATTGAGCAATCAAATGATGTAGAAAATAAACAAAGTGGAGAACATATGCAATTCAAGTTAATAACAAAGAATATAAAGGAATCAAACACATCAAGATTTAACCAATTTAGGGGCACAATTATTGCATGATCATTTGCACACAGGCAAAATACATAAATCCTTTTTTAATCAAAGGAAAATTATTTTGATCTTTAGAGAAAACCTCTTAATCTTTAAAAAAATGTAAGAAAAATTTAAAATTATTTTGAATAAATTTTTTGAAAAAGGAGCATATTTTGATCTTTGAAAGAACTTGAGAAGTTTAGGAAAACTTATTTTAAAGTTTCGTAGACAATTATGATGACATTGGTGACTAATGTTGGGGTCTTAGATAAATTAATCGACTAGCTATCTTTTAAAAACATATACCATAAGTTTTGACCATATTAGTTGACCAATGTGTAGAATGGTCAACCAATATTAGTATTACTAGTCATTGTAATGACTAGTTTCTATCTTTAACAACTATATTAAGTTGTTTTTAGTACTAATAAGAAGTTTTGGGAATAAATTTGAGTTTAAAAAAAATTTGAAAAATTAAATATATTAAGAAGAGGGAATAATTACAAGTAAACCTTTTGGATTCATACATACAAAATCTTAAGGTTCCTAGGTACCATTCTTTATCACCATCTTGGTATCTATCTAACAAGTTAAGAATTATAAAACCAAATTCTACACAACACGAGCAATATCATCACCACAGAAGATATAAGGAAAAATTAATGTCAATAATGAATCAATTTATCTTCAATACTTTATATCTTCCATGATAGAGCAATTTTAGGTTTATAGTTGCTTACAACTTCATTATAGAGCATTTATTCCCTTATCGAGTAGATATGTTCCTTTTGGACTTTTTGTATGTTGTTTTAAACTCACTAGAAGAACTCACTATTTCAGTCTTTTTATATATTGTAAAAATATGTGCCAAAACAAATTAAGATGATAGTCCAATTACCCTTCTTTTTTTTTGTAACCACCCAGGATAAGTTTATAGTTCATAACTATACTATAAAATGGCAAAAGTCTAAAACATAATTCCAAATACTTATTGAAAAAAAATTGAATCTATCCTTTATAGGTATTCTTTTGTTGACCATTATCCATAGAAGAATTGAAGCAAAAAAAGATAAATTGATATTCCATACCACCTTATGCCTTTTTAACACCTCACCAACTCATCTAAGAATCTTCTTGAAAGAGCTTTCTATTAATTGACTTAATAAAGAGTCAAACTAGAAATATCTAAATTATTTGTTCAGGTTGGGAGAGTATCTAGATAAAATGTTTTAAAACTATTCCAGAACATTACTACATTGGTCCATATTAACCCATATTGTGACTTTAACATCTATGTGGTATATATTTCTTAGACTTAAAAAAAGTTAGATCTTTTAAGTAGGAACAATGTTGCTCCAATAACTAAAAGTTGTAGAGAGCCTTGTAAGGTTAGAGAGTATGAGTGTGTTATAGAACACATATTGAGGCATTTTTTCATTAATGTAAGCAAAAGGAGTTTTTAAACTAATAATTTTTATAATTGAAGAAATTTCTCAGAAAATACTTTGTGATGATTTTCCTTAACCTTGAATAATATTTATAAAGGAATACTCTTCACTCATAGCAAAGAAAGAAGATGATAAGAGTTCCTCTTCTTCCACGAAGAAGATGGTGGGGTATGAAGCATTGCTATTTACATAATAAAACAAGAAGATAGAAAATTCCTCAGCTGAGTTTGGAGAGTAGGCATAGGTCAAAAGTTTCTTGGCTAAACCACTAAATTAGTTTTTATCACTTTTTTATGCTCTCTTTTATTATTTTGATTTCTTTATGATTATCATGTGTGAATTTACTATAATCATTTATTAAAATAGGTAATTCATTCACTAGTTTACAAATATGACAAAAATGAAAAGACCATAATTCACTCTCCTCATATATGCCATTTGAGGTCCAAAATTTAGTATCAAAGAGTGTCATATTCATTATATACACATTTCTAGTGAAATTTGATCAAAGTTCAATATGACACAATTGGATTCAAATTTGAACAAAAAGGGCCAAGATATTAATATTTCTACATTTTTTAATGGAAATCATTTGTTATTTTAAAGAATTAGTATCAAAGTTTTTCTCATGGCCAAATATTTTTTATTTGTTCGTGTTAGTAGAGAAGAGTAAGTGGAATAAAAATGATAGTAAAACAATACATATTCTATTTTCAACATTAGACAAAGATATGATTTTTAAAGATTCAATATACCCAAAAAAATGATCATTATATTTAACACAAACTTAATCATAAATATGTTAATGTTTTTTGTAATATAATTAATGTTAATGATATTATATTGCTTATGATGATCTTGAAGAGAATCTTGATAGGTGTTGATTATATGATGTTTTTCTAAGTGTTTAAGTGTGTTTTTAAATGTTTTCTTAGATGGTTATCATGTGTATAGGCTTAGATTCATGTTATTGTTAGTGTTTGTATGTGTTCTAAGAGTTTGATTGGTTTAGATCAAGAATTTGATCTTAATTTTATGTTTAGAAAGTTGTTTGATGTGTTTGTGAGTGTATGGAAATAGGAATGTGAAGAAAGGAGATTGTTTGATAATGCAGGCAAGACATGATCATGCATCATGACAGACAACGAATTCCAACAATTTTAGGAATCAAATTAAACGGGGAAATGCTAAAAAAATTATAGAAGCCTAATGCACTATAAAAGAACAAGATAAACATAAAAAAAAAAGATAGAAGCCACCAGGTCAAAGTAGATCAAGAGGAGACATCAAAGACAACTTTAAGGAATTTCCATAATTCTAGATCAAGACTTCAATTAGTTTTTATTCTTTTCCATTTATTTCTTTCATTTTCTTGAATGTGTATTTGGATTTCTAAGGTGTTTATCATGATTATAGGTTTCTAAATCCATATTAGGGATTATTTTTGAATCATTTTTTTATCTTGAATTATTGTTTTGAACTTTATTCATGTTGATTCCAATACATCTATGAATGTTTATGATAATCGTTATGCTTATACTTGGTAATAACTTAAGAGAGTGAATCAAGTCATATGTGTTAAGGTGCACAATGAGAGTTGGTTGCTTAATAGACCTGCAATTATCAGATTAATTAACAATTGAAGAGAGATCTTAATTGTGAAATTAATTATTCTTAGGATTGCCTCAAATCTAATTGAAAGAGTAGTTTTGTGAATCAAAAATAACATTTCCATGATTATTAAATTCAATTAGGATTACTTGATTAGTTCTAAAGAGAGGGTAATCAAAACCTTAGGATATTTAGGATCGAGCATAATTGGATCAACAAGATAAAGGGAAAACAAACACAAGGATAGAATACTTAGATAAACCTTATTTTATTGGCAGCTCATTTATTTACTTGTTTAGTTTCATTAGTTATTTCCATTTCAATTATTTATTTTAATTAAAATCAATTTTAGTTCCTTAAATAAAATTACAATTCGTATACTTGCGATATTGAAAGTTTTCTATATAAAACTTATCAGAAAGTTTTCTACATAAAACTTAACAAAAAGTTTTTGACACTATTGACGAGGACTAATTTAGTATCTTATACTATTTGAATTCCTGTGATTTGAGGATTGTATACTTTTCTTATGTTACAGCAAGAACTAAAAGAAAAAGAAAAGTTGAGCAACTTCAAACTGAACAATATGTAGCACTTTCTTCCATCCCAATGAAGGCATTACAGAATATATAGGAGTTACTTTAACAAATATAATATTGGCTAGCAATACCACCCAAATTATTCATGGATTAACAATGTATGTGATAACATGATAGCATAAGGTCCATCAAGTTTCCAAGTTAATGGACGTGCCAAGCTCTAAGTTTGATAACCAATATGAAATTCAGAGAACGATTAAAGCTAGATTTGATCAAATAATAAAGAACCACTCCTCTTTCGTTCATAACTAGGAGCTTCAAATGGAGCAACTTTCTAATGCATCGTTAATAAGGAATGTGGGGGTTCTTCTAATAAACATAGAAGGGCAACCAACATCTATCTTACGTTGTAATATTTGTGGGGTAACCACCACAATTTTCAATGTCAAGCATTAGATTATATGTGGGAGCACCCATATTGTTTGCATAACTGGTCTTTGAATACAATATATGAGCATACTAATAATTGATAATGGATCAATTCTTACATTGTTACTTTGAATGATTATGCTTATGAATCTTTAATGGAATATCTTTCTAATGGTGAGGCTAACCATCGTGTCTTCCAAGAGAGTTTTGATTCAACCAAAGAAACTAAGCCAGATACAACATGTTATTAAAGCCAATTAATACCTTAGAGTGACGAGGAAGAAAAGGTAAATGACATGAATGAAGTTGCCATTCAAGAAGAGAAAGAAGAATTGAGGATAGAGAACATAAAGCTTGAAGATAAGGAAGTCTCTATTTAAGAAGCAAAAGCAAAAGAGGGGATGAGGGTGATTGCTGAATAAGAAGAGCGGTTCACCTTCTTACAGGATAAACTATTAGATTCAATTAATGATTTAGGGAGTTTCATCATTCCTTATTTTAATGACAGTTTGTTACCAAAAAGGGCATTACTAAACTTACTTGGTTTTTTTAATTTGATCAATTATGTCCTTCTTATTATCTTGTAATTAGTATCTCATTTACATGCTACTAAACTGCCACATAGAGAAATAGGTGGAAGCAAGCAACTCATTATAAACCCAAGTTGAGGGTAGAAGCAAAGTATGTCAAGCTAATGACGTGAAAAAAACACTACTTGAAAGGCAACCTAAGAATCAGGGTAGATTTTAATATTTTTAATTTATTGGTGCTTTGTTATTTTTATTTTTTATGTTTATTTTGTAGGGAGTGAATTGATGGATCTTTACAACATATAGTGTCTCCAAATTCCATCACCCACACCATCACTTCCTCAATCTCCATAAGCCTTCTTACTCTATTTTTTCTTTATTGTTATTTATTTTTACTTTTATTGTTTTGTTTTTCACATTGAGGACAATGTTTTATTCAAGTTTGGAGTTATATATGCAATTGCATATCAACTGTGTCTGAATTTTACATTTGTATTGTTTTACTTTTTTATTAAGTTGGCATTGTGTGAACATTTTGATGCAAAATGTATGCATTGTGTGAATGTGTTAATGGCAAGAATTGAATGGACTCAATTTTGTTTTGAACATGGTCATTTAAAATATAACGGCAAAGTAACTTATAAATTTTGTGTTTTAAGTATCTTTGGGATGAATATGCATATTAATAAGGATATAAAACCTATTCTTTCACTTTGGCAAATTTGTTTGTATACATTTATAATTAGTTTAGAACTTTTTGAATTCCTTTATTTTAAGGAGTTATTATCCTTTCTTGTGATTTTGGTACCTAATTACACAAAAAATAGAGAGAGTTTGGGCGTAAAGTAGAAGACACATCAATCTGGGCATCACAAGGAAATAATGAGGAATCTGAAAAGTTAAATGCCAAGAAGAGATAGAAAGAACGATGATAGAGGAAATATATCATAGGGAGCAAAGGTTATGAACTTTAATGAGGCACAATTTGGTCGAGCAAGTAATCATCCTTATTAGAACACTTACAATCTGGGATGGCAGAACCACCCATATTTCTTTTGGTCTAACAATGCAAAAACTTAAATGGGAATTCAAGGCCTACTAGTATTTCAACAAGATGAGTCCAGTTCATGGGATTCTAAATTAAACAAGATCATGAACAAGCTCATGAACATGGAAGAGGCCCAGAAGAGACTGGAAGGGAAGTTTGAGTAAGTAACAGAAGATCATGCCTCTTTTATTCATAACCTAAAGGTTCAAATAAGCCAGCTTTACAGGGAATTTTGTAAGAGAAATGTGGAAAAATTACTGACCAATATAGAAGTAAACCCAAGAGAGTAATGTAAAGAATCGTTGAAAAGATAAGCTCAAACCCACCTTGTAGA
>JANQAP020000263.1:2439136-2462087 GCA_026874005.2 Erythroxylum coriaceum | reverse complement strand
AAATAATTAATAATAATATTTTTATATAATTAATAATAAATTGTATATAATTAATAATAAAATAATAAAACTTTTATCAAAATTTTTATTATTTTAAAATAGAAAATATATAAAAAAAGTCACAACCGTGATTTTTTAATTGGACATAATTTCTGTTTTAAAATCATAGCGTTAAACCTCTTGCAACAATCATTTTAATACCATGGGTATAATAGTCATTTATTATACATTACTATTCCATTCCATCCATCTTCCAAACAACGTTTCATTATATTACATTATGAACTATTCCATCCCTCCCAAACAACTTTTCACTATATTACATTCCATTCCATTATAAATCGTTCCTTTCCGTTCCATTCCATTCTATTCCATTCTATTAATTAGCATCCAACTAAATAGGCCCTAAGATTTATTAGCTTGTGAAATTAGTGTCCTAGGTTTCTTTGGTTAAATATGCATGTTAATTAGGAAATGATGTTAGTTCGTTCACCCTAGCAATTTGACACATTCATTTATAATTTAGGTCAATCGAATAAGTAGCATTATTAGTATCTTTTTATGAGAATGATTAGCTAAAGAAATGAGGCAGGCAAGAAAATATATTTAAAAAAAGTGTTTCTTTTTATTTAATAAATAACTATTATGCTGGCCCTTTTTGAAACAAATTGGGTTATGAATAGAGCTAGTAGCTAGTTGAAAATGTAATATAGCTGAGTAACAGGGGTACATTCATCATAAATGTTTGCCTTCGTGTCAAAAGGCTATAATGACATTCAAACTAAGCCACTTAATAAAAACATGACCTAGTTGAGTAATCAAAGGACATTCGTCACAAATCTTTGCCTTTACGTCAAAAGACTAGGTTCATGTTAATGAAAATTAATAAAAATAATGTGTAGTTTAATAAATCCTACCTATCTTTGTCAATACCATGACTTCTTATGAAAAGCTACTTAAGGATAGTTACAATTTTAATTGACTAACTAATTATCAATGTGTGTGTGTGAGTGAGAGGAGTGAATGAATTTGACATTAAGTCTTGATTAGTATCTATATTTAGCCTGAAGTACCTAGACATAGATTTCATAAGTTAATAAGTTAGAACAACTTGAAGGATTTTGTTTGTAGTTAAATTTATTTCGTGAAGTTCAATGCCATTGTACCATTATTGCATATGTGTATGTTGTTGTTTGGTGTGTTTGGTTGGTGTTTTGTTTCTTTTGTTTTTGCTTGAGTACAAGCAAAAGTTCAAGTGTGGGGATATGATAGTTGTAGGTTTCATGATGTTTTAATAGGCGTTTTAGTGTGTTTTTAGTTGTTAATTAATTGATTCATGCATGTTTAGGTTTAGAATTGTGCTAGTTGGTTAGATATTTGTGTTTTAAGTGTTATGTAGGTTAGAGCATGCTATTGAGCTTTAATTTTTTATGTTTAAGGTGCTTTGATGTGTTTCCTAGTATTTGAGATCAGATATCAAAGAACAAAAAAGATTTGGAGGAAGCCCAGTGAAGGATCTAAGGCCAAGATAGTGGCCTGTGCGAGGACAAATGTGAACTGCACGAGGACAAATGTGAACTGGCCTCCCGAACTTAATTTTTAGCAGGTTATTTCAGACTTTTAGGCCTAAATAAAACCTAATTTTTACCACAGTTACTATAGGACTATATAAAAGCAGAGAAATGACCTCAATAGAGAGAGCCTCCGTTTGCCACTTTGGGAAAAGCTAAGGATGAGGAAGAAGGAAAAGAGAGAAGAAGAGAGATAAGGTAGAGCATCAACTGTTGCTTCAACCTCCAGTCCTCCAAGTTATCTTCTCTTCTTTTCATCTTTTATTTCTTTCATTTGCTGTGTGAGACGGAATTGATGATGATGAACCTTGGTTTAACGATGTTCTAACTTCTTTTAGGGATTTATACTTGATTTAATGTTAATCTAGTTATTTTTGTTGTTAATAATGTTGGGTGTTGTGATTATTTGTTGTATTTCCATGCTTCGATAATAAATCGAGAGAGTGAACTAAATGCAAAATGATTAGGTTGGTTAATATTAGTTAAACGATCTAATAGACCACGTAACTAATCAAATTGGTAATTATATGAAGAGAGATCTTGTGTGAAGACCCAGTTGTTTATTGGAATGCTTAAAAACTAATTAGATTATGGCTATGATTTAAGGCCTAGTGATTAAAACTTGAGCAAGACTAATCCACCCTTCGAAAGTCTAGGACCGACACCTCATTAACAAAAACATGACTAAGTTAGCATTGATGATAGGATAAATCCCCTTTCTCATAATTTGTTAATCTTCCTTGTTTGAATTTCAATTATCAATTGGTGGTGCTCAAATTTGATTTCTTGCATTAAGTTAGAATTCTCATTTCAATCACTCCATATTTGGTTGTTTAATTTTTCTCGTGAGATCGACACCTCATATACTATGTTACGACCCGTGTGCTTGCAAAATATTGAGGGCTTTATAATATTAAAACTTGCTCAACATTTGTCCTCATAGAAACGATACCTTTTGTACTACAAGTTACGATCTGTATACTTGTGGTATTGAAAGTTTTCTAGACAAAATTTATCAACAAATCTAGATAATAAATTAAGAATGGAGCAAAAAGAAGGAGAGAGAATAAAGGAAGAGAGTATTAATGATCACATAAGATGATACAAGTAATTTTGAAAGTATAGAATTACATAATAAGGTGGTTCATATATGCTTTATAGAAAATAATAACAAGATATCCATTAGTTAAAACTTTCTTAATGATAAAATTTAAATAATAAGGTGGTTCACATGTGCTTACTGAAAAATAATAACAAGATATCCACTAGCTAAAACTCTCTTAATGATAATGGTTGTGATGTTAATGATGATGATTTCTCTTAAGAAGAACCTATTGAATGCCTAGAAATGATGAGCTAGAAAAGGAACAAATTTTCCACGTATAAAAAGGTTCAAAAAATCTGAGATGCATGTATGATTGAAAATGAGAAATTAAAATGTGAGATGCATAAGATGTTAGAATTTAACATACACGATTGAAGATGAAAAATTAAAATGAGATATGTATGATATAATAGAATTTAACAATGTAATTGTTTTTTTATGATAAAGGAGAACAACATAAGAATGATTTATTGAAGAAGGAGATCCACGTTTTCAAATTATCATTTTCTAAATTTACCCTAGAAATTTCCTTACTAGTGAAACAATTGCCTTAGAACCATACCAACAAATTTTTGATCCATTAGAAAATACTCAGCCTCGATTAGAACAAAGCTTCCCTATTATAAGCATTACAAATTTAGCTCATGAATCTAGTAACAAAGTCCTTTTAAGTATAGTAAGAAGAAGTTTAGGTATGAAAAATAAAGCTCTTACCCCCAAAACCTCTCCTTAATATTAGTATTAACTAAAAACATCAGACGGTTGAGGACCTATTAATAGAAAACTTTACATGACTTGTTGCTAACTAGGAAACACTTTTTGAATAACCTTTTAAAGACCTAAATAAAAACCAACTCCCTAAAGTGAGGCCTATAGTTTCTTGACAGTATTTCCCAAGTGATTTGCAACCACTAATACTGTTACAATGACAGGTGAATATAGCTTTCGACCCTAAATATATCAAGCTTGAGAATAGCAAAAGATTATACTAACTCATTCATATCTCTATCAATCTAATCTAAATTAATACACATTGATTTTTCCCCTATGTACACAAATTAGTTTCATAAAGGATGGCTTTATGGAATGTTCTTACCAACCTAGTTACCCTTATCTCTATGTAACATACCACTTCCATAGAGCATAAGTCGAACATCCCAGGGATATTCGAGAACATACCCTATGAGAATGGAACGTTAGAATAGTCACATAACTTATTATGGCATCATATATAACACAAGTAGTCAAAAGATTAACTTTTCCTATCTCATTCGCAAACATAACTTACATTGTAGCATTATACTTCATAATCCATATATTTACATTTCCAAAAACATATAAGAGTTTACTACTCTTTTATAAAATGTTCTACATTAAATGAGAAAAGTAGATAAACACAATCTACTAGACTCCTCAGATATCAGCTGACCAGACTTTTCAGCCATTCTTGTTCCAAAATATTGACAGTACTAAACTTCTACTAGATTGCCTTAGAAGCTAGGTCTCCCTTGTACCTAAAAATCAACGTTGTAATTTTGATGAGTTTGCGAACTCAGTGACTGAACCATCATCGATGTGCTCACTCAAGTCATAACACAAACATCACAGGTATGAAACCAAATTCACAACTATATCACAGTATCCAATTTTGTATACCACAACACTTTTCATCACATTTTAACAAGTATAACAGGTACACAACATCGCATATCACTATATTAAAATAATTCAGTAGTTCATTGCAATCATTCACAGAATACATGTAAAGTTATATATGCAAATGCACATGTGACTCCACTTTCATTTTACTTTGTTGTGACCGAGTGCCTACTTATTGTCCTGCATTCGTTGTGGATACTAAGCTTATTTCATTTAATGTCCTGTATCCCTTACGGATACCAAACTTATTAATAACTAAACATGTGGCTTTTTGTGCACATCTTAAGCTTAAAGCACTTTTTCACGTTGGTCATAACTCCTTTATTTGATCATGCATATCAATGTAATGGAATGCATCAATTCACATAATACGATATCAATACTTTTCATTCAATGCGCTCATGTCATTTATCACATTCTTCAGATTTAAGTCTGACATTCCACATTCAGTTGAGTACATGTTTAGTATTACACATATAATTTGAAAGCACTTCCAATATATTCCCGAATATCAAACTCCTCAGACCAACAATGTCCAGAATTATCATAATCACATAAGCAACAATTCAATAACTGAAATTTAAACAGAAACAAATCAATTATAGTGAGAAAATATCTAATTTAACTCACAGTATGCTCCAGACAAGCTATTGGCTTGATGACTCAGCAATGTCTGGATGTTGACAATCAATTTGTGCTTCCTTAGTCATGAAATACACATATATTTTACACATTACAAAGTTGATCAATCATATAAATATTAAATGATGCACATGTATATATGTCATATTCAATACATGCTCAATTGACTTTTCAGGTTTGTATCCTTATTCACTAATCTTAACCATTCATATATCATAGCTTGGATATAACTAGTTTACAATTAGGTTTATACCTTAAGTTAACTTGATTATTCTAAATTCATCAACCATACATTCACCAATCCTTTTCTAACATTATATATATTCACACAATTTCCCAATTCTCATTCATTCAGTCCTAATATATTACTCGTATCCTTTGGATCACATTTATATTCATAAGAACACCTTTATTCCTTTAACAACTCATAATTTCTAGATTTAGGTACATTGATATCAAAACAATCTATTCCTTAAGTTATAACATCAATTAACAACCTAAACTTATCAAACACTTAACCAATTAATCAGGCAACTATCTAAGTTCATTTCAAGCCTCAATCAAGTCCAAATGCACCAAAGTAAAGTGACTTATCCTTAGTTAATTCAACAATCACACAAAACATAATTTTTTTCACTTCAAAGCATTGCCCCTGATTATAGGAAGGAGGTAATAAAGCTTCCACAATCGTGGAATGAGTGAACCGAAGGTTCACTATCCATTTCCTTCAAAAATTTTCCATATTTTAACACCTTTATACCAAATTCAAAACATCTTCATAATAATCCATTAATTATACCTCAATTATACCTTAATTATACTCCAATTCCTCATCAATTTCATCTCCAATTCCAACTCAAAATTATTCAATTGGCAACTTATAAACTATTGTCTTTTATGCATAAAAAACACAGAAACTATCATTCACTATCACACATCTAGTCCTAGTTCTTTTCCATTTCAAAAACACTACACTAGCACCTTTCTTTAGTATAAATTCACCTTCATAATACTTCAAATCCCAATCTAATTCATCCATATAACAACTTATAAACCACAATTTTTATACATCAAGAAAAAAGAATAAAAGTATCTAAGTTCATCCATTATATTCCAGTACACTTCATCATCAACATCAAATAGAATCCATCCCAATTCAATCATCATAATCTTTCTATTAAAACATGCCATAAAGATCAATACTTTACTTGTTCATCTCAAGTTCCACCTCAATTCATCAAGTTAACCTAGCCCTCTATGCATGTAATATCATTACAAATTCAAGGTGGAAATAGGCTAGTTTTAGGCAAGGATAAAAGAGACAACAAGAACAACAATGTTCTTGTTCTTTACCTAACTTTATAAAAGGTAAAAGTATGGATTTGGTGTGGCAATTTAGCAAGACTTAAACTAAAATATAGAGATTTTAGATAAAAACAAGTTTCGGTGGAGAGATAAGAAGAAGATGGTGAATGTTCTAGCAGAAACCCTTTTTACATTAGTTTAATTCAACTAGGTGTAAGGTGTCACTATGTTTCAATGACATATGTCACTAGGCATGCATACCATTTGACCCATATATAAGCCGCCAAATATCAACAATATGCTAGTCCTTTTGTCACTCAATCATTGCTGCCATTTGTCAATTAATTACCTACGCCAATTGTCACTAAATTTTCCATGCCAAATGTCACTCATTTTCATAAACTTAGTCATCCTAATTTTCCATTTGTCAACTTATCTTACCACTTGACATTTTTCCTAAGCTAAATGTACATTTTAATTCATCAATTTTCCAATTGTAGCAATTGATTCCAAAATTTACTAATTATAATCCACCAAACCAAAATTTAAGACATAAACAATACATAATTCACATCATGATCATTTTAAACCTTTCATACCCCGAAACATGTCAATTGAGTGCACATACAATCTTTGCAATGTTTCCTAAATCATGATTCATTTATGTATGCGAATATTATACATGTGAATGAAATGCATTTCATAAATTCTAAATGATATTACTTATGTGCAATGGTCTAAGGTTCTAACCTTTAGTATGGAAACAGGCTACTACACTCTAACTTTTGGCTTATTCTTGGTGAATTCAAGAATATTCTCTACTTTCAAGAAGTTGAAAGGAACTCTTAAACTAAGTTATTGATGACTTCAGGAACTGTCTACACAATGTGGGCCTTAAATATATCAGGTATAATGGTTACCAATTCACCTGGAGAAATAATCAATAAGAAATCTATACCTTAAGGAAAAAAACTAGAACATGCACTTATCAATACTACCTATTCTTTATATTTCCTTTCTATAGTATTGGTGAGTTTCTTTCTCCTTTAATGTTTGTTCATTCATCTATTGAAATCAAGCTCAATGACTTAATATACACTAAGAATATCCCCTTTTAGATTTAATAATTTATTGGTAAAGCGTCCTGATCCTAATTTTGTAGTGACTAAGGGAATTAACACCAAAGTAGAGGAGGCTCAGGAAAAGCTTATTAACCTATAGCTCAAGCTATCTTCCAATGTAAAAGAAAAAAGTCTTATATTATAAAAGAAAAGTTCCCTTAATAATTATGTCGCTGCACTAGAAAAATATGACTCACTAATTGAAAAAGATCATGGATTTAATGACTAAAAGATTTTAATGCTCAGTAGCTACTTGGAAAAAGTAAGAGGAACCTAAATCCTTGGTACTATAACATTTTAAGGAAACTATTAGCAAAGTTATCAAATCCAATTCCTTTTTAAAAGAAATTAAGTCATTTACATGAAACTCAATCACTAAGCAACATGCCAATATGCTCATAGTTCTTTTCTATAAATTAAATATGGAAAAGCCCTATCTAGTTTAGATACAAATAAAGTCTCTCGACTTGATGGCTTTAAGATAATCTTTCACCAAAAATCTTAGAATCCAATGGTGAAAACAATAACTAAAGTTGTTTTAGAATTCTTCTCTTTATGCAAGCTACTTAAATAATTCAAAAAAGTCTATATTTGCTCGATTCCTAAAACCTAAAACCTAAAACCCTTAAGGCTACAAGAATAGACCAATAACTTGCTATATTATCATCTTTAAAATCATCTCCAAACTGTTTTCTTCTAGAGTTAAAGCAAACCTGAAAAACCATCATAAAGATAGGAACATTGGGGATAATATCCTTCTAACCTAGGAATCGTTTAACAACTATCATAAAGAACTTTATAGAAAATGTTATCCATTGAAAATAGACTTTAACAAGGCATTTTATTCAACAGATTGGGGATTTCCCTTTTGATGTTCTAAGGGCTTTTGGATTCCCCAACAATTTCACCAAATAGATATAACAATTTAACACCATTATAATATTTAGTATCCTCGTCAACAATAATCCTACTCTAACATTCTAAAGAGCAAGGTTATTAAGACAAAAGGACCCTCTTTCTCCTTATCTATTCAGTATTTATGCTAAGGCCTTCTCAAACTCATAACAAGGGATATAAATAGCGAAAAGGGATTTTAATACCATTTTAAATTTAAAATAAGCTCAAAATATTTAACATAAAATTTTAAGGAAATTTTAATGTTTTCTAAAGAAAAAATTTTCTCAGCCAAGGTCTTGTTTAAACTCATTTGAAACCTTTCTAAGATTATCTAAACTATGCATCAACAAAAGCAAAAGTAATACACTAAAGTATGTTGTCACTACGAGCTTTACATCTTTAGTAACTTGAATTTAGGCTTTCAGCCCCTCAAATCCCCATTCAAATACCTCATAGTCCCTATTGTTTCATTTAGAGTTACCTATACAGACTTCTAGCTTCATTTTGCTTTTACTTATAAGAGAATTAGAAGTTCAAGAAACAAATTCTTATATTTTACAAGAATATTATAATTGAAAAATTTTGCATTTTTATAGCTTATTAGTAAATTGGACTGCTTATATCCTCCTCTATACCATGATCCTCGAGAACATTTAAAAATTACTAAAAAATGGAAATCTAAAAAGAAACATAAATGGAAAATTAAAGTGGATCATTGTATTCAAACCTAAAAAACAAGATTATCTCAGTAAAAAAATTATTAGAACTATGAATAAATTCCTCTTGACTAAAAGAATATGAAAATTGTTTGATGATTAGGAATCATTATGGGTGAGACACATATTAAATTCCTAAAAGGCCAAATTAAAAAAATTAAAACAAAAGCAAACAATTCTTAAACCGTACTTAAGATGTTAAAAGTGAGACATAAGTTAACAACTAACATCAAGCACATTATAGGTAATGGTGAAAGCACTTGGATATGGTATGATAAATGGAATCCCTTATACCATCACAACTAACTACTTAATGTAACAAACTTGATTTCTTGCATTTTAGCTCCTTCTAAGGTAAGTTGTCTAAGGCAAAGCATCTTCTGGTCATATTCCTATCACGACATATAAGGTTGTTCTAATATCACAAGCACTATGCCCTAATTAGTAGCTTAACCTAAGTAGAAAGGCAGATGATTACTTAGATGAAAAAAAATTTAACTATCTTAACAAATAAATCATAAGTTAAGTTTTTTAAAGAGGCCAACCTTAGAGCACATTGGACTAATCTAGTCTAAAATCACACCAATCTACCTAAAGCATCCTTCATAATTTAGCTAGCAATTAAATGGAAACTAATTACTAATGATAGACTCCATTTCAACCTTGTTAGTAATCAATACTATGTTCTCTACATACAAGTTTAGAAACTCTCAATCACATATTCTTTGATTGACAATAGATCATAGATACTTAGTACTTAATCACATAATTATGTAATCTATAATAAAGGGGCAATAGTTAGATTCAAATTAATGAAATTCAAGAATAAGGATGATCGTAAAGTTTTTGGAACGACTTTTATTTATGTAATAGTTATAGTATAGAAGGAGAAAAATAGCATAGTATTTTAGAAAAAAATCAAGGTTTCTCCTTTATTACAAAGACAATATTATGAACAAGGGAAACCACTAATGGCCAAGAATGCCATTTTAAATATTAGTCAAGATAATGCACAAACATAGAATATATAATGCATAAGTTAGGAAATATATTATCGTTACCCCAAGGTAGATCAATATTACAACTCGAATTAAATCTATCAGGAACATAAAGAACTAGTAAATAAGTTTTTTCAAATTTTTGTCATTATTTTAATATGATTCGTCTAGTTTTTGACTATAGATTTATCCTATCTTACGCAACCCTAGTGATTCTCTATTCAATACGTTTAATTTCTTTTTAAATTATAATAAAATATTGATAGATTTTAGGTTATGCACTTTAGCTTTTTTTGAGAAAAAAAGGCATACAACTTAGACTCACTCTTAGATCGCATAGGATATGATCAAAACTCATATTGCTAATTGAGCTAGGAATAGAGAAGCTATTAAAGTACTTAAGTTAAGGAGGTAGTTCATTCTCGATTGTGGCTTTGAACTCCTTAGTTAAAGTTACATCTTCACACTCCTCAAGCTATCTCATATTAGATAGTATCTCCTTCAAAAACTTGACATAAGAAGGCATCTATTTCAAAGGATTAGTAAATAGATATTAGCATATACTTTTTTAAGAACATAAATAATTTCTCAAATTCCTTGTCTAATTTTTCCTTAATCAATCTTTAGGGAAAGGAACTATGCAGCTTGTATAATGGAGTAGGAATATATTTGGGTTCCTGATAGGTGTAAATTGCATTGTGTTTTTGTCGGTAATTTAGTGTGTGTTTAGTTATTAATTTGATTATTTGGTACGTGTTTATGCTAGAATTATGTTAGTAAATATTTGTGTTTTAAGTGTTTTGAGGGTTGGAACATGATGTTGAGCTTTAATTTTATATTTATGAGGTGCCATAATGTATGTGTTAGTGTTTCAGGGCAATCGAAGGAGCTATGGAGAAGACTTGGGAAATAACCCAGGGTTACGATCATGGAAAATATGCTATAATTGTGACAAAAGTAAGAGCAAGGAGCCACGATCGTGGGGAATATGTCAAGATCG
Source organism: Erythroxylum coriaceum (assembly GCA_026874005.2). Classification (NCBI taxonomy): domain Eukaryota; kingdom Viridiplantae; phylum Streptophyta; class Magnoliopsida; order Malpighiales; family Erythroxylaceae; genus Erythroxylum; species Erythroxylum coriaceum. The sequence continues at coordinate 2,451,073 of JANQAP020000263.1, read as the reverse complement.
TGACAGAAGCTAGTGCAGGGAGCCACGATCATGGCATTATGGGCCACAATTGTAACAGAAACAAAAAACTCCCAAACACAATCTTATCACTAAGGGCCACGATCATGGGCTACACGACAGATATGTGGACAACATTCACAATTGAGTTTTTGAGGGATTTTTCATACCTGGAAAAGACTTAATGATGTAACCCTAGTGGAGATTAATGATGTAATATATAAGAGTTAATGATGTAACCTTAGTGAAGTTTCTATATTCTGCCACTTTTGGAAAGTTCAAGAGATAGAGAAAGGAGAGAGAAAGAAGAAGAAAAAGAAAAAGAAGTAGGTCCTGACACTGTTGCCTTCCTAGATTGTTCGATTCAAGTTTTATTTCCTTGTTATTTCATTTTTGTTCATTTAATGTATAAGATTGAAATGGATTATATTATGATGGGTTTTGGATTGTTGATCTTCCTTCAGGATTTTACTTTGATTTAATGTCAATATAGTCAATTTTATGTTTTATTGATTGGGGGTTGTGATTAACTTCAATTTTTGTATATTTTGGTAACAAACTGAGAGGGTGAGCTAGATAAAATGATAGGATTAGGTTAACGAGAGTTAGGCGTTTCAATAGACCATGTAGTTAATCATGTTGATTTTTATACGGGGAGAGATCCCGTGTGAGATCGGTATTTTAGTAGAGAGCTTCCAATCTAATTTTAATTATGCATGGTTCATTTTTTAATTGAGAGATTGCAAATTCCATAATTTAATTATGGTTAATGATTTAGGAAGCGGGATTATAGCTTGAGAGAGAGTAATTCTCTCTACGATAGTCTAAAATCGACACCCCAATAACACATAATTGGTTAGGTTAGCATTAATGACAAGTAGAATCCTCTCTCTTATAGGCTTGGTTTGGGAGAGCGGTGGTGGTTGATAACCTTCTAAAATTAACCTGCTGAAATGATAAGTACTTATTCTCAATAACTACTTATGTGTTTGGGATTGTTGTTTTGGTAACTGCTAAAACGTGAAAACAGCTGTTTGGCAAGTGTGGTTGCGGTTGCCGAAAAAGATAAAATTATTAAAAAGCTCATTAATTTAATAAACTATTAATTGATGTATAAATAATTAAAATATATATTATTAGTCATATAAATTTAAAATTATAAATAATAAAATATTAAATTAAAATAAGAAAAATATAAATAAAATAAATTTAGTTAATAAAATATTTCATAAAAAAATATTATTAGTGTGCTGTAACTATTATAAAGCAATAATCCATTCAAAATAATAGTCTAAAGAAAATAATAATTATTAGTTGAGGGTATAATGGAAAATAATAATTATCATAAGGTAATTAATGGGAAGTAGAATTTCTATCGCAAAGGTACTTTCCTACAGTAACCTCTTTCTACTTATCGATTTCTACAGTAGCACCGCACTTTCCTCCAACCTCCAGTTGTTTGCCTGTAGATCCAAACATGTGACTGCATTTGGAAACTGCGGTGGATAAGTACTTATCCTTACCGCACCGTAGATCTAAACACAGCCATAATTTGGTAATTTCTCTTGATTAGTTTCCATTATGACCTTTTTGGTTGCTCAATTTCAATTCTTGTTTTGTGTTAATTTCTTGAGCTAAATTCCTGCAATCAAATTCCCGTGTTTATATTCTTTCTTCATTTTTAATTTCATTTTATTAATTTCTAAGCCTTAGATAACTTAGGATTATATTAGTTTACCCTTCTTGTGGGATCAACCCTTCAAATACTACAACTCATGACCCATACACTTGCAGTAATTTAGTAATATAAATTATAAGACTTAACAGCTCGATCAGTTCCTCTCCTCTTCTCTTTTCTTTCCCTCAGTTTCCCTATTATTAATGGTTGTCTTATCTCCTTTGTTTTCCTCACTCTCATGTTTTCTCAGTTTATGGTTCCCTAATAATGATTAATCCTTAGCATTACGAATTTGATGTGTTCTCTAGGATTCTCAAGTTTTTTAGGTAATTAACCAATAGTCTAACAGAGTTGTTATCTGTTGTACCCAAAAAGTTCTAAAAAGACCTAGGCTATCTACTCGCAAGTATATGAGATAGTTGTAGTTGATAACCTAGGGGTCGTCCTCCACGGAGTTGAAGTTAATTAACTTAAATTAAGTTTGAATTGAAAATAAAAATAAAAATGATGCATTCCTAAACATTCTATCCCGATTGTTGAGTGACTGCTTTTGAGGAAAATTACGAAATTAAATTGAAAAGTACACAGAATAAATTGGAAGCAAAGACAAAAAGATTAATCAAAGTGGAAAAACCCTTGAGAATTAATTTCACTAATTTAATCTCCTATGCATGATTAAGGGAAAATGATTAGATTGTTGTCTTACGAAAATTAATAGCTAGGTTCTAATTCGATTCGAATAATGAACTAGTCTAACTTTCATATTCAACAAGTTACTATTCGAATTAATAATGAAAACCCTACTACTAATTACCACTTAAGTTATTATATTTCTAGTTCTTAACCTAAGTGTCCATAGTTTCATGATCCGTATTAAACTTCATCTCTCGAATCTTCATTTAACACTAAAATGATGTAAAGTTTGGACATTCTATTACATCCATTCAGTTCAAAAACCACAGTAATAAATAAGACAATATATCTATAACCCCAATCATGCATATTCAACTAAATAGCTACATTAATCCTCAAGAAAAAAGATCAGCCCATTACGGATTTGACCACATTCATCATTATTAAACACTTTAATCACATGTTACTGCCAACAAAAGTGTTAAAGCAATAATAAAACAATGAATACTGAATGGATTATCGAAAGAAACAAATAATAGTTGGCTAAACTAATAAGAGTATAAGTTAGTTAATAACAGATAGTAAAATGAAAGAAACAAAGTAAAAAATGAGAAATAGAATAGGCAAACAAAGCATCAGATGAAAAGCTATGGAGATCTCCTATCTCTCTCAAGCTTCCAGATTTGGCTCTCGCCTTCTACTTCATCTTCTTCCCTAAAAGAATGTTTGTTCAAGTTGAATGGGATTTAGCTCTAGATCTCACTTTTGGCCTCTCCAAAGCTTCCACCTATCTATTGTCTTGCTCTTCGTCCTAACTCACTCTATTTTCTTTCTCTGCTTTTATCTTCTGTTTATCTTCTTCTTTTCTATCTCTTTGCGCCTCCCCTCTGTCTGAGTCTCTATGTGTGTGAACCAATGAAACAGTGAATGAATGATCCTTCAGCCACCACCCTCTCTTCCTTTTATTCCCCTCTTTTTAGGTTTAGGGTTGCATGCCTTAACGTCGTGAGCTGCCATATATTGAACCCAGAATTAATGTTAAAACTTCTCACGGACGTGTATGGGGAGTCACACTATGGGGAGTCATGGGTGTGACTCCCTTGCACCCTCATGCATTAACCATGCACGGTGGTGATATAAAATGACCACCGTGCATAGCATTTAATCCAAAAATTACGTGACTTTGGTCTTTTAATGCAAAATTCAGAAAATAACCCAATTAACATTCATATAATATTCACACCATTTTCACTCAATTAATCTCACATTTCGATCAAAACACAAGGATTTGTAACCAGAATCAAGATATGAAGGCAATTAAAAGTAATAGAAATTAAGCACAACCAATTCCCCCACATTTAAACTATGCTTGTCCTCAAGCATAATAAAGAACACTAGACTATAGAAGAACAAACAATGAAAACAACAATTTTCCCAAATAATAGCCAAAGATATCAACGATCACTCCAATAAACACAATCAAAGAGCTTGAAACTCATAATACTCTATAAACAAGCAATTCTTCGCATATTTAGCCAAAATCAACAAGCACTTCAATTTAAAGAACCATCAACAAGTGTGATAGACACTCACTCCACTCTTCATCCTCTCAAGCATTCAAAGGTAGTAAATATTCACTCATCGTTCATTTCATGTAAGGTATCTACCATAGGCTTGCTTAGTAATCCAATCTCCACCACTCATTTCAAACACAAACATCAATCCGAAGGTCTTTATTTCGGTTGTAATGGGGCTGAGCTAAGGGTAAGAAAAAAGGAAAATTGTAGTTTAAAACCGTAGAACTAATTAAGCATTCAAAGTAATTTAGAAAAATGAAAAATAAAATGCTCAATTTTTTCCTCTTACGTAATAAAGTTAACACTCCCTATTTTTACGTCTCTCCTCTTCTTTCATTTTCTGGTCGTCTTCTCTTTCCTTTATTTCTTTTCAATTCATTTTTTTCTTTTCCATTCTTTTTCTTTTTGCCCCTTTTTATTTATTTCTTCATTTAAACAAGGAAATTAAGGGAAGAAAATATAGAGGAGAGAAAATTACTACAACCATACCCATCCCTAACTCAAAAGCCAATTATAAGCTATGGTTCCCCCACACTTACTCCCTAAACCTGATTATACCTTTTCAAATGCTCAACTTGCCCTTATGATAGGTGTTATGAAGTGGATGAACAATCAAGGTCAAGGCTTATATTTTGGGTTTAAAGAAAGAAATGGATTCATTTAAGCTTAAGGGGGCTCACTAAGGGTGACATTATGGTGGCTTTTTAAGCTAACAGGGTAAATCCTAATTACCTTCATCATTTCAATGTTTGCATAAGGTTATGTGATCTCAACTAGTATTTGTAAGCAAGTTCTAGAGTTCCTTAATCATGAAAGATCACTCTAAAAAAAATACTCGAAATTGGTGTTTAATAATTCAAAAAGGCTCAAATTCTTACCAAATGAAAAATGTCATTCATCTATCACAACAAGCTAACTTCCTTTTAACTGAAACCCAAGTTAATCAATCTAAGCATGCAAATATACTCATTCACTCATATTATGCATTTCTAATCCTGATTGAGTTCATTTAATGATCATGCATCTGCAAATAATAAATGGGATTCATTTAATGATCATGCATCTATAAATAATAAATGGGAAAACAAACATACAATACACAATTAATACTCCCCCCAACACTTAAAAATCACATTATCCCTAATGTGACATAAAAAAGTAAAAGAGGGGTGTAGGACAAAAGAAAAAAGTAACATGAGTGAGGACAAACATTAAAGACTAAAAAAAATTAAACTGCATGCAGTCCAGAAAATAAAAAAAATAAGGAAAGAAATACGATACGAAAGTGTGGTGGTAGCCACATCGATGCTGTGTGATGCATGGCAATAAACATGGCATCCGAAATTTAGGAGTGGAGATAACTGCAAGGAAGAGTAACAAAAGAGATTGAAAAGAAGGCTTATGCACACAAAGCAAATCGATTAAGTCGAGTTTCACTAAAAGAAATAACAAACAACTAAATTGAAAGACAAAACAGAAATGATATGGGTTGCTTCCAATTTAGCACTTTTTTAATGTCTTTCAACTGGACACCTTAACCATTACGCTCAAGGTGCATCGTTTAAAGTGATTGATTCCCTTGTTGCCTTCTCTTCATAGGTCTTCTTCTCCAAAAATTTTCCAACCTCTCCTATAGTTGTTTCATCCAACAATTGACAACACATATCATTCTCCCTTACCAAGCTCAACTTCTTTTCTTCTTCTTCCTGCAACATAAAATCAAAGTCTGCAAGATTAAACTGATCAACACGAGAGCATTCTTGATAATCAGTAGTTGTAGGAATAGGTTCAACATTAAAGATTGAGAATTCTACTGTTTCTCCCAAAACAGTCATACTTAGATTTTCGTTCTTCACATCAATCAAGGTATTAGTGATGGCCATAAAAGGCCTTCCTAGGAGTGTGGCATTCTCCTTCCCTTGCTGTTTAACCTCCCTCATGTCTAAGACCACAAAGTTTATAACAATAATCAATCCGCTAACCTTTACCAACACACCTTCCATTATTCTTTCAGATAACGGATTGACCTATTAGCTAATTGTAGGCACATATTGGTTGGTCTTAATTGTCCTAGTCTTAGTTTCTCATAAATATATTGGGCATAAGGTTTATACTTGCCCCAAGGTCAAGCATACCTTTAACCTCATCACCATTACCCATTGATACTTGTATAAGAAAACCCCTTAGATCCTTTAATTTGGGGGTAATTGTTATTGTAGCACCGCACTTGCAACCTCTGAAACTATCACCTTCTCATTTGGCTCGAACTTCCATTTTGTGGTGCTTAGTTCCTTAAAGAACTTCACATAAGCTAGAATGTTTCTAATCACACCTAACAAAGGCAGGTTAATATTAACTTTCGAAGACATATTATAAAGATCAGAAAATTGCTTATCTTGTTTCGATTACTTAAGGCAGCTCCGATATGGGATAGGTGGTCTATAAGGATTACTCACCTTATGCCATCTTGATCCTTCATTGCAGTTAGTTACATGCCTTAGTTTTTTATCCTTTTGAACCTGAATTGAATAGTTGTTGTGCCCATTGCTTCCTCCATTATGCTTGTTTTCTTTATTAAGGAGGCTCTCCTCCTGTTGATTACCTACACCAGAAAGATTAGAAGGGATCTCAACATGCTTACCGATTACCTTACCGCTTTTCATAATAGTGACTGCTTGTGTTTACTCGGGTTGATTAGGCATCTTTCCTTTTTGATTGTTATGTAATTAAGCTGTGAGTTGCCCTACTTGGTTCTCAATCCGCTTCACAGATGCCTCTAAAGAATCGAACCTATTGTTGTTCATTTCTTAATTTTAAGTTGTGACCTAAATAAATGCATTTAGGCTTTCCTCCAAAGAAGGCTTACTTGGTGGTTTTGAAGTGAGGATTGCCTTTGAAAATTTTGGTATTGTTGTTGGGGTTGTACTGGTGGATTATTGGTCTTCTATGAAAAATTTGGGTGATTTCTCTAACCAGGGTTGTAGGTGTTTGAGTATGGATCATTTTGCTCCCTTGGTTGAAAACCGTTGAGTGAGTTCACTTGTTCCTCACCATCTGCAAAAGGCTCACAAGAACACGAATAATATATTAGATCGATGACCACAAGTTCCACATATACCACATACCTCTTGATTTGGAACGTTTTGGGGTAGCCTTGTATTTAACATCTTCACATGCCTCGTCAACTCTTCTAACTGCATAGCCAATTCTTAATTCGAGCTCACTTCATAAACTCTAGCTTTTCTTCCCCTCACGCTCTTTTATTGATAATTATCCCCTAACATTTCAAAGATCTAATATGTTTCTTCGGCCGTCTTCTCTCCCACAGCTCCTGCTGCTGCATTGTCCACCATATACTAACATTATTGCGTCAATCCATCATAAAAGAGCTGGTTATGCATGTGGAGTGGAAAATGATGGTGGACACTGAATGAGTAGGAGTTTGAAGCATTCCCACGCCTCATGGAATGGCTCTCCCTCCATCTGAGTGAAGGTAACTATCTTTGTCTGCAATTCAGAAGTCTTCTGGTGAGAATAAAAATTTCCCATGAACTTGTTATACACCTTTTCCCATGTAGTCAATGAACCGGGTGGAAGGGTCATCAGCCATACCTTAGCCCGATCCTTCAATGTATATGGGAAGCACCTTATCCTGAGTTGATCTTCATTTAGGCCATCCAACGGGAACATCTGGAGAGTGGTATAAATTCTCAAATGAAGTTTAAAGGGTTTTTATTGGGAACCGTATAGAATGATGGTAGCATGTTGTAGTGAATACTCCTTAATTCATAGTTCCTAGCTGCCTCCCCTAATCATATGCATGAAGTGGCAGCTACCTTTCACCCATCTCTTGATCTTCTAGTTTGAATCCCTCGAGATTATCTTCAAAGTCCCTTGGAAGTTCTCTTATCCAATGTACGTTGTCAATGAAAGGAACAAGTTCACCTTCCAGGGACCTCCTTCCTCATATAAACCAAATAAAAAAAGAGTGAATTCATAAGAAAATTACTAAAACAACTAATTGAAATAACACGACAAAAATGTATGCATAAACAGAAAAAACAATCGATGAAACAAACAAAATCTCTTTAGCAAATAAAAACAATCAAAATTAATTCAAGTTCAAAACACTAAACACCTCCCCAGCAATGGCGTTAAAAATTTGTTGTGCCTAAAAAGTTCTAAAAAGACCTATGCTATCCTACTTGCAAGTATAGAAGATAGTTGTAGTTGGTAACCCAGAGTTGTCTCCCACGGACGGGAAATTGGTCAACTTAAATTAAGTTTGAATTAAAAATAAAAATAAAAATAATGCATTCCTAAATATTCTATCTTGATTGTTGAGTGATAGCTTTTAAGGAAAATTACAAAATTAAATTGAAAAGTAGACAGAATAAATTGGGAGCAAAGATAAAAAGATTAATCAAAGTGGAAAAACTCTTGAGAATTAATTTCACTAATTTAATCTCCTATGCATGATTAAGGGAAAATGATTGGATTGTTGTCTTACTAAAATTAAAAGTTAGGTTCTAAATCGATTCGAATAATGAACTAGTCTAACTTTCATATTCAACAAGTTACTATCCGAATTAATAATGAAAACCCTACTATTAATTACCACTTAAGTTAATATATTTCTTGTTTTTAACCTAAGTGTCCATAGTTTCACGATCCGTATTAAACTTCATCTCTCGAATCTTCATTTTACACTAAAATGATGCAAAGTTTGGCCATTCTATTACATCCATTCAGTTCAAAAACCACAGCAATAAATAAGACAATATATTCGTGACCCAATCATGCATATTCAGCTAAATAGATACATTAATTCTCAAGAAAAAAGATCAGTCCATCACGGATATCACCACATTCATCATCATTAAACACTTTAATCATATGTTACTACCAAAAAAAGTATTAAAGCAATAATAAAATAGTGAATACCGAATGGATTATCAAAAGAAACAAATAACAATCGGTTAAACTAATAAGAGTATAAGTTAGTTAATAGTAGATAGTAAAATGAAAGAAACAAAGCAACAAATGAGAAATAGAATAGGCAAACAAATCATTGAATGAAGAGTTATGTAAATCTCCAGTCCCCCTCAAGCTTCTAACTTTGGCTCTCACCTTCTACTTCAGCTTCTTCCCCAGAAGAATGTTTGCTCAAGTTTAATGGAATTTAGCTCCAGCTCTCGCTTTCGGCCTTTCCCAAGCTTCCACCTCTTTGCTATCTTGCTCTTCGTCCCGACTCACTCTGTTTCTCTCATCTGTTTATCTTCTTCTTCTCTATCTCTCTATGCCTCCCCTCTGTCTGAGTCTCTGTGTGTGTGAACCAAGGAAATAGTGAATGAATGATCCTTCAGTTGCAATCCTCTCTTCCTTCTATTCCCTTCTCTTTAGATTTAGGGTTGTGTGCCTTAAGGCTGTGAGTTACCACGTATTAAACCCAGAATTAATGTTAAAACTTCTCACAGGTGTGCATGAGAAGTCACGGGTGTGACATCCCCTTATATACCCATGTATAAGGGGTCACGGGTGTGACATCCCCATGCACACCCATGCATGGGGAGTCATAGGTATGACTCCCTTCACCACCATGTATTAACCATGCACGGTGGTGTCATAAAATCACCACCTTGAACGATGGTGACTTGTGTTAATCCAAAAATTACATGACTTTGGTCTTTTAATGCAAAATTCACAAAATAACCTAATTAACATTCATGCAATATTCACACCATTTTCACTCAATCAATCTCACATTTGGATCAAAACATAAGGATTTGTAACCAAAATCAAGATATGAAGGCAATTAAAAGTAATAGAAATTAGACACAATAACTCATATGTGGTTTTGGGCATAATTTGAAAGCAAAGAAGTTAAAGTGAATTGAAAAAACTATATTTGAGTCATTTTCTGAAGATTCATATCCACTTGTCTTCATGTAATAAGAATGAGGAAGATTAGAGCAAGAGGAGACAAGAAAATGCATAAAGATGAAGAGAAACGTCATGAGAATGCAAGTCAAGACCATAACACAAAGTGTTATGGGCATGACAAATGGTGCACAACCATGACATGTGACTAATGGTGCACGACCATGACATAATATGTCATGGATGTGATTCACCTTGCATGGGCGTGACTTAAGTAGGGCCATGACTCACCTATTCTCACACATATCCTTCCGAACCTTAGTTTTTATTATAAATAGACATATGACGGTAGAGCGAGGGTTTTATGAAAGTTTTGGGTGTTTTTTAGTTGAAAGGAGATAAAGCTTCGAGAGCTTTCAGGAGAGAAGAGAGTGCGATGAAGCTCTCACATATGGAGAGACTCAAGGAGGCGTAGCATCCTGAAGCTAGTTCAGAGATGCAATCGACACTGACGACCCGGTTAAGTGCATTTCTTCTTCACATTTGTTATATCTTTCTCTCTTATGTATTGAATATGTTATCATAGGTTTAATTTTTTGGTCTTATGTAAGAATGATTGAATGCTCTATCTAATTATTTTTATGTAAGAACCCATTGCTAGAATCAAATACAATACGTAACCATTGTTTTTTCAATTCATTTGTAACGACTAATGGTTCGTAATCATTAGGGATAACATAACCTAAGTTAAACAATCCGAACTTGTGTGATTATTGCTTAGATTAGTCTGTTTTTCTTATTCGTAAGGCGATTGTTTGATTAAATCTAGAAAGCATCTCCTAGGTTATCTGATAGCTAAGGTTAATTAACAAGCTCTTCTTAATTAACTATGACCTAAGGAAAAATTGGCTTGTTGTTAATCTACAACTAATAGTTCAAGCAGATGTAAAAGAACAACAAATCAAAGAAATATGTTTAAGTAAGGTATAGGCCGAGATTGAACCAAAGAACCAGATTCCTAACAAATTTACTACTTTAATCATTTTTACATGTTTTTTTATTTGTTTATGTTAGTCAAGTTTTGTTTTATTTTGTTATTAATCTAAAAACCCCTAAAACATAAACATCGATTAATTTCATTTCAACAACTTTACACACACACTCTATGAAATTGACCAAGACTCCCCACTATTATAGTAGTAATCAAGTTTATTTTGACTAGCATTATGATGTACTATCATTTAGTGTGCTTTGGTTTAAAATGTTTTTATCTTTCTTTTTTATTTTTTGATTATTTTAAGTTCTTATTAGTTACTTTAGGTTAATGTCATAAATGTATAAATAATTCTATATTAAGATTGATTGTTAAAGGTTAAACGTGCAATATGATTAAGTGACTACAATGCAAATTTGACTTTGTGAATACTTTAATTTGTTAAGTGAAGATACTTTTATTTAGAATGAAATATACCATGCGAAATTGAGGCTTTATGTTTTCTCTTTATGTTTCGGATGTGGATAACTTCTTTGGTCTTAGATTTGTAGAACTTGAATTTGTTTTTAAGACTACATGTAACATGTGTACAAGCATTAAAATGATAAAGACATGAAGGATTGAGTTTAAGTCATTTCTTACCCTTTGTACTTCAATCCATTAGTGAGTCCCTTTGAGTCTATTATGAAAATTTGGCCTTTTTCTTAGTCAACATTTCCATAGAACCTTTAGTCTAAAAAGAAAAACAAGAAGTTGCACTTTAATTCATGATTAGTATAATTTGCACTTATACTCTGATGTGATTGTTGGCTATGGATTACAAGAAAATAAGTATCAGACAAGATGGTAATATGTATAAATTGGCAATGGAAAAGTGAAATTCATGCCAATTGTAAAAAAAGAGAGAATTATAATACTAAAAATGAATTAATTTGTTGGAAAAAATTACATAAAAGTTGTTAAAAATTGATATGAATTCTTCTACATGAAAAGAATGAAGAGAGATTTTTATAAGATATCAAAATGATGAGACAAATTTTAATAATTTTTGAATTATTTTCTCTACTAATTATTGATATCTTTGTTTTTTTTTTCCATATCCTTGTTTTAATTTTACTTATGTTTGATATTTATGTTAAATTCTATATATGTAATGTAATTGTAATTTTTTTATATTT
>JANQAP020000263.1:2298816-2319972 GCA_026874005.2 Erythroxylum coriaceum | reverse complement strand
TTTCACTCAATTAATCTCACATTTGGATCAAAACACAAGGATTTGTAACCAAAATCAAGATATGAAGGCAATTAAAACTAACAAAAATTAAACACAACATTATCTTGTTAGAAAATTTGGGCTTCTAACATTTTAGTAAGAGTCGACAGTAAATCAACCTTAGAACAAAGATTCCTAATTGCCTCCTTGAACTGGTCATTTTATTTATCCTAAGTTATAAAGAAACTTTTTAGGTTAGACTTTAGAGGAGAGGATTGAAGGATTTTGAGTGGAAACTAGGTGGTTGCCTATTGTTTTGAAGGGCACAGTTAAACTTACTTCCATAGGAGAAATTAAGGTGGCCTCTCTAACCAAGGTTACAGGTATTGGAAAATGGGTTATTCTTATTTTGGGCTTGTTGAAAAAGTTAACCTGGTCTTAACAAATAAGTTCCCTAATTGACAATCTATAACTAATCATATGATCAAAATTTTTAGTTAAAATATATAGTTTAGTAACAAGAAGATTTAGGGAATCAAGGTCAGCCTTACTTGGAACCTTCTTTGGGATGGTCTTTCACTCGTCTATTAGTAATGGTTATAAACCATATCCTCAGTAATATTATATTCTTCATCTACATTTTTATTCATAAAAGGAAAGCATCCACCAAGGTCTCTGTGTTATAGGTCATCTTATTGTAGAATATTTAGACAATTAGCCAACTCTACATCTTGATGAGGGCATAATCTCAATAGCTCCTTGTACTTCTCCCAAACTTAATAAAATGAACAAAGATAAAGGTCTAGTTCTTAATCTAAGTAGTCTTGTTTAGGGAAAAGTGCTTGATAGGAATGCTTAGGAGAGTTAGGAGAATTGATATCATATGGTATAAGGTCTTTGACCACACTCTTTCCTTATTAATAAGTGAAAAGTGAAATAACCTAAGCTTAATGGCATCAAGAGAAACACCATTGAGCTTTAGTGTTTTTAGTATTCTAAAAACATTGACATATACAAATTGGGATCTTTGGAATGGAGTTATGTAAACTAATTTTACTGCACTATAGAAAAAAAGGGAGAGACTTAGCTTGAAATTGTTAGCTTTGATGTTGTACATTACAATGCCTAATTTGATGCCTTATACACTGGATACGACAAAGTTTTTGAAAGACCTCGTATTCTTTACATCCATTTTTACTTTCTTAACTTTTATTCTCTTTCAGATTCTTCTTCTTATTTGTAAACTTCTTTCAATCTTAGGATCTAGCTTAACAAGTTTCTTAGGATTATTGAATTGTCACGTACAAGAAGTGAACTACGAAGAGAAAAAATAAAAAAACTTAGTAGATAATAATAAAACTAAAGCAAAACAAACAAAAAGCTTAGTCTAATAAGTTTACAAATCTAATAAATATTAATTGTGTGTATTCTCTAACAAACGCATGGTGCATCTAAAGTTAGCACTAGTAAGTACCGATTAAACCATGAGAAAAAGGGGTTAACTATTGATTATTTAAAAACTTAATTATTAAGGCTACTGATTATGATTGGACAAAAAGGAAAATAAAATAAACACTCAAATTACTAGTAATCAAGAAAAATGCAATCTATTAAAAATTATATTTAGGTAAAGTGTTTCCTAGGATTTTGCTATATTCAACTTCACTTTAATTTAATTAACAGTTCTAGTTTCTTTGACTAGTAAGAATTCTTAAATTACAATTATATTCTCTCTCGAGATATATAATTACTATCCTTAGATTGAATCGACTGAAATATTTTTCTAATCAAGAAAACTTAATAATGCATTCATTTTAAGAATTCTCATGATAGTTTATATTTGAACCTAGGAAGATCTTAATGTTTTCTCTAAGTAACTCATCCTTAACCCTCTTTGTCTACAATGTGATCAAACTATACATTTTATCTTTCAAGTCTCAATGCATAAATCAAATAATTGAATCTTCAACTCTCATTCTTTCAATTCAATCAATTATAAAAATATGAATAAATTTAAAAAATTAGAAATTCATGACATCAAAAAATCTATCAATTCAACACATCGAATCTTAAGGTTTATCCCAGCTAAATCAATATCTTAATTAGTTCATAACTAAACAAGAAATAATAACATAAAGATAAGAAAAAAGAACAAGAATAAGAAATCGTTATCATGAATCTTGGATCCTGAATCTTTAGTGAATCTTATTGAATTCTTGTTCTTCTTTTAAGATTGACTTGTTCTTGATTAATAGCTATTGTAGAATGGCTCCCAACTGACTTTTTATTCCTTCCAAATTCTCCTCTAACCTCCTAAAAAGCTCTATTCCTCTTGCCTCCTAAAAAATTTTAAACATTAATTTTTTTATGAGGAACACGACTCTATCATGAGACTATATACAAGTCATATTATCTTTGCTGCATTCTATAACTTTTCTCATAAGATAATACTACCAACACGTGGCCTATATGAGGATGTTTATGGTTTGTGTTTCTTAATCAAAGGTAGAGCACCAGAGTGTGGAGGGTGGGGAAGGAGAGATAGAATCAACACATTAGATACGACCCTAAAATAATGACTTGTAAATGCTGTATTTTATGATCCTTCTTTATTTTTTCCAAAGTTGCTCCAAATTGGTCCGATTCTTCTTCAAATTTTCTCATTTTTCTTAAAGAGGCAGAAAAAAGTCCTAAAATAAAATGTCTGATTTTTAGTATAAAATCCTCAATAATTGTCCAAAACTCAAATAATACATGAAAATCATGTTTAAAGTAATCTATGTTTAGCATAAATAAAAAAAATTAACTAGACTTCCTCTAAAATTAGTTAAGCACAAAAATCAACCTCCTCTTAATATTATACGCTATGATGTATAGGTCCTACTCCTATATTGTGAAGTCTTAGGCATATTTTATAGTTCATTAATGACTTCACTAGGGTTCACTTCGATTTATATTTTAGTGAAGTCGATTCCATTTTTCTACTTCTTCGATATATAGTTTACACATCTCATTTATATACTAAATTGCCTTTAAGTTTTCCGAATTATGCATTTGAAATGAGTTTTTTATTAATTAATGATTTACATTCTAATATTATTAAAAATATATAATCATTTTCTTTACTTTATGTTAAAAATCTCAATTATTTAGACCTCAAACTTTTTGGTTATGCAATTTCTCATCTACCACATCCATATGACTTTCAGAAGTTAAGTTTTACGATAAAGCCAAGTGTCTATTTAGGAAATAGTCCTAACCATTGTGCTTATAGGTGTGTAGACGTTAACATAAGAAGAATTTATTTGGCTAGAGACACGAATATTTAGTCGAGCCTCCTTTCATAAATTCATGTGATCATCACTAGTTCAAGAATTCAATTCCTCTGTGGCTCGTCGTTTACCAAATGCACACTCCTTCAAGACAATTATTTGCTTATAATTTGAGTTTCCTACTTCAATCTGTTTCAGCTAAAAATCCTCCAACACTTATCTTCCAATCTTAAACTATCCACATCGTTAAACGATCACACTAGCTCATCTTTATTTTCCTCATCATTATTCGAACAGTCAACTTCCAACACTAATCAAAGTAATTCAATCTCACCTCTAATGCTATCATGTTCACCTTTTATCTAATGACCATAAGTTACCTAGCAGTAGCATCGTTGATGATTTTTCAAAATATGACGCATCATTAACAAACCCTACATCACCGTCCACTCATCATTTGATAGTACGACCAATAACTATGGCCAGATGAAAAGCAAATACGATCATTAATAAACCTTCCATTCAATCTTCTCTTCAAACCGAATCCATAACCTTTCACCAAGATAAGCAATTTGTTGAATGGAGAAATGTGACGCAAGAGGAAACTAATGCCCTTTTGATCAACAACACATGGATAATGTTTTCTCTCCTTTCTAATGCTAATGCTGTTTGGAATGAGTGGATTTTCAGGATCAAAATAATAGGGAATGTACTTATTGAGCGTTTCAAAGCGTGTCTATTTTTAAGGGATTCACACAAGGGAGTGGAATGAAATACAATCAGATCTTTGGTCCAATTCTAATTCAAACAGTTTTATCATTAGCAATAATAAACAATTGAAGGATCCACCAATTGGATATTTTCAATGCTTTTCTTTATTACTTCCTTGACACTGATATGAAACATAAAATAACCATGTGGTTTTGTAACCCCTAAATATCGTGGCCACATTGTAAACTGCTGAAGCCATTATACAGTTAAAGCAGGCACGAGCAAGGTTCATCGTTTGACCACCTTCCTTCTTCAATTGAGTTTTAAATCCTCCAAAGTTGAAAATTCATTGTTTATATACAAAAGAGATGTTGTTCAAATATTTATTCTTGTTTATGTTGATGATATCCTTGTTGTTTGCAGCGATACAAAAGATATGCTTCGACTTCTTGCATTGCCGTCGTTAGCTTGTAAAAGGGGAGGGGCATTCAGACAATTATTCCCGTATGTTGTGATCATTACTTCCCTATCTTTATCTTTCTGTCGATTCTAATTCTTGTCATAGAATGAGTTCCTGATTTTTTGTCCCTTTATCTCTGTTATTTCTAATTTTTATCATAGGCTATTATTGTAACTATGAGTATTGTTGTAAGATTGCTGTAAATGGAATGAATCAATACGAAAAGTCCTCCTGTTAGCTTACCTTAGCATATATGTTGTTATCTGTAAACAATTTACACTGCGTATAGTAACTTATGTAGCTTACAGTAAAAATCAAGTTATAAGCAGTTTATTTCTGTTTAAAACATCCGTCTGCTATTGGATTTCTCTATGAAAGAGTGAAGTCTATGTCTGCGTTAGGATTATACAGCTTTACTTGGACGTTTATCATTAGTATGAGGGTTACTGTATTCAAAAAGGAAAAAAGATGTAGAGAGTTGCAAAAGCATGTCTAAAGATTAAAATACTGTTATAGTAGCTGTTCAATGTCTGCTATTTGTTGCTGGCCTATCGATCAATTTCTATAGACTAATGACGATTATAGAAAGAAAGAACCAAACGATATAAAAAGCTCAAACATAGACGCTTACAATGTACGTTACACAGTTATGTGATGGGATGACGGTAAAAGTAAGCCAACTGGCTTTTGGGGACGCCATATATACTTATAACGTACGTACCTACATATGTATATATTCCTTTTTTTGCTTTCCAAACTCTTAGTCGAGCAAACTCAACTGTTCCCATTTCTCAGAGTTGGTCAAATTATGATTTTTGACGCTCAGTTTGTATTATTCTCTGCTTTGGCGTTTCATTCCTGAAGACAGTCAAAAGAAAAAGAAAATTCCACCATAAAGATGGACAGTATGGTGAATCTTATAATTGAATAGCACAAAAGCTGAACATTGCTAATAATTCATGGACAAAAGGCTTGGCCTCTCAAACAACTGAGATTTATCATGTGGCAGAGATGTGATGAGTAGAATCCAACTTTTTTCGTCCAAAGTTACAAGAAAACAAAGTAAAACAGAACAAAACCTCCCTTACCACGCACTCGGTTTACCAAACAACAAGGCTCCTACTGAAGGATGTTGGCATCGAAATAGACCTCTCAGATACAGCGTGAAGGGTTTAAAATAGACACTTCAGTGACTTGCTGAATCCTATGTCAGAATATGGGCTGCTAACAAAACAGGACCTGCTATGCTACGTATTAAGCGTAATTGATACACAACCATTGCGGTGATTGATGATTTCTAGGGTCCCAGCTACTTGGATACAATTTTATTTTATAAACGAGATGTGAAAGTTTTTTTGAACTTTAATTCGTGGATAATCATACACTAATCAATTAAAACATAACAAGTTATCAGTTAGTACTCAAAGAAATATTATAATACAAATTTACGTATGTGTTCGTAGAATTTCTCATATGTGAATACTACTTGGTTTATTATAAATTGTCAAAACTGCTATCGGCATTACCCATATCTTGTTAATATGTAAGTCGAAAAATATGAAACCTTGTGAAATACAGGAAGCAGCTAGGGAGATGCTAAGCATTTTTTACAAGTCTTTCTTTCATTGATAAACATTGCTATTTGAAAGTTAGCCAAAAGGATAAGTCAGATGTTGAGGCAGAAAAGGTCTTATACCATTCTAGGGTTTCGGGGTATTCTTTTTAACACAAGAAAGCACTTTTAACCTTTGAAAAGAAGATTGATTTCAAGAAAAGTAGTGCATCTCGTTTCTCACCTGATTCGTGATTATGAAGTTTCGAAGGAGGAAGAATAGAATGAAAGTGTACGAAGAGTCGCCCATTTCCTCCTTATCTCTAAATATTTTCCTTTCCCATTATTTCTTTTATCATTTTCGGTACACATCCAACTTCTATTTTGATCAATTAAATTGAAGTGGCCAAACCATAAATTACCTTCTCATCTCATTCAATGTGTATATACAACCGAACAGGATATTTATCGAAAGTCTGCTAATACAGAAAATCTCCTAAAAATAATATTTAAAGATATGCAAAATTTTTACATCTTAAATTTATATATATATCATATATTTACATATATTTCAATACTCCCTTTTAAGTTGGCGCATAAAGATTTCGAATGCCCAATTTGCGAAAAAAATAGTCAAATTAATGCTTGCCAAGTGCTTTCATTAGTATCTCAGCGAGCTAATTGTAATTATGAACATGTTGTGTGACAGTGTTCCCAGAATAAATCTGATCACGTAAGTAATGACAATCAACCTTGATATGCTTAATACGGTCATGGAAAACATGATTCGAGGCAATATAAAGAATCATTTGATTACCACAATACAACCACATAGGTTGTGTATGCTCGATCCTAAGTTAGTGCAAAAGTGCTTTAAACCAAATCATCTCACATGTTGTTGTAGCTATTGAATGATACTCTACTTAAGCAGAGGACTGAGATACCATCTTCTTCTTCTAATAAAAGAAGAAGTACCCAATAGAACAAAATACCCTATCAATGATCACCAAGTGAGAGGACAACCAGTCTAATTAAAATCATAATAGGCATGATACCTAAGATGACACATCAAATGGGAAACCACTCTTAGTGCCGCATCCAATGTTTCCCAAGGCGCTTACATGAACTATTCCAAAATATGCACAAAACAACTCAATTTAGGTCACATAATGGTCAGATAAATTAACTGCCCCACTAGGCAATGATACCTTTCAGGATCATCAAGTAACCACCTGAAAGCCAATACGAGCTGATGACACTATTAGATCAGAAAATCAACAGGTTTAGCACCTAACAACTTAGTTTTAGTGACATCATTAAGCGTATATTTGCATTGACACAAGAAAATTCCTTGCAGATTTTTACCCACCTCGATACCAAGAAATACTTCAACACACATAAGTCTTTCATATGAAAACAATGATCATCACAGAACTTGAAAAAGGCCAAAAAAATTCACTATCATTGCCAGTAATAATCAAATCATCAACATAAATAAACAAATACATAATAGCCACCCCCTTAGGAAAAGTAAGCAAGGTATAATCAACATAGGATTAAATGAAGCCATAAGTTTTGAATGCAATCGTAAGTTTAGCAAACCAAATTTGGGCACCTGTTGTAGGCCATATAAAAATTGGCTCAAATGATAAGTCTTATCTAGTTAAAAAGCAGCAAAGTTAGAAGGAAGTTTCATATAAACTTCCTTGCCATGATCCCCATAAAAAAAAGACATTGTGAATGTCCATTTGATGTAATTCCCAATTCTATGTAGCAACAATGGACAAGAATGTTTTCACAATCATCATCTTAGCCATAAGTGTGAACGCTTCATTATAGTCTACACCTTCGACCTGCATATTTCCAAAAATCATCAATCAGGCTTTGAATTGTTCAATTCCATTTAAATTGCACTTTATATTGTAAATTCATTTACATCCAATCTCCTTTTTATCGGGTGAAGAGTCTCGATAGTCCAAGTCTTATTCTTTTCAAGTGCATCAATCTCTTATTTCAAGGCCTCTCACCATCATGAGTCACACACTACCTTTAAAAATTGAGTCAGTTCAACCTCAGTAGATAGTGCTACAAAGAAAGCTCTATGCTTCATAGAAAATTTATCACGTTGGACATAATGAGTAATGGGATACAGAGTACTTGAAGATAATGGTGATGCAAAGGAATTGTGGGGTCTATACAGTACATATTATTGGCAACATAATCTCTAAGCTGAGAGGAGGGCTAATAAGTAAGCTCTTTACATCTTATAGGCTCGACATCAACTAGTAGTGTTGCTACATTACTTTTATTGACGTAACTCTCCCTTTCTTCTATATTACCCTCCAAATTACTTTCAATCTTCTCGCTTTCCCTCTCTTCACATCACCTAGTTAGACTACCTATTAAAATAAGAGCAATAACACCATCTTGCTGTCCCATATTATTAAGCAAATTATAATAACCCAAACTAAGATCTCCATTAATATAAACTGTAATGGAAAAAGCTACTCCAACATTATCATCAAAATTAGGCATTTTGTTTTCAGCATAAGGAAACTTATCTGCAATAAACTCAACATTAGGCAAGAAAAAATAGACATCAGACTCAAGATCATATATTTTCCAACCATTTTGTGTATGAGAATAACCATCAAAAAAGCATTATCGACCTTGTGAACTAAATTTATCCTGATCAAGCCCACGATAATGAGCATAACATAAATAACCAGATGTACAAATATAGGCATACAAAGTTTTCTTTCCAAATAGATCTTATGTGGTTACCACCATTCAGACTAGCTAGAGTATGATTAATATGATTTCCCACTTTGAAAATACATTTTCCTAAAATCTAATTAGCAAGTGAGCCTAAAAACACAATGTTCAACCTACATTAAGAATGTATTAATGTTTTCTTTCAACATAACCATTTTATAGAGGCGTATCTACACATGAAGTTTGAAAATATTTCCTTAAAGGCATAAATTCTATCCCATTATCACTTCATACAGTTTTCACTTGAAAATTAAACTGAGTTTGGGTCATAGCTCAAAAATTACTAATAATTTTAAGAACCTCTATTTTATCAGTCATTAGATAAACCTAAACTACTCTTAAGAAATCATCTACAATAGACAAAAAATAATAGGCCTTATGAGAAAAAACTACTATATATGGTCCATAATCATCACAATAAATCAATGCAAACGACCCAGTTGCTCTACTATTACTTAAGTGAAAAATATCTCACATTTGTTTTGAAAGAAAACGTATATTACAATTCTTATTTTCTCTATAGCAACTAGTACTATTCTTAATGACAGGAAACAATTTAACTACTTAGGAAGAAAGATGACCCGTACACCTATGCTGTAAAATAAAGGAATCCACCACTTTAACTCATTGTGTCTATGCCTAAGCAATGTCGTAGAAGTAGTAGATCATATCTTGTCGTTCACCCATACCAATTAGTCCTCAAAGTGTGATCTTGTATCACACACAATTTATTAATCAACATGACCATATAATTTACATCTTCCATTAAGCAAGCAATGGAAATAAGATTACAATTCAATTTTAACACAAATAAAACATGTGGTAATTTAACTCCTACTCCTAAGTTTATGGTTCCTTATTGGATGGCTACTATTGACTCTTCATTTGGCAAACCAACTGAAAATGTAATCAAAATTTCAATTTTACTTAATATATTTTTACTTCTCATCATATGCTGAGATGCTCATGTGTCTAATAACCAACTTGAGAAAAAATTCTTACTGGTCAGTTTTTTTGAAGTGGAGGTCGAACCTTTATACGTATTAAGAATAGACAATAAAGGTACCCATTGATCATCTGTAAGCTTAGAAAAATGAGTTCAATCCTCCTGTACCAAATATGTTTTGGTTGATAATCCAACAATAATGTGAAATAAAAGAAGGAAATGGATAATTCTTTTATTATTATTTAAAAAGAAAAGAACATATTGCTTCTTATAGAAGATTACTAACAAAATATTTCCATAATTATAACAAACTATATTTATTTCACACTTTATAACTACTCTCTCTAACAACCTCATAACTTCTTTGACTAAAGCGCAACAAATATTACATATTCTACACCCCCCCAACCCTTCAACTAAAAATTTTGGTGCCAGTCACACAAACTCAACTTAGACAAGAAATGATGAAATAAAGGAGCTGATAAAGGCTTAGTAAATAAATCAATCGATAGCTATTATGAAGGAACAAATTAAGGACGAATGAACCTTTGCTTGAATTTATCGAAAACCAAGTGAACATTAATCCCAAGATTTTTAGTTCATACATGAAAAACAAGGTTAGAGGTGGTATGAATGGCAACCTAGGCATCACGTCATAAAGGAATTGGTTGTGAAAATTCAATGGAAAGATCGTGAAGCAAGTACGAGATCCATTGAAGTTCTCATATAGTTGCAAATAAACTCTTGTATTTAGCTTCAATAGAGGATCATGAAACATTAGTCAACTTATTAGTTTTCCAGGAGATCAATGCAGGATAACAAAAACAATAACTAGTAACAAATCTTCTTCTAACAAGGTAGGATGCCTAATATGTATCATAAAATGTCTGACGCTGAAAATCATTGAGAGCAAGAAAGAAGAGCAATTTAATTGAGTGAAATCAAAATCTAGAAGTTTACTAGTAAACTCAAGATTCCACAATCAATTGTCCTGCTTTAGACTATATAAAGAACATTTCAATCTACAAAATTGATTCAAAGAAATTTTTTCATAACCTTTTATTGGTGAAAACTAAACTTCTTCATCCAAAAATCATGCAAGAATGCATTATTAATATCAAGCAGTTGAATTGGTTGACCACAAGTAGCTGCCATAACTAGAAGTACTCAAATTATGACCATTTCTATAACTAGGGAGAAACGTTTAGTATAATTGATGCCTTCGACTTGGTTATATGCCTTAGCAACTAGTTAAACTTTATAACACTCAACACAACCATCCAACTTAAACTTTACTTTATAAACCCACTTAAAGCTAATTGGCTTTTACCAACAGGTAAATCAATAATCTCTCATGTATGATTATTTTCTAAAGCCTAAAGCTCAAAATTTATAGTTTGAACCCATTTTGACATAATTTTTTCTTGATGATAAGAAATTGGCTGTTTAATAGTAGATATACGGGCTAATGATGATACAAAATGTGGAGAAGTGTAATAGGGAAACATTTTTGGTGTGTGAGGAGAAAAATAAAGGGAATTATGTGCAAAAGATCAATGATAACTTATGGTTTAACCATATTTATGACAAAGTCATTCATCCACAAATGCTTACGTGAAATGCTAGAACTTTTCTGAATAACAAATGGAGATGAAATAGGATTAGATGGAGAAGAAACAGGAGAAACACGATTCGAAGACATAAATGGAGGATCAGATATACTTCTGATAAGATCAATATTAAAAGAACTATCAGGAGAAGGAACAATTGATTCTTTACTTACAGAATCAATGACTGGTACGGATATAATTACTAGGATTATCTAGAAACTCTTATGGAGAAGACTTAAAATGATATACATGTTAATAGAATATAACATCTATAGAAAACAAAAAGAAAATGTGTATCTAGATTATGCAACTTGTAAGCCTTTTAGCTAGAAGAACATCCAAAAAACATATATTTGAAGCTCTTATGTAAAATTTTGATTTACTTTGAAAAGTATTTGAAGCAAAAGAAAGGCAGCCAAAACATTTATGAAAGGAATAGTCAATGTCTCTTTGAAACAAAACCTAATAAGGTGATTTTCAATTTATAACTAGAGTAGGCAATTGATTGATGATATATGTAGCAACTAAGACAAAATCACCCAAGAATTTGATAGGCAGACCTTATTGAAATAATAAAGCTTGAGCTACTTACAATAAATGCTTGTGTTTACACTTAATAACACCACTTTTTTAAGGTGTACAGACACAAGTTCTATGATGTATTATACTAAGCGACTAAAATAAAGATTAAAAAGTAAAATTTAAGAACTCAGAGCCATTTTTAGTTCGGACGCATTTAACAAAAGCTTGAAACTATATATGAATCATATTTTAAAAATTTTTGAAAATCCTAGATGTTTGACACTTGAATTTTAATAAAAATATCCATGTGATTCTAATAAAGTCATCATCAATTTTCAAAAAATAGTGAGCATCATTGAAGCAGGATTGTTGATAAGGTCTCCACAAATCCATATGCAAAAGTTCAAAATCAATAGTTGTATTGGTAGAATTTCAAGAAAAAACAAGTGTTTTGCCTAAAAATGTGACAAACTGCACAAGGTTGATCAGTAACCTTGGCATTTACAAAAGGAAACAAAGAACTTAAATGTTTAATCACACTATGAGAGGAATGGCCAAACCTTTGATGTCATACATCAAAGTCTAAAACGTAACAACACTTATTCAAAGAAATAATAGAAATATCAATTGAGGAACATTTATAGAAAGACTGTATTGAATGGATGGAATGAGCTTTGACTAATCACATATAATCCAGCTATCATCTTTCCCACTGCCAACACATTATTAGTCTGAAGGTCCTGTAAAACATACAATTTAGGATAAATACGAATCTCATTTGAGCTGAAACATTTAGTTTATTAATCGATAATAAATTGTATTTGAATGAAGGTATGCATAGTGTAGAGGTCAAGGATATAGCTTTGCTTAAGAAAATGTTACTTATATATTGTACCAATTTAACAGTAGTATAAGGTAAATACATATGTGTATGATGTTTCACTAGAACAAGACCATGGAAAAGATTAAAGGTAGAGCATATGTGATTTGAGGCCCCTATGTCTAATATCCAATATTCGTATTCTATATGACCAAGAAAATTAAAACATTAGTTAGGAATATTACCTACAAAATCACTAAAATGTGTAAAATTTATCATATCTCCTTCTTGTTACCTTTATCCTTAATGTAGCTAGCAATTTCATTTTATATTATGGTAGCAACACCAGACTTCCAATTACCATTTTTGTTTAGCTTATCCAAAGCTTCTTCTAATGTTTATTCTAGCATATTTGCATATATTCTCCCATTTCCCTTTTCTTTCTATCCTTTAATCCTTTGCACCAATCAAGATATGCAATTTGAAACAACTGCCATTAGTGTGACTACTCATTTTGTCGAATTCATAAAATAAATCATCCTTATTGATTTGCTTTTACAAAGTATTCTTGTTTACCTTTGCTTCCTTCATTGAATTAACCTTTAACCAAGATTGTTGTATCTGCATTATCAATTAAACTAGCATTTACTTCCTTCTATTTCTCTACATAAATCACAATTGAATATTCTTTGTTAATATTTGAAGAGGATCCATCGTCAGCACTTGGTTTTTAACAGTATCATAGACATCATTTAAACCCATAAGAAATTGCATTAGTTTATCATTTCCATCCAGTTCCATAATTAGCTTTGCTGCATCATAAATACATTTAAGAATAGGTGCCAAATAGGTTAGTTAATCCTATAAACATGATCTATGTTGCCTAATATGATCATAGAGTTACTGTCATGGTTGTTGCTTAATATCATCTATGCTGGTTAATTATCTTATCTTGGTTTTGATGTTCATTTTCCAAGTCATGGTTTTCATGTGTAGGATTTAAAAACATAGTAGATCCTTAGGACATACATAATAAGGATGGTGGTTTGATCTTACATCAATTGATTTAAACTCGAATTAATCCAATTATTGTGCCACTATTACATTTGAAACTTGGCAATCCTATCTTAGTCATGTTTCTTTTCAGCATTTGAATTCATTATTATTTTGGTGGATTCTTAACATTTGTTAAACAAGATTATGTTGATTGTTTATCTTGTCAACTACCTAAACATTAAACTTTATGTTTTAATAATATCAATTATATGTAATCTATTACTTTTGATTTAATCCATTCTAATATTTAGAGCCTTCTCTTATTCCTAGTATAGGAGGTTTAAAATATTTCATAATTTTTGTTGATGATTTTCAAAATGTACCTAGATTTACTTGATGTGTAAAAAATTAACTTGCAACTCATATATGCTTAGTTTGCTCAAATGGTCAAAACTTGATTTATAAAAACTAAAACATTTAGAATTGAGATTTCCACGAAATATAAGGATAACTCAACCCTTTCTCTCTTGTCCTAATATGGTACATCTTAACAAAATAGGTGAATTGAGAGGAAAGATAGACATATTCTTGACATAATATGGGCCTTACTTATTTCTTCCTCATATCTTGAGTAATTTTAGGGAGCAGCAATTCTTACTACCATTTATACTACCATTTTATGACATTGAACATAAAAGATATTGTTATTGGAATCATATTTCTAGATGTCTCAAAATTTCCAAATATATCACTTTTTAGGATTATAAAATGTTATCGTACTTATCTTCTGGTTAAGTCTCATCTTCTACTTCTTTCTTAATTAAAACCTCTATCAACTTGGTTTCTAATTCTATTGAGTCACTAGTTCTGTTTAAGTCTCTTCCAATTGTAGATTATGAAGAATAAAGACTACTTATTCCACTTAAGGATCTAGCTCTATCGAAAGATCAAAGTTTTCCTAAACCATCTCAATCATCATAACCCATTAGAGCCCCTAAACTCTCCTTTCATTTAGATCCTTATATTTTAAGCCTTCCTTATCTTAAACATAACTTTTTCCACTCAACCATCTTTTTCATTTATAAACCTAAGAGATGTAAATAAGCTAGTGTTAATCAATTGTGTCAGCAACTTATGAAAGAAGAATTATAAGCCTTAAAGAAATCTTAGACTTGAGGTCTAGTCCCACTTCTCCTAAACAAGAATTTAATAAGATGTAAATGAGTTTATAATAAATGATTAATTGATTATATTTATATACCCATGTTTAGTTTATTTTGATTGTTATTAATAATTTTATAGTATTTTTGGTACTTATTTTGCTTCAATTTGCTTGTATAGACCAAAAGGAGAAGAATTCAGGGGAAATTGTGGCATAAAACAAAGATTTGAAGCAAATTTGGAGATACACGATCATGTGTAGTGACTGTGTAAGTTACTGTAAATATGTAAAACTTTGAAGGCATTGTTTTTGCCCATGTGAAGATACACACCTGTGTATGTTGCTCGTGTAACTCATTGTGCTCATATAAAGTCGTGAGGTGTTTTCAGAGATATACGGTCTCCTGCATAATTATATAAGTAAGCATGTATATCTCAAAAACCCTAGTTTTTATTATAAATGGATATTATTGAAGGCTACAAAAGTGGAAGGAGATGTTTTTAGTTGTAATTGACACTAGAGAAAAGGAAGTGTTGAACAGAAGATGAGGAAAGCACAAAGATTATGTCACAAGTTCCAATAGAGAGCATCCTTCAATCGAAATTGTAAGAAGATTTTGTTAGAGACAAAAAAGGGGATATAGAGTATGAATTCTTTATTTCTATTTGTTCTTCTGAATATTTGATATTAGATTTGTTATCTATATTTAGGAACTAAGTTGGTTAGTGCCTCGGTGTGATAAAACTTAAGTTGTGATGATAATATGAAATATTCTTTTGTTCAATACAATTTTATTGATTGGTTTATTGCGTTCAATTATGCATTATATTATGGAAATAGTATATCTAGAATATTAGTCCAGTGTTTGATTTCATATGATTAGGATTAAAAAATCTTTTGATATGAATATATCTACCATAATTAGAAAGAGTTACATGCAAACCTAGAGGTAGGTCGACACAAATCCTCTAGATTAGAGTTAAATCTAATAGTGAAATTCATGAAATCAATATTACAATCTTAGGAGTTTTAAGTAGAAAGAGATTTAGGTTAATCAATTAAGGCCTAGTTGTTAATATTCATAAGAAAGATATTAGCATAAGACATGAATTTTCATGATCGAATAATCAATAATTTAATTGCATGATAAAGGGTTAGTGTTTAAGATATCTTAGGGGGATTCATTACCTAAATACTACTTATTTGATATTGAATAATCATAGTATTTTCTTCATCTTAGTTTATTATTGTATCAACTTTAGTTTAGTTTAATTTTCAATTAAATTCATAACCTAATTATGTGGTTAGATAATAGAAAAGGTTAATACTAGTACTTACAGTCCTTGTGAGATCAATTCGTACTTGTCAATGCTAACTACCGCTACATCGTGTACATGCGATTAAAACTTATACTTTTTATAAGCATAAAATCAAATCAATCAGTTTACAAGATCAAAAAATAGACGTATGGCACTCTATAACATAATAAAGCTCAACTTATTATTAAAAGATTCACTTAAGAATATGATATGGACTATAAGGAGACCTATTCTCCTATGGCGGGTCTCACTTTAGTTTACAACCTCATCATTTTTGTTATTATTAAGAATGGCAACTATTTCAAATGAATATCAAAATTACATTTCTCAATAGTGACTTTTCTAAAGAAGTATAAATGTGAACAACTCCATTTTGTGGTCATCCTCTAGAAATTATTTCACTTTAAGAATGTTTTACAAGACCTTAACTAGGCTTCTCGAGCATGGTTTGGCAAATTTAGCCCTATTATTCAACAACTTGGCTTTCTTTTTAGTCCCTAAGACAATTCCTTATTCGTTCGACACATAAATAAAGACTATGTGTTTTTATTACTTTATATTGATGATATGATTATTATAGGTGATGACCTTAGTGATGTTATAGAATTAAAACAATACTTCAGCCACCACTTCAAATTGAAATATCTTAAGCATTTAATCTATTTTCTTAGATTAGAAATCTTTTATAATGATTCAGACTACTCTCTCTTGCAAAAAAAATGCTACTGATTTCTTATCTCACTTAGGAATAACTGATAGTAAAATTCCTTATGTCATTATTGAGAGTGATGTTCAATTCACATTAAAATATAGAAAACTTTTGGATGACCCAACTTATACAATAATTGATGGGAAGTTTGGTGCCTTACAATTACTCATCTTAATATATCTTATGCAGTGCATATTATAAGTCAAATTTGATTACTCATCGAGTCACTTATTATATTATAATGTTATATATTTTGTACTATATTAGAGGTATTATATTTTGTGGTATTAACTTTTATTATCCTCCTCTTTAGAGCTCCACACAAACTCTAATGCTGATTAAGCTCAAAATCTTATTGATCAACACTCTACAACTGGGTTTTGCTTCTTTCTTGGTGATTCTCTTATCTTATGAAGAAGCAAGAAAAAAACAATAGTAATTCATTTCAGTACTAAAGTTGAATACTGAGCCCATACTGATACTACTTCTGAACTGTTGTGATTATGTTGATAATTAAAGGATATGAAATTTAAATATTTTTCAACAACTAATATTAATTGTGATAACCGTATTGCCTTTTATATTAATCATAATAACATGTTTTCATGAGTGAACAAAATATATTAAGAATAATTATCACTTTATTCATCATAATCTTCAATAAAGAACTATCTCTCTTATCTTTGTATCATCCCACGACAACCAACATCTTTATTAAAGCTCAGTTGCCAACTCAATTCAATGAACTCTTTAACAAAATCAAGTTAATTAACTTTACTTTTATTATGCTGAGTTTAAGCACAGATGTTAGTCAACTATAATATAGTGTTGCCAAAATAGGATTAATTACAAAATAATGACAAAATATTATACAAAATATTTGGGCAATCAATGTAGAATATTTAAGCAATTAATTATATATAATCTCTTAATTATTTCATTTTATTCATTTATTTATAGTTCTAAAAATAAAAAAACTTACACACACATTTCATACACATCAACAATATATAGAACTTGCCTTAATATTATACTTTCACATTTGAATATCGCAATATTCAAAAGTATCCTAATCCTAGTGATAGTATCCTAGAACTAAAATCCATATGAGTTAGCTTGCCTTATAATAATGACGTTTAAATGAGTTCTGTGTATACCTATTGCATACTGGTAAGTCGGGATTAGCGAAAAAGTTATCGCATCTTACAGAATTTGTTATGAAACTAACATATAACGATCAGTAGTCAATCGACTTAAACTCAAAATAATTGGAGGTTTCGAAATATTGTAATACCACAAAGAGCTGCAGGCATACTGACCTAACCGTTCAACACACTGCATGCATGTATACCATTTTATCTTGATCTACCTAAAGGTCCTTGTACACTGAATTTCAGTGACAAAATAGATCACTTGCTATCATGCAAATAATTTTCTCTCTTAACAGGTAGGTTTAGGAGCCATCGAATTTAAATCCTTTTGCGTATGAGTTGGCTTAGTAAATTGTTATATATAAAACACAACTCTTTTGGTTTGTAGATTTTGTTTAATTTAAAACTTAGAATGTTGGAATACTCACTTGAAAAATGATGGAAAAAAATTAGTATATCATTAGCTTTTAACTTAATTTAATTTAATAACAATATGAGATATGCAATTATATATATATGTTATTAAATAAATATATGTGTGGTATATTATATCTATCCTTTTATTATATCTATCATTAATTAAGAGTGCAAAAGTAGGAGTTCAGGCAGTGGCATACCACACTATTACAGTCAAACGCTTTCTTCAACTTTTACGTCTTTTGTTGATTTTTTTATTAATGCTCAGTGAAAAGATTCATTTGTTTAAAAATCATTGGATTGAGGATCGAATCAACAAAAGCTTTTCTTGCCATATCTCACATTCATGTCTTTGATCAAGGCCCTATTGGGCTCTCATTGCGATGTTATTATACCAATCGCACTCCAGAGAACAAATTTATTACCTTTGACTAGAAGGACAAAAGAGAAAAAAGCAGGTATGTTCATAGATTTGAGAGTTTATACCCCAAAAGGGTAAAATGTTGAAGTAAACATTAGGACAAAAAAGAAGGGGCATATTGTATAGCATAAGAATATATAATAAGCCGCACCGAAGGGAATTCATGGAAGGGAATGTGTAAGAAAACTCCAAAAAGAAAGAGGACAACAAAACACAACAACAAGCAGCCACTAAAATTCCGTAAAATCGCTGAAGAAACATCAGCCAACGTACACCTCCATAGCTTCCCCCTTGGAAATTTGAATAACGCATGCCCTTTCAAACTGACACAACACGCGTACAAACCCCTATGAATACCTTTCTTTCCTTTTTCTTTTTTAGTTTATCAATCTAGCACTCACACACTCTCGCTCTCTCTCCACCGGCGCACCTTTTTAAGCTCTCCAACAAGGATTCTCTTTGCCAGTGCAAAACCTATCACTTCTTTCAAGAGATAGAACTAGATTCCCCTTTAACCTTATATACATATAACAAATTCTTTTGCTGTAGACTATTGAGTAGCGCGCGACTATATTTATGGTAATAACAGCGAAAATTATAATATTCAGGTCAGAATTACATTCACATTCAATTTAACCTCAATAGTTTGAGATAGTGTGCCGTTACACTTGATCGATAATATCAAAATTATGTTATTTTGCATGGGAATACAAACATATGAATATGATCACTGGATTGTTAAGAATCCCTTTTCGATGATTGGTTTAGTAGAAAGAAACCGTGGGGCAGAAAGGCCCATCTCCATTCTCACTGTCATCATTGCTGCTGAGGTGGTGATGGGGAATGAGAAGGCTACTTTATCACTTTCTTTGTGTGCTTTTCTTATTTTTCTTGGTAGGGTTGAAGGAATGTCCCTTTGCTTGGGCTTGTAAATTTCCTCCTTTTTCAATCTTTGTGCCTCCACTTGTATTGGGACAGAGATCGATTTCCTTTTTAGACGAGAAACCAAAGGGACATTCATCATTCACATTAATTATACTTTGGTTCCATTATATACCCTTTTATGCTCATAATGGACGTCAATTTCTTCACTTCCTCCCTCTAAAGTGATATTGGCCTTTCAACTTGTAATTCCTATCCAAATTGAAGAGAACTTTTGCATACAATTACTGTATAACGTTGACTCTTAGTTTACTTTTATGCTTAGTTCTATTGTCAAGTAAAACCCATATATGAAAAACGTATGTAACAACACGAGAAATTAAATGTTAAACTTTGGGCTGCTTGAGCTGATTGGAACACGGATTTGGGTACGCAATCTGATGAAATAAAGGTAACAAAAGAAAGGAAAAGACACCGTGCCATGTGTATGCATGCATGTATAGATTTACAGATCGAGCAGCAGAAGTATGGAAATTAAATAGGAAGGATGTGATCTTGTTAATCTGGTTTGGAACTGCACAGTGCTAATAGGTTTGATCACACGTGTCATATGCTTTTTGACCTTGTACAGTTTTTTTGACTACCTCAATATCTAGTTTGATGTAATGTAATGTCCTATCCGGGGATTTATCGTATGCTCATATCTTCATTTGCTTACTAGAAGTCCTCACTTTTCAAGAAAAGAGATAGTTACTGGTCTTGTATGGACCATATGAAGGGTTGGAACTTTCCTTAATTGATGTAATATTAATTGTGTACATCCAAATTACATGTTTTATTAAGGTTATGAAAAGACGATCCATAATAAAGCATAAAGGGCCCGGTACTAATTAAGCCTAAAATCATGAAATCTAATTTGAAGTATAGAATTTATATTGTGAGCGGTGGATGTCTATTGGGCTTGTGAGTTGTGACGAGGGAATCAACATAAACAAGAAAACTCAATTTGATTTGAATTAGTGTTACGCATCTGTAGCATTTCTTTGACTATCAGCTATCTGTAAAGGGACGTCCACAAATTGTAAGCATGGTGTCAGTTGACCAGAGGTGTAGTCGGCCCGCGTTTAAGCAAAGCATGACAAAAAAAGTTGGCCCAAAAGAGAAAGACATATTTTAAAGAGAGATGTCAACACTATTCATATACATATAATTAATGTCCCTCGTTAAATCAAATTCGTACGCTGTCATTTTTCAATCGTACTGAGATTTGCATTATCATGATAATTTTAAATGTAGTCTAAGATTCCTATTAAAAGATTTTGCCTTAATTTGTTAGAGGAAACATGTACGTCATTTAGTTAGTTGCACCTTCGTGATATTTGATATTAAGATCTTTAGTAGTACGTCACTTTAATGGGCTAGAGCTTAGCTGAGAGCATTTTGACTATATAA
>JANQAP020000263.1:2242931-2254749 GCA_026874005.2 Erythroxylum coriaceum | reverse complement strand
CTTTGAATCACATTACATTCATGAGAACATCTTTATATCATTATCAACTCATATTTTACACTTATCCTTGAACATTTCTCATGATCAAAGTCTCTTATAACACACACACAATTGTGATTTTAAATCTGGAATTTCAGCAAGCTAAATATACACATTTACCAAAATTTTTCCAGCAATATATATTCATACATCTACTCAATTCTCATTCATAATTACCCCATTTTTTTCTATGCTTATTAATCCATACCTTATACACATTATTCATATCCTAAAGATCATATTTGCATTAAAAGAACTCACTTATTCCTTTAACATATCAAAATTTCCAGATTTGAACTCAACACATCAAAACAGTCCCTTCTTTAAATTATGAGTTCAACTCACTACATAAACTTATCAAGATATCTTCTGGCCAAATTGATTCACACAAGCATTAATAAGACATCAATAATAATTTTTCATGTTTAAACTTTGACTAATTCGAGCTCTAAAGTCCCCAAAAATTAGGAAATAATATAAAGTTCCTGCACAGGGGTCTATCACAGGCAGTATTAGGAAACCACACATAACTTAAGCTCTGGTAAATATTTAATCAATCCACTTTCACAGAGGTCAAACTAAGACCTAGATATAAAACTTTCATTCTTTGAGTTTCTTCAAATGCATGCCCTAAAGATATTTAACATAGGACGAAAGATACAACTCTAATTTTCCATATTTTTTCTCAAGACAAATTTTTGGGTCAATTTTGCATGGCCCTTTTGACATAGACAATGAGGTATTTAGGTAATAAATACTTCTAAACAATTGTGCCTATAGTTCTAATTAAGTTTCCAACGAAATCAAGTTATGCGTATTATATTCACATTAATATAGACTATTCTTACACCGCAATAGGACCCAGTACTTAACTTCAAGGCAACTTTCTAAACCCTTAGAACCAGAATTCACATTCGATTCCTTCATAACAATTATATCCATATGTCTCTCGTTTAATCTAAATTAAAAATCATCCCATTTAGATATCGACAGATCAAGATATGGCTACAATACAGATGCATATTCAGTGAAAACACTCCATCTAACATATTCCAGCACACTTCATCATCAACCTTACATGTAATTCATTCCAATTTATGCATCATTCTCATACCATTTAACATGCTATAAAGTTCAGATTGTGACTTACTTGTTAGGCTTTCAACTCAGCACAAACTTCAGATTAAATCAAGTCTCTATGCAAGCAAAATTCATCACAAACTTAAGATGAAAACAGGTTGATTTTAGACAGCAAGATGAAGGTAACTTTTAGTTAGTTTTCTTGGCTAATTTATGAAGGATAGATGTCTAGCTTTGATGTAACAATTCAGCAAGTATTAGATCAAAATGTAGAGAAGGAAGCTTGGAGTGAGTTTCGATGGAGAGCAAGGAAAGAGGTGTAGAAAGATCCAGCAGAAAGTTTGCCACCTAAACTTCATGCAATGCAAGATGTCTTCATCCTTTATAGACACATGTCATTTGGCATGTCTTGTATTTGTCCTAAGGCATGTATTACATTTTCCTAATCAAGATGTTGTCATTTGTCTCTTAGTTAATGGTCCACATGTCACACATTATTACTAGTCCAATTGTCACTCATTTAACTATGCCAAATGTCACTCAATTTTAGGCTTAATCATCCTAATTTTCATGTATCAATTTTTCTTACCAATTGGCATTTTTCTTAGATCAAATGTCCATATTAATTTATCAATCTCCCAATTATGACAATTAATTCCAAATTGCTAATTATACTCCATCCATTCTTGTCTTTGGTAAACCAAAGTATAAGACATTGGAAAGCATATTCATAACTCATACCATATTCAATTTCATACCCCGAAATATGTCAATTGAGTGCCATTTGTCTAATTCGCAATTCATGTGTGTATGTTCATATTATGCACTTGAATACAATTATAATAATCATGTCATGAATGTCCCAATTTCACTCTACATGCTGACACTCATTTGACTCATTAGTCTAACTCTTTAAATATCTCAATCATTTGAGAGACGGGATGCTACATACGTGTTTGTGCTATATATTTATACTTTATCAATTACGTGACAAGTTGGACAAAAAGGCTATTAAGTGTATCTTCAAATAATGTGGCAATCAAAGAAAAACGAAAAAGTATTACACATCTCAAAATGTGGTGTTTGACGAAGCTTCTTTATGATTTTCGTATAAAAAAAACAAGTATTATCAAATTCATATATTTTTGAATATATGTTACAATATTCTCAAAATTAGTTGTGTTTTGAAAAACTAAATATGTTGATGATAGTGGTGATGTTGATGACTATGTAGCTCAATTTTTTTTGTCAAAATGGTGTGTATTAACAACCTATAGAACAAGGTAAATCTAATGAAGTAGAAACACCAACTTCACCTAAAAGATCAACTATACTTAAAAAAACCAAATCTTAAATATACCAACATTGTCATAGTAGAAGAAATAGATGCAAAAGAACTGGAGGAAGCATTTCAGAATCAACGATAAAGCTATGAAAAGGAAAATGTAGCATTGGAATGAAATTTGACTCAGAAGCTTGTTCCAAAGCATATATATGTGGAGCCTGTTTCTTATAAATGGGTTTATAAGATAAAACTTTGTATAGATGGATCAATTGAAAGGAACAAGAAAATTATTATTATTATTATTATTATTATTATTATTATTATTATTATTAGTTCTAAGTTTTTCATTAAAGTTATAAACTTAATTTTTGTGAAATTACATATATAAAATCTAAATTCTTATAAGAATACTTAAAGAAATACTAAGATATAATACTCACGTCTTTATAAATTTTTTTTTAAATCATGCTCTCATAAGTTATGTTATATATAAACAACTAACACTAAACAGCTAATTTTACCAAATATTTTTAAATAAACAACTAATGTTATCCATTGGTCCAATCAACTGGTGTAATTTGTTCCCAGCTAACAGCTAATATAATCCGCTGATTCTCAAATAGGGTCTAAGCCTAAGGTTAAGTTAAATTGGTGAAACACCAAAACCACAAGTTAAAGCACGATAAACAATCTTTCATATGCTAAAATTAACATCCTTCCATTTATTCTTTATCACCAAATTTGACTATCCTTTTAAGAACTACTAAATGAAAGCCATATATTCACTATAATTTTCACATATATATATATATATATGTATATATATATATATAGTATGTGTATTGTTTCCTTTCAGTTTTAACTTTTAAAAAAAACTTCTAATTTAATTAAAAATAAAAAATGCTAAATACGTCGATCATGCTCACAAATTCCAACAGTTCTGATAATTAAATAAAAACCAATAATGAAAGCAACATAATAGAACTCAATAAATAGTAAAGAAACATTGTATAGCTAAAATCAAATCTATTGTAAAATATTGAGAATATCATGTCTATGCTACAACTAAAACCATAACTAGGCCAAAGTAAGAAAGCATATGTCAAGCTAATTACAATAATCTTACTTCTAAAGACTCATTTCCCTTTGAACTTCAATCTCATTCAAAGAACTACTAAATCAATTGCGTAAATACTATCCTAGAAGATTACCAAGTCCATTTAGTCCTCAATTTCACCTTAAAGGGGTAAGCTTTACATCCAAATCTCACTTAGGGAACAACAAGTCCATTTAACCTTTATTTTCATCTCGAATGGCTTACAAGTCTTATATGCACAAATTTTATCTTGAAGGGCAATCAGATCCAACTAATCCTCAATCTCAACCCAAAGAATAACCCATTTTTCACATTTTAATCTCATTATGAAAGGTTATTAAATCCATCTAACTCTCAACCTCACATTGAAGAGTAATTTGACCTTCCCCTAAAATCTCACTCTAAAGGGATATTACATCGATTCAACCCTGAAACACAACAAACATGTTAGGAAACATCTCACATATGTCCAAGTATTAGACACAAATTATAACCACAGTATCATACACAATCACAAGGAAACTATTAGGATTGACATAGGTGGGGAGAATAACAAAAAGGGGAATAAGCTTAGGATACGAAGAGTATACTCATGAAGAAAGAAAGAAAGTATAGAGGGGAGGTAGTTAGTTAGTTAGCCATTGGCTAAGCTGGCAAAACAGAATGGGTTTCAGGACTAGAGGGTTTTTAGGAGGAAAGAGGGGAGTGAAAGAATAGGGAGAAAAAATAGATTGTGAGTGAAGGCAGAAAGAAGACTATTCTTTCTAAGGAGCTCTCAGCTCTGGGGAGTGTTATTCGGTGATCATTATTTGTAACAGCCATATTATACTCTGAATAATAGTAATATAGTATTCAGCTACTCAATAATATACACTTACTCTAGTATCAGAAAGCTAGAATTTCTATCATTGGTCTGACCTGCCGGATCCTCATGAAGGGAGAAATCTGTCATACATTCATGCCACCAAAGATGTCCGATAGAGTAAACTTACTGGAATCTCGTATGGTTAGTTTGGAGGCTGGGGTTGAAGACATTCAATCATTCATAAGAATGGCTATGGGAGAAATGCACCGAGCATTGCTATTGGAGATGAGTAAGATGATGGGTAAGAGACCCGAGGAAGGACAGGGGAGCGATAATTCAGGGAAAGGGCCAACGTCGACTAGTGATAGGATTAACTGGAATCCTCAAAAGCCCATGCAGCTAAAACAATCCTTTGCTGAGATGGAAGAGTATAAAATGTCGATATGAAAGGTGGAGTTACCCATGTTTGATGGGTTTGATCCTGTGGGATGGATCACGAGGGTAGAGGTATACTTCGAGGTTCATAATACCTCAGAAGAAGTGAAAATCAGGATGGCCCTCTTAAGTATTGAGGGACCAACCATTCACGGGTTCAACCTTCTAAGAGAGACAGAAATAGAACTGAGTTTAGAGAAATTTAAGAAGGCTTTGATAGATCGATATGGAGGAAGGAGGCTCGAGAACCCATTCGAAGAACTTGCTGACCTGCGACAAACCGATATAGTGGAAGAATACATCGAGGCTTTTGAATTCATATCGTCTCTGGTGGGACGTCTACCGAAGGAGTAGTTTATGGGATATTTTATGAGTGGGTTGAGATTGAACATTAGAAGAAGAGTGTGCACGTTCAGTCCAGTGAATAGATATCAGTTGATGAAAATAGCAAGGGCTGTGGAAGAAGAGGTGTGCGTTTAAGCGCGGAATCAGCTAGAGTTGGGTCTCTCAACAACGCCCTTGGAACCAACATAAAGATGGTCACTTTAAGAACCATTTTTGGGTTAACCTGAATATACAGGAGTTGAGTTATGCAAACCCTGCGGGTTAAACGAATTTTGTTGGAGAGCATGGGGTGGGTAGAACCCGAGAAACACATGGGCACCAACCTAGTACCCAGGTGCAGAATCGAGTTTCTGTGTCCTCAATGTCGATGCCTACAAAGAGATTAGAAGGAGACAAAAGGGTGTCGACAGAGAGAAATAGAGGGCTACATCATATTTCGTACCAAGAACTCATGGACAGAAAGGCTAAGAGACTGTTTTCCAAGTAAAGAGAAGTTCCATCCCTTATACCAGTGTGCGGAGAGGCAGCTCAGATTACTAATTTTTGGATGATAATGAGACGTTAAATGAAGAAGGAGAAATAATAGTTGTGGACGTGGAGGACGAAGAGGAAGGAGAGGTAGCATTAGAATGTAGAACCATGGGGGTATTCAGAGTGAATAATGCACTGGTATTTGACACTAAGACTATAAGGCTGGAGGAAAAATACACAGGGTTCCTATTGTGGTTTTGGTGGATAGTGGAGCGAGTCACAATTTTATCTCTCCCGAATCAGCTACTGGCCTGGGTTTAACTATAGAACTTATAAAAACATTGGGGATCAGATTGGGTGATGGTCAGAAGGTAACAACCCAGGGAAGGTGTATAGGAATTCCGATTCGGTTAGGAGAGCTGAACTGGAAGATAGATGCTTATATACTGGATTTGGGAGGAATGGATGTTATTTTGGGGGTTGTTTGGTTGTAGACTTTAGGGAAAGTCATCATGGATTGGAAGGAGATGACCATGCAATTTCAATATGCAAGTCAAGCGGTAGAGCTGGGTGGCAAGGCAGACACGATAGTGATACAGAAAAAAGGAAGTTTGTTTTACAAAAGACCAGTACCTTTGCATGGCTTACTAGCAAGTCTATAAGGGGTTTTTTAGTCAGCTGAAGTAGTGGCAAAGAAAGGAGGGAAGCAGATACAACTTGGCAGTCGAGAGCAACAGAAGCTGAATCGGATACTGAGCAGATTCCCCGAGGTATTCCAAGAGATTTAAGGACTACCTCCCCAAAGGAATCATTCTCACTCTATTGTATTACAGCCAAGACAAGGTCTAATTAGTGTGAGACCTTATAGATGCCCACACCATCATAAAGATGAGATTGAGAAGCAGATTCAGCAAATAATAAGGTTAGGCATTATACAACCCAGCTCAAGCGCTTATTCTAGTCTCGTAATTTTAGTCAAAAAGGAAGCTACTTCATGGCAAATGTGTGTGGATTATAGGGCCTTGAATAAGGTCACAGTACCAGATAAATACCTTATTTCGGTGGTAGATGAACTTTTAAATGAGTTACATGGTGCTTATGTTTTCTCTAAGCTAGATCTCAAATCGGGGTATCATCAAATAATAGCTAAGAAGGAAGATGTACACAAAACTACTTTCTGAACATATGATGATCACTATGAGTTTCTAGTTATATCGTTTGGGTTAACCAATGCACCAGCTACCTTCTAATCGGTAATGAACGACATTTTCAGGCCTTTCCTTAGAAGGTTTATTTTGTTTTTTTTACGACATTCTGGTTTATAGTGTTGATTAGGATACTCACCTTTTGCATATGTCAAATGTGTTAGAGATTTTCAAATAGAATCAGTTTGTGGTAAACCGAGAGAAGTGTAATTTTGGGAGACAATCGGTGGATTATTTATGACATGTTATTTATGGTGAAGGGGTGGCAGTTGATCCCGTAAAGATTCAGAGTGTTTTAATGTGGCCTATTCCTTGGAATGTTAAGGGCGTGAGTTTCTAAGGCTGACAGGGTACTACCGCAAGTTCATCATGAACTATGGCAAAATAGCTAAACCACTCACAGAATTGACAAAGAAAGAAGGCTTTTATTGGAATGCAGCAGCCCTTGAGTCTTTTGAGGCTTTAAAGAAGATGTTGACTACACCTCCGGTATTAGCTCTTCCTAATTTTTACCTACCTTTTGAGATTAAATGTGATGCTTCGAGAAAAGGAGTGGGTGCAGTTTTGATGCAGAATAGGAGGCCCATCGCCTACTATAGCAAGGCACTTTCGGAAGGGAATCTTTCCAAATCGGCATATGAAAAGGAGCTAATGGCTTTAGTGTTAGCGGTGCACCATTGGTGTCATTATTTGTTGGGTAGCTCATTCGTGGTATTTTCAGATCAAAAGAGTCTTCGACACTTGTTGCAACAGAGGGTGACAACTACAGACCAGCAATATTAGATGGCTAAACTATTGGGCTATCATTTTAAGGTCATTTATAAACCAGGACTGGAAAATAAAGCAACTGATGTGTTATGACAAATATATGACGAAGGGGAGCTGAATACCATTATCTCTTATCCACAGTGGACAGAGGGCCGAAACATACAACAGGAGGTGCTGCAGGATTCCACGTTGTGTGGAATTATAAAAGATCTGTAGCAGGATCCACATTCTAGACATGGGTTTGGATGGCATCAAGGGATTTTATGGTACAAAGGCAGAATGGTGATTTCAGCTACATCGATGTTCATTCCAACTCTCTTAAAGGAATTTCATTCCTCACCTATAGAAGGACACTCAGGTTTTCTATGAACCTATAGGAGAATCACAAGCAATCTGTACTAGATAGGAATGAAGAAATGTATTCAGGATTTTGTCAAGTCCTGTGATATTTGTCAACGACAGAAATATACAGCTACATCTCTTGGGGGTTTGCTACAACCCTTGCCCATTCCAAATTAGGTCTGCGATGGATTTTATTACTAGATTTCCTAAGTCTAAAGGGTATGAAGCAGTATTGGTTATGGTGAACAGATTATCGAAATATGGTCATTTCATCCTACTAAAACACCTTACACTGTCAAAATCGTGGCTGAAGTGTTTGTCAAAGAAGTGGTACGTCTACATGGTGTACCACTATCCATCATCAGTGACCGTAACCCCTTATTTGTTAGTATGTTTTGGAAGGAGTTATTTCACTTGTAGGGTACTATGCTTAAAATGAGCTCAGCTTATCATCCAGAAACGGATGGACAAACGGAAGTTTTAAACAGATGTTTGGAGACTTACTTGAGGTGTTTTGCTTCCGAACAACCTAGGAACTGGTCTTTTTGGATTTCATGAGCAGAATTGTGGTACAATACCACCTTCCACATATCTACGGGTTCAACTCCATTTGAGGTAGTTTATGGGAGGAGACCCCCACCACTGGTACGGTATTCACAAGGAGAGATTAAAGTGGAGGCTGTGGCTAGAGGGCTATTGGATAGAGATGAAGCATTGAACCAACTTAAATATAACCTGAATAAAGCGCAATAGCAAATGAAGAAATATGTGGATAGAAAAAGAACTTCGCAATCTTTTCAAGTGGGAGAGTGGGTTTTTCTTAAGTTCCGCCCCCCTAAACAATTGTCAGTAGCTAGGCGTATTAATCAAAAGTTAGTAGCCAGGTATTTTGGGCTTTTTCAGATTATGGAAAAGTATGGGGTAGTCACCTATAAGCTCCAATTACCCCTAAACTGTAGATTCCATCTAGTGTTTCATATCTCTTAACTAAAGAGGGATGTGGGGAACTATTCAATAGAGGAAAATTTACCTGAAGGGTTGGAAGTCGAATAAGAGGATATTATCGAACCAAAAAGTGTGATTGCTAGCAAGATCATTACTAGGACAAGGGATTCAACCTACCAATGGCTGATCAAATGGAAAGGCAAACCTATGGAGAATGCTACTTGGGAGGATGAATATGTTATTTGCAGCTAATTTCCTCAATGCAGCCTTAAGGACAAGGTTGTTCTTTCAGAGGGGAGTAGTGTTAAGATTGACATAGGTGGGTAGAATAACAAAAAGGGGAATAAGCCTAGGATATGGAGAGTATCCTCGAGGAGAAAGAAAGAAAGTATAGAGGGGAGGTAGTTAGTTAGTTAGTTAGCCAGTGGCTAAGCTAGCAAAACAGAATGGGTTTCAGGACTAGGGGGTTTTTAGAAGGAGAGAGGGGAGTGAAAGAGTAGGGAGAAAAAACAGATTGTGAGTGAAGGCAGAAAGAAGACTATTCTTTCTGAGGAGCTCTCAGCTCTAGGGAGTGTTACTCGGTGATCACTATTTGTAATAGCCATATTATACTCTGAGTAATAGTAATACAGTATTTAGCTACTCAATAATAATATACACTTACTCTAGTATCAAAAAGCTAGAGTTTCTATCATTGGTCGGATCTGCCGGATCCTCAAGAAGGGAGAAATCTGTCATACATTAATGCCACCGAAGATGTTTGATAGAGTAAACTTATTGGAATCTCGTATGGCTAGTTTGGAGGCTGGGGTTGAAGACATTCAATCATCCATAAGAATGGCTATGGGAGAAATTCAACGAGCATTACTACTGGAGATTAGTAAAATGATGGGTAAGAGACTCAA
Source organism: Erythroxylum coriaceum (assembly GCA_026874005.2). Lineage (NCBI taxonomy): Eukaryota > Viridiplantae > Streptophyta > Magnoliopsida > Malpighiales > Erythroxylaceae > Erythroxylum > Erythroxylum coriaceum. The sequence goes on along the minus strand of JANQAP020000263.1, from coordinate 2,245,028 downwards.
GGAAGGACAAGGGAGCGATAATTCAGGAAAGGGCCAACGTCGACTGGTGATAGGATTAACTGGAATCCTCAAAAGCCCATGCAGCTGGAGCAATCCTCTGCTGACCAGGAAAGAGTAATACTAAAGTCTTAGGCACGTTAAATAATGTGCTACTGTACTCAGGAAAATAGTGCATTCTAGTAAACCAACTTGTATCCTTCTTTACCTTTTAATTAGAACAACAGAGTTTTTTGTATAGTTAATCTTGAACCATTTTTGGTATCAGGCAAAGTGCAATGCCCTACGGTATAGGAGTTGTAACATATGTTCTAAAAAGTTTCAGAATGCCTATCTTTTTTTCAAAAATTCTTTGCTGAGAAGATTTATTTTCAAAAACTCTTTCTTTGTCATTATTTTTGGCATGTTCCCAGTCTAACCCACTGTCACACTTCAGCCATTTAAAACCTTCAACTCAATTTACTAATATGAACAACTCTTTTTGTCTTAGAAAAGTATAATAGATTATAGATCAAAGTCTCGCAATTGAAACCTCAACAAGTTCCATTGGAAAAATTAGCTTACATGATGAGCACAAGAAGAAATGATGTCGGACTAAGAGGTTGAATGTGTTCCCTCAACAAAGTTATGAAGATGATTTCTCAAGAGACTCAAAGTTAACCGGTTTACAAAGGGCCTGCACTGCTAGTCTTCTTACTTTTCTATTCAAACAATGCAAATTGGTCTAGATTACAAACAGCAAGCAATCTTTTCCCAAATTGCAACCCATAGATACTCTATCCTGCATCTGGAAGAAGTATTAAATAGGTCCACTGCATTCACGAATTATTCAGACAATAAACTGAAACCCGATGAATTGGCTTATAGATCATCCTTATTCTCCACACCAATGCCTAGCAACTTCGCCAGTTCTCCATTTTCATACGCTTCGACGGTATCTATTACAAAAGACATCAAATTGATTCTCCAGTAAGCTTTTGACATAAATTTTTCTCTAGGATGGAGGGAATGATAACAAATGTTAATAGAGGAACTCATATAATTACCGTCTGAGCCACCAATATGTGTTCCATTGATGAAAACCTGAGGTACAGTACGTCTTCCAACAATTTCACCCAAGGCACCCTGAATGTCATATCCATCATCTGTAAAGACACGAGGACAATTTAGTTTCAGTAACTTTGATATACACCCCAAGTTTTCAAACAAAATAAAGGCATTGAACATGATAAATTACTGGGAGAAAAAATTTAGAAAGACATCCTACAGACAAACCATTCAACAGTAAGTACAACACTGAGAAAGAATTAATACAAGGTTTGCGCCATTAACAACCAAATAAGAAACATACAACCAAGTATTGAAGGATGTAAATCGAACACATTACATGAAGAAGGAAAGTTTCCTGCATTTTGTGCAGCAATCAAGGTATTTATCGAAAACGCACAAACTGGCATACCTCTCTGATCAAGCTCAACCACATGTGGTACCTGATCCAACTCTTTGAAAACAGCTTTAGCCCTCTTACAATACCTATAGATATTGACGATGAACAGAAAAAAAATAGAAAATAAAATTTTCTTTCCTGAGCCCATAGCACAAAGCAAAAAAACAAAGGCGCAGTCGCATTAAGGTTGCCGAATAGAAGCCACAATAAACCACAATCGTGTAATAGCCTCCTAAACATCTTAAAAAGAAACCAACTGTTATTCATAACCCAACAACGGCACCGAAATACGGAGATAAGAAGTCAATGCAACCTTCCAATAAAGAGAATAGAACCTGATATCAGCCACTAATAACAATAACCACTGGGTTTCACAATTAACATTAGAAAGGGAATCTAACGGCACCCCTAAGAAAAAGCGAACAATAGAAGAGAACCCTTAGGATTATTCAACAAATAAGCAAAATGGAAACTGAGAATCGAACCAAAAGGCTTGGCATTTTGGTTTCGAGTATCAGATGTTGGGTCTTAATCACGTAAAGAAAAGTATAATAATAAAAATAAAAAATGCATTCCGAATAGAAACTGTACATACGGACAATAAGACTTGGAGAAGATGACGATCTGGTGAGCAGAAACAGTCTTCTTAACAA
>JANQAP020000263.1:2220784-2231076 GCA_026874005.2 Erythroxylum coriaceum | reverse complement strand
TTGAGACATACAATGTTTGGATTGCTCCATAATATGAAAAATTACAGATTGTCAATGAAATGGTTTGATTCCGTGCATATGAGTACTAGACGACTACTAGAGACCGTTGCCAGTTTATATCTTATTTAGTTATTCCCCACTAAGCTATATGCTTAGCACGATGGTTTTGCCTCTGTGTCGATTCTAATAAGAAGACTTGAGACTGGGACAAAGATAACCGCAGCGGCCAAGAAGCTTGTATTTTGTTTTGGAAATGTTCAGTTTGTTTTGAGTTGTTCTTCAATGTAATAAGATATGTTGTATTTTGTGTTTTGTTTAATGTTTTGTAAAAACCTTAATACAATTTGGACTTGGATTTAAGGCTTGTATGCAATAAGTATCATATGTAATGTTCTAAATATGACCTAACCAATGATGAATGAAATGTATGCTCCTAGAGTTTCTAGAAATGCTTTAATAGGTGTTGGATTATTTTGGTTCTATTTTGTGTAACATCTGCATATCCTCCTAGGGGGTATATGTATTTATATTATGTTTCCTCAAATAAACAATGGTTAGTAAACCTTGAAAGTATGCATTGAAAAAAAGGAGCATACCAATCAAGTACCCATGTTTTGTTTTATAGAAAATGAATAAAACATATGTGAATAGTGAATGTGATATGTGCCTAAATGTCGACACATTTAATCCATTACACTTAGTGATTAATACCTTAAAATGGTTAGGATACTCATTTAAGTTCATATTTGATTTTAGGTACATTTCACAAGTGAAGGAACTAAAGTAAACCGAAAGCATACTTATTAAGCTATATTCTCAATGTTCATACTCTATTGTTTCATGGAGCAAGAAGAAGAAAAAAATTAAAAGAAAAAGAGGCAAAATAGAGTATAAAAATGTAGATCGTGACTGTAACAATTAAAAAGTTACAACCATAAGACCAAGGTTGTAACATGAATTACAAGGATTATTTTAACCTAGCAAGAGACACCTCATGCTATCCCACTTCATGCTAGTTGTCCATTTAAGCTAGCTATCCATTTATCACATTGTTTTAACTTAGCTTTTGAAGATACAACAAAAGAGTGGGTGACGACAAGGAAAAAGAAAAGGCAGCTAGAATGGGATACATCACAAGTAAGAAACCTGTCCCATTTTCCTTAAAAACCTAGCTTTTAAAGATACTAAAGGGAGTGAAGTGTGTCAGCTATAAAAGGAGGGAGAATAAAAAGAAGTGGACAGCTGAACAAGGTGAAGAATCGAGAGTGTCTATAGCAGCTATATCATTTGTCCTCTTTGGTTTTTAGGCCACCTGTCCCATTCCTTTCAAGCTAATTTTTATCATAAAATCATCTTGGTAGAGGGTTAGAGTAAGAAAGGAGAGGTTAGGTGGAACCGACATCTCTCATTCCTCTTCATCTTTGGTTGGTTGTCAACTATAAAATGGGCATTCTTGGCGATTCATAGAATTTGTGTGCAGAAAAATGACCAGACCTGATTCTTCTTCAATTTTGGCCGATTTTCAACAATGATGGAGACATTCTTGGCTAATTATTGGAGCTTGATGGAAAAGATGGGGGGCTAACCCACCTAATGCCGGTTTGGAGGCGCAATCGATGCCAATTAGCACATTTAAGCATACGTCATTGTGTATCGTTTTCTTTCCCTTTTTTGTACTGTTTATGTTATCTTGAGATTAATGAATGGGTATTATGTAAGAATGCTTTTGATGCTCTATTGAATCATTTGTCATAAAAACTCAATGCTAGAATTTGAATGTGATACGTAATAATCGTGTTAAAGGTCATATGTGGCACCTCATGCTGTCCCATTTCATGCCAGTTGTCCATTTATCACATTATTTTAACTTAGCTTTCGAAGATACAACAAAAGAGTGGGTAACGACAAGGAAAAAGAAAAGGTAGCTAGAATGGGATACATCACAAGTAAGAAACCTGTCCCATTTTCCTTAAAAACCTAGCTTTTAAAGATACTAAGGGGAGCGGAGTGTGTCAGCTACAAAAGGAGGGAGAATAAAAAGAAGTGGATAGCTGAATAAGGTGAAGAACTGAGAGTGTGTAGAGCAACTGCATCATTTGTCCTCTTCAGTTTTTAGGCCACTTGTCCCATTCCTTTCAAGCTATTTTTTATCATAAAATCATCTTAGTGGAGGGATGCAGTAAGAGAGGAGAGGCTGGGCAGAATCGACAACTCTCATTCCTCTTCATCTTTGGTCAGTTGTCAACTATAAGATGGGCATTCTTGAAGATTAATGGAGTTTGTGTGCAGAAAAATGACCAGACTTGATTCTTCTTCAATTTTGGTCAGTTTTCAACAATGATGGAGAATTGCTTGGCTGATTCTTGGACCTTCATGGAAAAGATGGAGGGGCTAACCTACTCGACGCCGATTCAGAGGTGCAATCAACATCGAGGAGAACATTTAAGCATACGTCATTATTTATCATTTTCTTTCCCTTTTTTGGGACTGTTTAAGTTATCTTGAGATTAATGATTAGGAATTGTGTAAGAATATTTTTTATGCGCTATTGAATTGTTTTTCATTAAAACCCAGTGCTAGAACTTAAATGCAATATGTAATAGTCGTGTTAAAGGTCGTATGTGGCAACTAATAGTGTTAAATCATTAGGGATGAGGTAGCATAAGTTAAATAATTTGAGCTATGTGATTATTGCTTAAATTGGTCCGTTTTTTCAATTGTAATGTGACTATTCGAATAAACTTAAAGAGCTTATTCTAGACTTCCCGATAGTTAGAGTTAATTAGCAAGCTTGTCCTAATTAACTACAACCTACGGAAAAACCAAGATTAATAGAACTTGTTGTTAATTCACGATCATTAGTCTAAAGAGATGTGTGAAGATGATAATTCAATGACGTATGTGAAATTGTGCTTAGGCCGAGACTAAACCAAAGAACCAAGTTTCATATATATTCATCACTTTTAAATGTTTTCTTTAATTTTTCGTTAGTTTAGTTTTGTTTGATTTTCTTATTCGAAACCTAAACCAAAACCCAAACCCAAAAAACGTAAACACCAATTATCTTCATTTCAAAAGCTTTATACACACTCTTTGTGGGATTAATCTAGACTCACCACTACTATAGCTATAGGTCTAGTTATTTTGTGTAGCATTATGATGCACTACTAATTTTGACGTCGTTGTCGAAGAGTGCGATGTTTTAGTTTTTGTTCTTAATTTTAATTGGTCTTTTGTACATATTTGTTTATAATTAGTTTCCTATTGGTTATTTCGTGATCTTTTCACTTTTTTGTTTTGTGTTTGTTTGTTATAAAAAATATAAATAATAAAAAATAAATAGAAGTAATTTTTTCTATAACTCATATCCTCAATCTTATAGCTCATATTGGAGTGATCATACTAACTTTAGTTATGGATAGGATAACCAACAAAATTAGGATACATAGCAATTCACGCATAGATAAGAAGCTTCTTATTATGACTCAGGTCCATCTTTAGAAGAATTAGTTAATGTTGTCACTACTAACACTTTGAAATTCAGTAGGAGGAAAGACAATTTTGGTAAGATCTAAGGTCTACCATCAAAGATTTAGAGTGGTAGCAAAACTAAGCTAAATATGTAGAAGAACTAGTTAATGTTTATATTGCTAATACTTTGCAATTCCAGCATGAAATAAGTTCTAAAATCTAGAATTTGGCAAGCTAGGCAGATCAATTGATGGAAGCTATCAACCACATAGCATCACAAAGTGAAGAGATGCAACCATATCAACCCGAGGTGTACCCAAGGGATGTTAGCTCAAAAGCCTTACAAAGTGATGAGGACCTTGAGAATCATGAGTGGACTACTTAAGCAATTGTTTGTGTCGAAGCAGTAGAGAAGGAGCTCGATGGAGAAAAGCTATATCTTTTAGCTCGGAGGTGAGTTCCAATTTTTTGTTAAGAATGACTTTTTACGTTTACCTAGCAAGTTAGAGAAATTGAACAAAGAAGAAAAAGGTGAAGAGACATTCTAGATCTTTCCAGAGTGCATAGACTCAGTAGAGAATTTGAACGTAGGGCATATGTTGAATATGAGAAATCATCAACTGAGGCCCTATCTTGAACAACTTCACGTGGAGGAAGCTCAAACTATAACACCTGAAGATAATAATTTTGTCACATGAGGAGGAAAACAAGGAGTCGAGCTAGTAACATTAAACAAAGACACTTTTTGGGAGGCAATCCAAGGGAAGTTAATTTTTTTCTTTACATTTTCACATTTATTTCTTATATGCATGTGTGTTTTTGAGTTTTTTTTTTTTCTGTTTTTACTTGTTTTTAAGTTTTCAATCAAAATGCAAGAGAGAATAAAGCAAACAAACAAACGTTTTCTCGCTTTCTATTACTTCTATGACTATATAGTCATGATTAGAGAGTGAATTGACTAGAAGATTCCATAACAACTTGAGCATGTAATTTTGCTCTTATGATTGGTCATTGTGCATTATCTTTATAAGAGTAATGACAAGTGGTAAACAAAGCCAGTGAGATTTTGAGCCTATATAGACTTACATTCATATCAGTCTCATTATCTTTTGTTTATGTGTGACTTTCATGACATGTACATCTTGACTTTGCTTTGATTTTCTACTCATGACCACATTCTTATCATATGCATTAACATGGAAATGATATAGGCATTCTTTGTTCATAAGCTACATTAACTAAATAGCCCACCTATTTATATTATTTTCCTTTTGATAAGTGCCCTTGAGCTTTATTAACCTTTCTTTGTGTACTAACCACATTGCATGCTATTAAACTTAACCAAATTCCGTACCTAAGCTATAAAGTTAGTGGAGCATTTGTTGGTTGTTAAGTTTGTGGATATACAAAATTCTAAGTGTGGGGGTATGCATATGTGTGGGATGTTTATAATTGTTAAGATGTTATTTTGTGTCTTGTCATTGAAATTCCCATGCTAATGTAGCTTCTTTCAAAGTATAAAAAAGAAAAAAATAAAGAGAAAAGAAAAAGAAAAAGGAAAGAAAAGAAAAGAAAAGAAAGAAAAGATGTTTAAATAAAATTATCAAGGAGGAAATGTATATGTGTTGCAAAGTTACTAATTATTAATGCATCCTCCTAAAGTTGTATTGAATGGGTTACTTGAGTATGTTAAATATGAGGTAGATTTTGTCGTTGAAGGATCACTTCTTGTAGTTTCAATGTATTGTCATCAATTATATGAGTGATTCCTTTTAGTTAATTTTGCTTCTTGCGGTTTATGGTGTGAAAACTTGAAGTTAAGTTAGGAAACACAGTTTTTGCATTCATCATAGTTTATGTACACAATTATGAGATAATGTTGGTTTTTGCACTTGATTTTACATTAAGTGTTACTCTTGTTTCACGAACTTAAATAACTTTCATGCTACATTACCCAAATACATCTCACCTTACCCTTGCTCACATTATAGCCCCAAAAAAACCTTTGATTCATGATTTTGCATGTGACTTTTAGTAGTGGAGAAATGAAATCATATGCAAATTTGTGGAATGGTGTGATCTTGAATGGTGTTAACTGTACCTATGGATATATCTTATTTAAACACATTTTCCAAATTTACCTTTAGATTGCTCAGTTTTTAAAGGTGTTGAATGTTGATTGATCATGAGTAGAAGCATTGAATGTTAATTTCTTGATATGATTTTTAAAAGTCATTCATCTTTACTTATGATTATCTATTCTTAGGAAATATGAAACATGAGTAAGTGTTTTGGTTTGTGACTTTGATTTTGATGATTTGCCAGAGGACGGTCAAAAGCTAAGTGTGGGGGAACTTTATATGTGCTTAATTGTTAATTAATGCCTTAAAATGCTTAAGATATGTTAGAGAAGTGCTCTAAAGGCAATCACCTTTAGCACTTATTTTATAAATCATTTTATGATTAATAAAGGCATTTTTTCATTATTTCGATGTCCATACGTTTATAGATTTGATGTTGATCTTAAATTGATTTAATAAATTCCTTGATACAAAAACATAGCATGGAGGAAATCGTGATAAGATTATGATAATAAGATTCCTATCATGTGTAATTATGTTAGTATCTAAACTTTCCCTAGGCATAGGATTAATGAGATGGGATATCATTAATCCAGATAAACTAGCGCATGTTATACTCCTTGATTAGATCAAGCAGTAAATCTCATAAGCTATAGACATGAGTTGTTTAAAGTTAACACGTGGATGCTTACTAAGGATAGTAAGTACATTGGATTGACCTACTATAAGACAATCATATAGATATTCTATTCCAGTGTCAATGATAGTCTCATTATAGCAATGGTGCAAGTATCCATTGACTTGAGGTGCTCAAGGATATCTAGGATACTGATCCTGTGCTTTGTCTCCATTCATCGGTGTCTTTTAGGGGTTACTCATAGGGTGGTGATTGGGTACAACTTAAGATATTTGGAGGTAATTGAGTAGCTAATAAAGGTTTCACTACTCCTGATAGAAGAAGATGATACGCACGACCTCTTGTTAGGGCCATTACTTGAGATTCTCTGGCCAGAGTAGATATGTTTTATGAAGAGAGTCTTCAATGATACATAAAGTAATGAGATCCTCCGGACAAGATCTAATAACACTTGGACTAGATGTAATATAGTCAGTCTAGCAGGAGTTGACACTTTAATCATACTCTGAACCAAGTGGGGTATAGATGGTGAAAGGACAAATTGCATGGCAACATTGTATATGGAAGGGTTCATAGTCAAACCACTGACTTTTCGGTTAATTGGGAGTCATGACATGTTGTTAGATACTGCTCTTAACTTACTTGAATTAAGTGTTAATTCAAGTGGCCAACATAACCAAGAACCTAATGGGTCACACGTATAGGAGATCTAAAGGATAAGTAAAATGGTCTTAAATGGTGATTTAAGGTACGAGAGAGTGTTTCAGGATTGTATCACGATGTGATCATGGTAGAAAACATTGCATGGAGTGGATTAAAAACAAATGTTGTTGGCTTCCATTAATGCATGCTATTCATGGTCATTAACTTCCCATCAATTCCATTGATGCATGCTATTCATGACCATTAACTTCCTATAACTTTCCATTAGTGATGGAGGTTATGAAAGGCCAAATGGTGCAGAAAATTGAGATGATTTTCATGCATCTTGTGAAAGAAAAAAAGGAATAAGAAAGGTTCTTTTTCTTACACACAAACTCTCTCTCTAACTCTTTCAAGAGTTCTTGTCTTTGCTAGCACAAAGAAACAATTTCTAGCCATCTCCTAGTGAGGTTTCATCCTTCTATCTTCATGTGGACTTTCATTAGAGACGGTTTGCATTGATCGTTATGATTTATGACAACCTAACACGGAGAAGATTAAAGAACGAAGGAGATCATCAGAAAGGTATGTAAACATCTTACATTTCATGTTTTTGTTTTTCTGTATTTGTATGCATAAGTAAATTTAGTTTTTAAGGTTCCGTTTTATTTCTGCTGCGTATATTTGATATATATAATGTATGAGATATATGATTGGAACCTAACATACTACTCACTTTAGCTTATATTTGATTTTAGGTACATTTCGAAAGTGAAGGAACTAAAGTGACCCGAAAGCATACTTATTGAGCCATATTCTCAATGTTCATACTTTATTGTCTTCATGGAGCAAGAATAAGAAAAAGATTAAAAGAAAAAGAGACAAAATAAAGTATAAAAATGGAGACCATCGCTGTAATAATTAAAAAGTTATAGCCATGAAATCACATCTGTAACAATTAAAAAATTACAACTATGAGACCAAGGTTGTAATATGAATTACAAAGATTATTTTAACCTACCAAGAGGCACCTCATGTTTTCCAATTTCATGTCAGCTATCCATTTAAGCTAGCTATCTATTTATCACATTGTTTTAACTTAGCTTTCGAAGATACAACAAAAGAGTAGGTGACGACAAGGGAAAAAAAAGCAGCTGGAATAGGATACATCACAAGTAAGACACCTGTCCCATTTTTCTTTAAAAACCTAGCTTTTAAAGATAATAAGGGGAGTGGAGTGTGTCGGTTATAAAAGGAGGGAGAATAAAAAGGAGTGGACAACTGAACAAGGTGAAGAATCGAGAGTGTATAAAGTAGTTGTATCATTTGTCCTCTTTGGTTTTTAGGCCACCTGTCCCATTCCTTTCAAGCTAATTTTTATCATTAAATCATTTTGGTAGAGGGTTGGAGCAAGAAAGGAGAGGTTTGGTAGAACCAACATCTCTCATTCCTCTTCATCTTTGGTTAGTTTTCAACTACAAAATGGGCATTCTTGGAGATTAATGGAGTTTGTGTGCAGAAAAATGATCAAACCTAATTCTTCTTCAATTTTGGTCGATTTTCAACAATGATGGAGACATTCTTGGTTGATTATTAGAGCTTGATGGAAAATATGGGGGGCTAACCCACCTGATGCCGGTTTGGAGCTACAATCGATGCCAAGTAGCACATTTAAGCATACGTCATTGTATATCATTTTCTTTCCCTTTTTTTGTACTATTTACATTATCTTGAGATTAATGATTGGGTATTATGTAAGAATGCTTTTGATGTTCTATTGAATCATTTTTTCATAAAAACTCATTGCTACAACTTGAATGTGATACGTAATAATCATGTTAAAGGTCATATGTGGCAAATAACAGTGTTAAATCATTAGGGATAACGTAGTATAAGTTAAATAATTTGAGAATGTGTGATTATTGCTTAGATTGGTCCATTTTTCTCAATTGTAATGCGACTGTCCGGATAAAATTAGGGAGTTTGTTCTAAGTTTGCCGATATTTAGGGTTAATTAATAAGCTTTTCTTTATTAACTACAACATAAGGAAAAACCCAGATTAACAGAGCTTATTGTTAATTCATAATCAATAGTCTAAAGAGAAGTGTGAAGACGATAATTCAATGACGTATGTGAAATTATACGTTGGTCGAGACTAAACCAAGAATTGGGTTTCACATATATTCATCACTTTTAAATGTTTTCTTTAATTTGTCTTCGTTAGTTTAGTTTCGTTTGATTTTCTTATTCGAAACCTAAACCAAAACCCACCCTTAGAAACCTGAACACCGATTATCTTCATTTGAAAAGTTTTATACACAATCTCTATGGGATCGATCTAGACTCACTTATAGGTCTAGTTATTTTATGTAGTGTTACGACATGCTACCAGAATGCTTAAGGCATATTTTCTCTTGGATATCCTTACAAAGTACATAGAATGTCTAATAGTGAGTTGTCTTGAAGAGTTTATACATTATGCTTTTAATATAACCTCCTTGACTCTAAAAAAGTCTTGAAGATGTTATTGTAAGATGTAGATAAATTAGTGTTAAAGAATTACTACTAAAATTTTTCAAAGAGTCAATTATTATACTAAGTGAGGGAGAAGAGTAGGATAAAATGCTTCTAATGGATTAGAAATTTAAGAAGAATCGTCATTTAAATCATATCGTAAGTAACGCTCAACAAGAGGTAACCATTAGTTCATGTATTAAATATTTGTCACATCTTGTTTTTATTTGTCAATTTAAGTTTGAATCCTTATAGATAAATATTTCATTTGCATTATGACAAGGAGTTAAACATTTATCTAAAGCATAATGTTAATGTTAGCTCCTAGATAGAGAGCTCATTTGTAAAATAAGGATGCTGAGTTAGAATTTATAGATGCAGAAATACATATTTCTAACTCCATATCTACCTAAAAATTAGTTGTTTGATATTTTCACTAAACATATGAATAAGGATATGCGTTGCATAATTAGGAGAGAATAGGATATGATTGATGAAAATTCTATATAATTAAAGTCTCTTTTAAAGTTTATAATTGTCTTTAATTGACATTTTCATGAATTATCTAATGTTTTAATTTGAGTTTGGGTTTGATTAGTCAGTATTCAAGGCATATTGGTCAACCAATATTATAGTTGCCCAATGTTCTAAAAAATCATCTTTTTTTTGTCTTTCCAATAAGTTTATAAGAATTTTGGTCACTCTTCTTGTTGACCATTTATGCACATTAATCAACCAAAGTCTTTGAGAGGTCACTCAATATCCTTTTGAATTAGAAATTCTTTAATTCTAGTGAGTTTGTAAGTTGTCTAGCTGCTAGTATGGTCAATCACACATAGACACTAGTCATCTAGTTAACTCATATGGTTGACCAATCTTTATGTTTTAAGCTTTCCTCCTCCTTTTCTCTTCTATTTTCTATCTTTTTTTATATCTTCCAAAACGT
>JANQAP020000263.1:1837682-1876925 GCA_026874005.2 Erythroxylum coriaceum | reverse complement strand
AAATAATCTGAAAAATTAAACTAAAATTGAAAGACTAATAATGAACAATAAACAATACCTAAATGTAGAAAATTGGATTTCAAGAATCTAAAGACTAAAGATTACTTTTTCCTCATTTTGTCTCCCTTATACTTTATTAATCGAATTATATCTCACCTAAGATTTTTTAATGTATTAACTAACCTCTCTCAAGGTGTAATTAATTGTCCCTAATCAAATTAGATGGAATCAATTGAATGATCTCTCAACCTACCTAATCACTCTATCAATTTAATTAGTTTTAAAACTATCTTATGGGTGATCAATCGAATTAGCTGAGATCTCTCTTTTAATTAATCAATTAAAGTGATGATTGTACGTCTATAGGTTGCCAACTCTCGTTGAACAATCCTACACGATGATCTTACTCACTCTCTTGATTTATTGCAAGATCGAAATAAAATCAATAATCATCAAAGATACTTTCATTCAATTCAATAAAACAAGAGTTTAACAAAAATAGTTCAAAAGCAATCCCTAAAACTAAATCAGCCAATCATGGTCTCCATAACATCATCAACACACAAATAATCTAGCTTACAAAGAATAGAAGAAAGAAAAACATAGAAAATTGAATAAAGGAAACTTCTTCTCTTCTTTGTCAAAATCTGGAATTTTTTATGTTGATGTGCTATTTTCCCCAATCTTGATGAAAATCCTTGAATCTTCACCTTTCTTAAGGCTCAAAACTTGTATTCTTCACTCAAGGAGGCTCTTTCTACAGAAGGTTTCGTCTCTTTTCACCATGGAGGCTCAATTCTCTTTTAATAGTCCAAAAACCCTAAGTTTAATGAAGCCTCACATAATATTTTAGATTATAATTCGCATAATCATGGGAATTTGCAACAGAGAGTCTCCTCTTCTCTTCTCCTCTTTTATATCTAGCTCAATCTCCAAGTTGCTCAATCTTAAAAGTAATCAATTCTTACCTTAAATTAATGTCAAATATAAAAGAAAAACAATGGAAATCAACTAAATGAAAACATACAAAATGAATCCTAAGCTACAACAATAATCAACAATTATGCAAGAAACACATGCCAATTACTTAGAAAATATAGACTAATGCATAACTATCAACACCCCCACACTTAAATCTTTGCTTGTCCTCAAGCAAAATAATTACAACCAATCAATTTTATCACTTCATTTTAAAGCATACAATCCCTCAAATTTAAGCCAACTCAAATATCAAGTTACTGCACATATCATGACTACTTTTTCATTGGCGTACATAAGCAAACTCAACAATTGGCACCATCACTTAAAGATAAGTATAAATGCAAAATAAATCTTCCTCTCAGTTTTCACTCATTTCTCTCAAGTGTTTGATAGTTAGTGTCTTACTCAAACTTCCTATAGGAAACTACACTACTATAGGCTTGCTGATGCACTAATTCTCCTCTACCATGATTTCATGCATAAATAGATCAAAAGGACTTGTTTAAGGTTATAATGTTGTAAGAGTTAAGGTAGGTCAAGAGGCTAAAAGGTTAACACAAGCATTCCTAAAGTAAAAAGTGGATAAAACGGGATAACAACACATAACTCTGCGATATACAAATGTAACTAATATTCTGCACTTTTTGATGCTACTTACTTGTTCTTCCTTTTTGTTTTCTTTTCTTTTTCTTTCCAACATTTTTTTTCATTTTTCGTAATACATGGAAAAGAACTAGGAATCAAAATAGCACTATATACAATGTAATTCATAGGCAGACGTGTCCTCAAATCATCTCGGTAAAATTTTCACAATGATTTCAACTAACGTATTAATACTCAACTAAGCTTGTGAATGGGTAAGTTAATGAGGTTTAAGGTTTTAAAATTTTGGGTGTTTTCAAGAAACAACAGGATAAGGCTCAATGGGGGTAGCAAAGGATAATACAAAGGGTAAGTCATTTAAACTAATGGTTAAAACAAGAAGGGCCTTAATCATCTCTATTAAGTATGCATCCAGTAGACTTAAACCGATTCAAAGCAAGTTCTGAAGGTAATAACCTAAAGAAGTATCACTCAACAAAGAAACAGAATGACGATGGATAGAGTCATATGGGCTCAATCCTCACTTTGGATCAAATGAAAACTCATTATGCATCTCTTCATTACCTCATTGTTTAAATGTCAATTTGTGACTAAGCTTATGTAACCAACTACTTTTCATTACTTTATATGGTTCACTTTCTACTTAAGTAGCCTAATCCGAGTTCAAACATGCATTCAATCTAATTCTAACTAGTATAACAGAATCTCGTGGCAATATTCATTAGAATGATTCAAGTGCGGTTCCATTGCTGACACAAAGCACATGATATGCCTAAACATGCACCCTATTTAATAAAATGCGAACAATGCAATTGAGAAAGTCAATGTCACCTCCCCACACTTAAAGATCATATTGTCCTCAATGTGACAAGTTAACTACCAAATAAGGGAAAATGACATCAAACCAAACAAAAGAAATTGAAACAAACAAATGACATCAAACCAAACAAAAACTACATGAAACCAAACAAAAATAACAGTAAACCAAACAAAAGAAAATGAAATGAAACCAAACAAACATGAAATGAAATGAATCCAAACAAAAAAATAACAAAATTTAAAAGTAAATGGTAAGAAAAGCTTATGGAGATGATGGTGGCGATGGGTTGGCGAAGGAGCTTTAAAATTATTCCTCCGACAGAATTTGAGGAACCTCTTCTTCAAACTACGCCTTATGGACTTGTCACATTTGGGTGCCAAGCTCACTGATTTGGGACGTCATTTACTGTTGGTTAGAGGCCATCTAGTCAAGGATTTGTTGGAATCGGTCGACCTTCGTTGATGCACTTAGTTCCTCCTCTGTTACTTCTTGTTTTGGTTCCAGGACTGCTTGAGATGTGGAGGGTTAAGAAGCGACTGTGTCTGTACCCCTCATGTTCTTCACTGCAGTGTATGTCTGAGGGTTTCGAAGTTTTATAGAATGAAACTCCAAAATCTCATAGTGCTATAAATATGATATGTCAAACATATAGATTGGCGTTGTGCACACATCTTCCGTATCAAGGTTATAAAATAGAGCTAAAGCAGTAACAACATGAGACATGCTAAAATATAAACTCTTTTTATTTAAAACACTCACTATTTATCGAAAAATTCTAAAAGGCGTGTTAATTTTAATTTTTTGATCCATGCACCACAAAAAAAGGTTCTTTAGTCGAGCATTTGTTACTTTCAGTTTTATTAAACACAGTTAGACACATAAATTTGTGCAAAAGTAAATACTCGGCATTACAGATTAAAGAATTCGGTGTATTCCTAGAGTCAAAATTTTCTTCCCCGTCAGAGTTTTCCAGTAATCATCTAAATAAAAATCATCATGATCATCCAAAATTTTAGTGTTTGGCAAATCGAAAAGACCACGCATGATAGTATAATCCAATTTATAAACATTGCCGAATAACCTAAACCAGAAAATGTCCATTTTAGGGTTATATCGGACTGTAGTGAAAAACTCTATGGTCATCATAGGGTGAATACGCACGTCACACCTAATGAACTTATTCCAACCTATGTTTGCAGCTAGTCACTCAATTTTCCATCTCAACTCCTATGGTTTCTAATAATTTGAAATCAAAATACCTAGGAGTGACTAATTCTCTATCCCTGAGGTCTCGAAAATGTGTACCTTCTTCTTTCGAATAAATTGGGAATGGGGAAAAGTAAGCTATCGCTACATCGGGCTTACCTTCACCAAAAACTTGAAGGCGTAATTCATCAGTCGCTTTTCGAGCCATCGTCTTCTTTGGTGCCATTGAAAGAAGAAAATCTGCAAAAATAAGAGAAATAGAGTGAAATTCGTATTTAAGAGAAAGGAATAAAAATCTTACTCAAATCCTTGTGTTTTGAATGATTAATGCAAGAAAAGAGTAAAGGGTTGTAAGATTAATGAAAAGAGATGAAGAAAATACCAAGAATCTAGAGAAAAAATGAAGAATTTTAGAGAGTGGGAGGAGACTTTTTGTGGGTTAGAGAGAGAAGAAGTGAAATTTTGAAGAATGAGGGAAAGAAGAAAAGGAGAGGGAAACTTAAATTTTCTTCCAAACGGAATTCCCACTTCCCACGATTGTGGGATTATGCTCCAGAAAGTTTTTAAAGGGATTTCCCACGATCGTGGGAATTGGAGTGATTCCCACGATCATGGGATGGGGTGATTCTTCCACTTCTAAACCTTCTTCCAAGCTTAATATGTATTCTCCATGATCCCACAACCTACAAACACATCAAATTAATATTATCAACAAGAAATTCGAAAAGAAAACAAGTTGAAATTTAAACAAAATCTAAATAAACATCAATCAAAACTTGATCAAACACAATCATACTGAATAAATCAAATAAATAAGTAAACAAAAACAATCAAAAGATAGTAGAATTCCATGGGTTGCCTCCCATGCAGTGCTTCTGTTAATGTTGGTAGCTCAACTCTCCTTTTTGCTTAAGGCGATTCAAATGACTGGACGGTGGCAGAGCAAAGCTGATCTCAAACTCTGTATATGAGCCACCCTGGTAGGAACTCCACCTTCCTTGCGGTTTTCCTTCCTAGGCCTTCTCGTGCACGATCGTTTCTTCTTGAATGCATTCCCAGGGTTCTCAATATCTTCCCATACTCCTTGGAGTTTAGTTTCCTTGATATCCATTGAGGGTAAAGGAGAACGATAGTCTTTCTTGGACACCTTGAAAGTTAATTTCTTTTTTCCAACTCTCAGTGTTAATTCTCCCCCATCCATGTCAATGATCGAACGAGACGTAGCCAGGAACAGTAGCCCAAGAACCATTGGGGTTTCTGCATTTTCTCTAATATCCAGTATGTAGAAATCCGCGGGGAAGATAAATCTATCAATCCGTATTTGTATGTTCTTGATGATCCCTTTCAGCTGATGCACTATTTTATCGGTCGTTTTCACCAATATCTTAGTGGACTCTAACCCAACTTCTGACTAAACGTGTAGGGCATCATATTGATACTAGCTTTTAAATCCACAAAACACCCTAGCTATCTTAACTCTATTTATACTGCACGGAACGAAGAAGTCCCCTGGGTATTCTTTCTTTTGTGCTATATGTGGATTTCCTTTTGATAAGTGCTATTTGACCTCTTTCTTCACCAGTTCCTTTAGCATGAGCTTTATTTGGGGTTGATTTGTTATATCCATCATCTTGCTTGACTTAACCTCCTTAGACTTCCTCACTGCTCCACTTAAAAATGACTTTCGCTGAGCAAAAATATGATGTGGAAGTCGAAGTTGAAGTTCCCAAATCGACTCGCTTACTAGTTCACTTGGAAGAGCTTCCAAAATTGTTTCTACTTCTCTCTTAGCTCTGTTTTCCGTCTCAAGTTCACTTTCCCTTTCCTGAGTTTGCATGATGGCCATGATTCTTTCCTTTGGATTAACTTCGATGTTGCTTAGTAGGTTACCTACATTTTTCGAAGATAAAGTGTTAGCGAGTTGACCTACTTGAACCTCCAAATTATGAATGGATGAGGCATGATTCTTCACAATTTGGTTGAATTTAGCTTCCATCCTCTTCTGACTCTCCTCTTGGCTAGCAAACATCCTTTTCTAATTCTCCTCTTGAACTGCCAGTTTGGACCCTAACACTTCCATCATTTTGTCCATTTTACTTTCCATTGCTCCAATTTGATATTGCTGAAATCCTGGAGGTCCTTGTGGTTTTGCTTAGCCACCTTCATTGTTATTACTCTAAGAGAAATTTGGATGGTTTTTCTATCCTGGATTATAAGTATTGGAGTACGAATTATAACCGCTTTGCGGCTGGCCTAGGTAACTTACCTGTTCGGTACCACCAGTTCTTAATAGAAAACACTCCATTGAGCTGTGGTTATTCTGCCCACACAACTCACATTGCACCTGCATCACCTTTATTGTAGAGATAGCTGCTCCTTGCATGTTGTTCATCTGGATCATAAGAGCAGTGATCTGACCCTGCAAAGTAGTAACAGAGTCAATGGGTATCATAACTTTTTGTTCCTTTTGCCCCTATCTGCTCCTCTCATTATAACACATGCAGTTGTTACCCGCCAACTCCTCCAAAAGATCATGAGCTGCTTCCACTGTCTTCCTCATCAATGTACCTCCAGTTGCTACATCGTTTGTTCCTCTTGTGCTCAGATTCACACCATTATAAAAAGTCTACAACAGGAACTCCCTCGGAAGGTTGTGATGGGGACAGCTTCTCTGCAATTCTTTAAATCTCTCCTAAGCTTCATAGAGAGATTCTCCATCATTCTACTAGAAATTTGTAATCTCTTTGATAATCCTCGTAGTCTTCGTTAGCGGGAAATACTTCGCAAGAAATGCTTGGGCAAGTTGCTTCCAAGTCATAATCTGTCCTGAATTTAGTGATTTGTACCACGCCTTCTCTCGATCTTTCAAAGTTGAAAATAATCTCAGCTTTAGCACATCGTCAAACATTTCGTTGAATCGAAAAGTATTGCAGATCTCCAAAAAGTTAACAATGTGGGCATTCGGATCCTCATTGTATAGCTCATAGAATTGCATACTGCTTTGGAAAATGTTGAGGAGGGTCAGCTTTATCTCGAAATTTTTCGCTTGAACCACTGATCTTACCACTCCTTGAGGACTAAATACTGGCCCCATGAAATCCATCAATGTCCTTTCTGATCCTTTTTGTTCTCCTTCTTCAGCCATATCTTATTGTGAAAATTTTAGACACTTTGCCCTTCTTAATTCTCTTTCATGTCTCTTGATGTCGGGAAATTCATCTTCACTAACTTCTTTCATTCTTCGCGTGCTCCTTGTGTTCATGCACTTGTAAATACATAAGGAAAAATATCAAAAATTCTTAAATCAACGTAATCTAAATTAAACAAGATGCTAAACAATCAGTCACCGACAACGGCGCCAAAAACTTGTTGATTGGAAAACATCTCCTAGTTTTACGCTAAAAAATCGTAAGTGTAAAGGTCGTGACTTGTAATTAGAAAGCGGATATCGATCCCACAGGGATTGATGCCCAGAAACCACTTAATTTAGATCAAACTTTGTTTAGGAGACGAAATTATGTAATAGAAATAATATGAAAATTTAAACTAAAATTGAAAGATTAATAATGAACAATAAACAATACCTAAATATAGAAAATTGAATTTCAAGAATTTAAAGACTAGAGATTACTTTTTCCCTATTTTATCTCCCTCCTATTTTATTAATAGAATTATATCTCACCTAAGATGTTTAAATGTATTAAGTACCATCTCTCAAGGTGTAATTAATTTTCCCTAATCAAATTAAATGGAATCAATTGAACGATCTCTCAACCTACCCAATCACTCCATCAATTTAACTAGTTATTAAACTATCCTATGGGTGATCAATCGAATCAGCCGAGATCTCTCTTTTAACTAATTAATTAACATGATGATTGTACATCTATAGGTTGCCAACTCTTGTTGTACAATCCTACATGAATAATCTTACTCACTCTCTCGATTTATTGCAAGATCGATATAAAATCAACAATCTTCAAAGATACTTTCATTCAAGTCAATAAAATAAGAGTTTAACAAAAATAGTTCAAAAGCAATCCCTAAAACTAAATCAGGCAATCCTGGTCTCCATAACATCATCAACACACAAATAATCCATCTTATAAAGATTAGAAGAAAGAAAAACATAAAAATTTGAATAAAGGAAACTTCTTCTCTTCTTTGCCAAAATCTAGAATTTTTGATGTTGATGTGCTATTTTCCCCATTGTTGATGATAATCCTTGAATCTTTACCTTCCTTAAGGCTCAAAATTTGTATTCTTCACTCAAGAAGGCTTTTTCTATAGAAGGGTTTTGTCTCTTTTCACCATGGAGGCTTAATTCTCTTTTAATAGTCCAAAAATCCTAAGTTTAATAAAGCCCCGCATAATATCTCAGATTATAATTCCCACGATCGTGGGAATTTGCAACAGAGAGTCTCCTCTTCTCTTCTCCTCTTTGATATCTAGCTCAATCTCCAAGTTTTTCAATCTTCCTTCCTACATAAATATAATCAATTCTTATCCTAAATTAACATCAAACATAAAAGAACGATAATGGAAATCAAACTAAATAAAAACATACAAAATGAATCCTAAACTACAACAATTATGCAAGAAACACACGCCAATTACTTAGAAAAATATAGTCTAATGCACAACTATCATATCATAGTAGCTACATCCATGTTCTCATGCTGCCTCTGAAGTTCAGTTGCATCTGAACAAGGTTCTGATGAAGTTCAGTTGCTTAAGAACTATTCTTAAGTTTCATAACCAGTTTAAAAAGTTAGGTCCAGTCAGCTTGTTAGCATCCATGATGCTCCTCAATGTCAGGTTGGTACTCCTCTTCAAGAGCATATATTAATTTATATCCAAAAATCAAATAAAACAAGGACTTTAAAATTATTTGATTACTCCCACTATTTTATTCAAAATAATAGCCCTCACTATTGTGTCGAAAAATTATCAAATAATTTTTTAGTGGGCTAGGATCCTATTTAAAATTAATTGATCTGGAGTTTACTCAACAAACCAACTAAAATTAAATTAGATAGAAAATTACTTTTCAATCACATCTCATGTGACTCCTAGAACCGTTCGGTGACAACATTTTGCTAAAATATATCACATATATTATTCCTAACCCTACCTCTAAATCTATATAATCATGAGTTTACTCATCCAAATCATACAAATTTAGTTAAGTAGGACCTATTAATTTAAGATAAAACATATCCGGGTTAAAGTGACCTTGAGTTTACTCAACAAGTCAAAACTAAACAGAATTCTAGTTTTATTCTCAAATAATGGAAGGCAACTATCACGTTCCTAACGTGTACTTAATATTTTATTGAGGGATTTAAATTTTCAAAAATTTCTAATCTCATCAAAATAATATAATCTCAATTATATCTATAATTTCAAACATAATCTAATTATGAAAGAAATTATTTAAAACATTTACTTGATTCTAATTATTGATTTGATAATAAATTCAAAGCTTGAAAAATTAAATTAAATTCCAAAACCTTTCCTAATAAAAAATTCCTTTTAAAAACAATTTTCAAAATTTTAGTAAAACACTTTTCAATTTTATTAGGAGTATAAATTAATTAAATTGAAAATTTTAAGTTTTGATAAAAACCTAAAAAAACTCTTAAAAAGGCTACATAGCGCGTGCAGTATCAACTCCCGCAACTAACAAAGTGTAATGCACGTGTCAGTCACGTTAGTCCGCTGACAATGTAGCTACAACATTTTGGCTACGTTTAAAAATTAAACATAGCCAAAAGATATTGGTGACGATTTTAAAAATGTCTCTAATATTTTTTTGTTACTAAATTAAAGCATAGGAAAAAACTATTATCGACGATTAGCGAAAAATGTTACTAATAGTTTTCAGCTATGAGGACTTGGGGATGAATATTAATCGTCGCTAATAGTTATTAGCGATGATTTTGGGATTTTTAGTGACGATTTTTTTCATAGCCAAATGTGGTTTATGTTGTAGTGGGTTGAGATTGGAGATGTACTGAGGCAGCTTGGCATCTGCAGGTGATGGAAGGCGACAACAACTTTAGGAGTGGAAATTAAGGTTTCTATATTTGGGATCTAGGGTTTCTTTAAGGAAGAAATGAGGTGTTTGGCAACTAAGGTAAGCTATCTTAGGTTTGGGATAAGGGTATTATTTAGCTATTTTAGGTTAGGAATAAAGTATTTCTACCTTAAAATAAGGCTTCTTTGGAAATGAGCACTAGGATATTCTATAGTTAGACCCTGTTTATTTAGATACATGTTTAAGTCTGTCTCAAATCCATAAAGGGATAACTTGTTTGATTTTTAAATTAAAATAATTCTAAAACCAAATAAAGTTATTTTTAAATGTGGAATAATATAGTCATAATTTATAATATAGTCATAATTTAACCAAGTACCAAACATAATATTATTTTAAAAATTAAAATTAACTTTCAAAATTAAAATAATTGGTTTCTTAATTTGATTAAGAATAATAATTAGATTGATTCTTAAATAGTATTTTTATAAAATTATTTTATAAAATTACAATTAATTATATTTTAATTAAATTGGAATTAATTATTTTCTTAAGTAATTAATAAAGATGTTTCTTAATCAATTAATTAATTTCAACTTAATTGAGATAAATTAAATTTACTATTTTATTATACGTTTAGAGGATTATTATTCTATTTTATTTAGAAATTATTTTTTATTTATGAATAATAAATTTCTTAGTTTATAAGAAAAGATATCTTTCTTGATTAAATTTGAAAAGTTGTTTCATTTATTAATTAAGAAAAATCAACATTCTTTAATAATTTTAAAATTGCTCTTACTTTATTAAGGAATGATTTCTAATTAATTGAGAAACTAATCTCTAAATAAATAATGAAAAGACTTTCTTGACTAAATTTAAAAGTGTTTTATTTAATTTTGGAAGTAGGTTAATTTGATATAAGAAAATAGTTTTTTAAGGATTTTCACCCTATATCATGTTGCAACACAATGTATATGGTGATTTCTAAAATTATTGCTAAAAGGCTTAGGGACTCATTAAAAGAGATCATTCAAATAACAAAGGGAGCCTTCATTCTGGGTAGGTCTGTGTCAGATAACATCCTCCTTTAACAAGAACTTTTGAAGGATTTTGACTCTAGGAGATCACTTAATAGTTGTGTGGTCAAAATTGATTTCTCTAAAACTTTTAATACTAGTTACTAGTGTTTTATCTCAAATTGCCTCAGAAGATTTGAGTATCCACAAAGATTCATTGATTGGAACAATGCTTATGTATCATCCACTACCTATAGTATTCTTATCAATGGAAGCCCTTCCAAGATCTTTAAACTCTCAAAAGGAATCAGACAGGAGGAATTGTTTTCCTTAATAATGGAAGCTTTCTATAGCATGCTATAACATAAGATTGAGTCCCTTCCTAACTTTGTTTTCCACAACAAAGATAAAGAGATGAAAATCTCTTAATTATCATTTGTGGATGACTTGATTTTGTTTTGTGGAGTTGATCCCCCTTCATTGGAAGTTATGATGAATATACTGTCTTCTTTCTTTGACTACTTGAAATTGAGGATAAATTATCAAAATAGTGTTTTTTATACTTCCTCAAATGTTTGTAGTTCTATCTTTTTTAGTTATATCTCTAGATTAGGAAGCCAAAAACTTCCTTTAAGGCATCTATAAGTGACAATCTCCTCTAAAAAGCCCAAATTTGAGGACTTTATGCCTATATTTAAAAAATTCAAAGGTAGAATTAACACTTGGTAGAATAGACACTCTCCAAAGCAGGCATGTTATAATTTATTATCCCAGTTATGAGGAATTTGCACATACACTATAGCTCCCATTTATTCCTTCCTAAAAAACTAAACATGAATCTATCAAAAATATGAAAAAATTTTCATAGATTGGTGAGGTTAACAATTACAGGGGAGCATTATTAAAGGTGCACTTTTCTTAACTAGGTTGCAGACCATCCAAAATTTTTTAGTAGGAAAAAGAATTTGGAGGTTGTTTGGTAACAAGGAAGCATTTTGTTCAAAATGGGTTGATGAATTCTACCTTAAGAATTCGAGTTTTTGGTATATCAAAATGAGGGAGCATTTATGGAGCTTTATATAAATGTTAAAGAAAAGAGACTTAGTTTAATCTCACATCAAGAAGGTAGGGAATGGAAACTCAATATGTTTTTGGAATGACAATTGGACGAATCTTAACCCCCTAAATTTGAGAGAAGAATTGTACCAAATACAGGGGAGAATTAAGATGAAATCCAATGTAAAAGAAGTTATAAGAGAGGGAGAATGGTTTATTAATTTTATATGGTCAATATTGTTGTGCCCAAAAAGTTCTAAAAATTACCTAGACCATCCTACTCATAAGTATATGAGGTAGCTGTAGTTATTGCCCAGGGTCGTCTCCCATGGAGGTGAAATTGGTTCATTGAAATTAATTTTGATCAAAAACAAAAATAAATGCAATACTAAACACCTTATCCTAATTTGTTGAGTAAAAGACTTTAAAGCAAATCATGCAATTGAACTGAAAAGTAAACTTATTCAACCAGAAGCAAAAAAAGATAGAAATTTAAGTGGAAAATTTTTTAGAATTAATTTCACTAATTTAATCTTGTATGCATGATTAAAGGGAAATTATTGACAATTGCCTTACCGAAATTAACAGTTTGGCACTAAGATTAACTCGAACAATTAACTATTCTAACTTTCGTATTTGACAAGTTATCATCTGAGTTAATTATGAAAACCTACTAATAATTACCACTTAGATTAATATATTTCTAATTCTTAACGTAAGCGTCTATAGATTCTCGTTCCATATTAAATATCATAACCCAGAACCACATTGAGCACATTATAACTGCCGCATACCTAGGCTAATAATACTCACAGTCCCTTAACCCGACTATACAAGGGTAACTGAATATCTTTAAAAACATTTGGACAACACAACGATTGTATTTTAAAAATCCCAAAACTTAATTAAATTACTTGTAAATCAGTTTTAAACGCACTTCTATATTCATATTAAAACCCTACCGCAACTTCTGGACTTTTAAGTCTACTCAGAGCAATCTCAACAACAACACAAAAGGTTCATACATAAGGTCATTTATAAATCAAAAAATTATAAAGCATATCAATATAATCATGAGCCACTATACAACAGAAGTACAAAACAGAGACTACCTACGTGCGATAATGCCTTGAAAATGTCAAAAGACCACACGAATCACTCAGAGCTTCAAGCTTACTATATTAACCTGTATGGTTGGAAAGCGGAGGGGGTGAGTACACTATGTACTCAGTGAGCAGGAAAAAAACATATATCGCAAACAGAACCCGGTACTCATCAAAACGGTCTAATAACTTAAAGATGGTTTTACGCATCTACCATGCATATAACCACCTATGAAGTGAACATACATGACATAGAAACATATAGGCCTAGTTTATGACTCAACCTATATTGGTTAGGAACTACATAGGCCTAGCCTATTAATCACTCATACAGTGAACATAGATTTTAGTTTTAGTACACAAGAGCAGAAAAGCATCACATGTAAAATCAAATCTCGTCAGGAAGCCAAATCTTAGAATAGGCCAAAATAGTTATTTGTGTCACCACTAGTCTAGTGCACATCTATTGATCCTGGTGTTGGCTCGAATTTCTTCTGTGATCAGTCGAGACTACGGTCGATAAGAGTGTTATGACCCTAGGTGATGACCTCGTTGGTGACCATATCTCTAAGCGTGCAATCACTCGCAAGTGCCGTAAAAAGGTGTCAGTATGAGGAATTGACTTTTATGTACCAATATTAAGGGTACAGGGGGCGCTTAATCTGTTGTGCCTAGCACACAAATGGCCAATCGTTTCCTCACCAATCACAAAAAAATCATGTACAAATATTTAGTACTAAAATCAAGTAAGGTATGATGTCTTTATTTATCGGTCCAATCGATAAAGTAGAACCTTGCCATGGCTCTAAGCCAAAAGAGAATACATACATGCAACATGCATGACTCGGTTATGCATATTTAAGTTCCAAAACATTATTTCATGTAGTGAAAATCGTCTTTTGCATTCCAAATGCAAAGTTATTCAAAGAAATGTTGTTTATTAAATATATAAGTATACTAGCATCTATTTGAGATTCAATTATACTATACATTACCTAGGTTCAAAATTCACATACAAGTCATTATGCATATCTTAGGTTGCCCTAGCCCCATTTGAGAGATATGTTTTCCCCAACTTACCTCAAAAGAAGGTGTACACTCCCTTAACTTCAACAATTCTCGGTATAAGCTCCTTGATTCACAGCTCTCGAGCCTTTATTGTAACACCCACATACCACCTGGAAGGATACATAGATGCTACAAACAACATAACCAAAATAAACCAAAACATACCAAACACATTTTTAGAAACTCAAGGAATAACATTTCATTCATTATTGATTATATCATATTTAGAATATAACATATACATGGTACTTATTATATACAAGCCTCAAATACAAAACCAAATTGTTTTAATGTTATTACAAACCATTTACATCAAAATACAAGACATAACTACATCACAAAAACAAATTCAAATGTACATCTTGTCAAAATAAAACACATCTTTCTTTGGCCATTGCAGTTGTCTCTATCATAGTCTTTAAACCTTCTTATCAGAACCTACATGGAGGCAAAACCACCGTGCTAAATATAAAGCTTTGTGGGGAATAACTAAACAAAATATGATTTGGCGACTATTTTCTAACAGTCGTTTAACATTCATATATATAGAATCAGATCACATTTCAAACAATCTTTAATTGTGCATATAAAAATGCAATCTAATCAATACGTATCTTAGAGCAGAATATTCCAAATCACAATAGTATATATTTGCTTCAGAGCAAAACTTACAAGTATCAGAACATAATATTCAAATTTCATAACTGAACTTTACAGTACCAGAACAGAACTTGTCTGTGTATTAAATCAGAACAGAACTTAGTTATTTCAGAACAGAGCTTGATTATATCAGAACTGAGCATGTAACAAAATACAAAACAAATTAGCCTGCTAATCTTTTTTACAAAAGTGGGTAATGGGATCAGAACATAAGATACCATGTTTGGTATCTAAAATAGAAGAGATTTAAGTCTCTACAACAGAAGACACAAAAGTGTCTAAAATTGGAAGACAACGGAGTGCCTGGTATAGAAGACACCTTAGTGTCTGGTTATAAAAGACACCTTAGTGTCTAATTACAGAAGCAGTTGCTAACCCTTCTAGGCATGCCTAGTTACCCACTCTAGGATTCAGCAGTTTTAAAATAAACCATTTTAGATTTCAAAATTTTATACAAAAGATACAACGCATATTATATGACTTATTCCATTTCGCTCACATAGGATATAATCATTCACAATGAATCAAACTTATCATACCTTATGAACATAAACATTTTTAATCATGCACTAAAGAATTCATTAAGTAATTACATATTATATGTAATCACACAAGTTCCCAATTCATAAATATTCACAACTAACACATTACTCTTGTTTTTTAAATCACACTAACATTCATAAGTAGACTTCCTTCCTTTAATTCCTTAGAAGTTCCAAAATTAGATACTTTGTTATCTAATAACTTCTTCCTTAATTTATTACTTTAATTACAAATCCAAATCTTATTCAACCTTCATGGTAAAAACCCTGCCCACTATCCTTTTCCTGCACTTTTTCCAGATTTTCTATGGCAGATTTTGGGTCAGATTTGTATAGCCAATTTGACTTAGAAACTGACGTTTTTAGATAATAAGTTCTCTAAACAAATGTGTCTCTATGTCTTAAGTTTTAAATGAAATAAAAATCATTCAATTTGGTTCATTATTCCATGAGTTATACCCAAAATACTACAGACTATGTATGATCGTGTGAAGGGCTAGTGCATGATCATGATTATGCACGATCGTGCACTCCCATAATTGAAGGCTTAGTGCATGATCATGCACTCAAACTTGTAAAACTCATATCTCTCAATTTTGATATCCAACAATTACGAACTTTATAGCTTTCTACAACTTTTATGAAGATAACTTTATCTAATTTGGCTTACATTAATATAGTTTAATCGTTGAAAGCAGGACATAAATTTCTGTCAGGGATAGTGCTGCAGTTTATACCAGCACCAATGATGCTATCATGTAAAGGCCATATCTCTTTCGTCCTAAGTCTAAAAATTTCATATGATATACCATTGAAAAGCTAAAAGGACGAACTACAATTTTTCTGAAGACCACTTTGTCCAATTTTTCCTAGATTAAGACAATTTATTCATGAAAGTCAAAACCACTAATTTTGTCCAGTGGAACCACACCATCTAAAGAATATCCAGCATGTATTAAGTTTCTAACCATAATTCTTCATTAAGTCAGTACACATTTATCCACTTCAAACATCAAACAATATATGTTCTATCATGATACCAAGTTTAGTACACCCTTACCTCTTTAAACTTCAAAGAACAACTCCAAATCACTGCAAAGATCAAGCCAAACCAATCCTTCCAAGCAATCAGCATATATCAAAACTCAAGTGATGAGAATCCAAAGTCCAACAAAAATTTCAGAAGATAGACAGAAAATGAGAGTTTCGGTGGAGAGAGCAAGGATAGAGAAAAAACTGAAAACGTTAAATGGGCTGAAGTGATTCAGCTCTTGCTTTGCAAGGTGTGCTAACTTTAAGGGACATATGTCCTTGCATGAAGTGACCTACATGGCAAACATAAGAGTGAGCCACTTATCTTCTTATTATGCTGCCATTTGTCACGCAATGAGTGATGCCAAATGTCAATAATTTATAGGCTACTATTAGGCCATTTATTACTTAATGAATGCTTACATGTGTCATTAAATGATTAGTTCACATGTCACTCCAAGATTGGTCCACTTGTCATATAATAATTGGTCCATTTGTCCATTAATTACTAGTCTAGTTGTCAGTCATTTACTAGTATTCATGTACCGAATTGTCTTGCCACTTGAGAATTTTCCTAGTCCAAATGTATATTTTAATACCTCAATTCTCTAATGGTATTAATTAATCCCAACTTACTAAGTATGATCCATTAACCAAAATTCAAGACATGTGCAATTGACAATCATATCATAATTTCTAGTACATATACTTTCATGCTTATGTAACATCTAGGGTACAATTTGGGCCTTTACATTTATACATACAAATATACAATGTATTTACTACTCAAATAGGTGTTTTATATTTATACACCACCGCATGAGTGTATAAAACACAATATCACTATTTTTTAAGCTATAGGATTCGACCATTAAGCTTCTCACATGATTACTTCCCTTATTATTAACATAAGCTTTCTTTTGCATTTTCTAAGGCATTTAGTGCCTTGGATCCAATACTTACACATTTCAAAACATAATTAAGCACATTTTTATCTAAGAACATTAGGCCACTACTCATCAATCTAAGCAAAGATTTAAGTTTACTCTAAGTAAACATGAAAGCCTCTTTCCAATGCACACCATTACAATCCTTAAATCCTAAGTCAAGTTCACTTAGGCATTTTGTCAAACACCTAATGTGCATGACTTTCAAGTCATATTTTCAAGACTTTATCATAGTAATTCATGCTCCTATCTTGTTATATAACAAGCACTTCCAAACAATAACACATTTCACCACTCCATTAAATCCAATTCCCTTCATTTAAACCATCAATTTTAAAAGATATTCTAAATTTCACAAACTTTCACCAAAGAGAGGGTATCTCGATTTTGGCTTAAGGAGACTTCTCCATGATTCATTTTATTCTTCTAAACCATGTTTCATGCATATGTAAGCATGGAGAATAACATATCTTGGAAAGCAACATATCTTAACACCAAATTCAAAATCATAATGTAGACAGAGATGAGACGAAATTTACCTAAACTTTCCTTTGGCCATATCTTAAAATCCTTTGAGAATTTCTCAAATCCAATGATAGATTTGAGTTCCTTGATCCCAAATTAACTTAGAACACCTTGGTTTGGGTTGAAGAATAAAAAAATGGTAGAAATTGGGTGATAGCTGAAAGTGTTCTTCTTCTCCTCTCTTCTCCTTTCTTTTAATTAAAACAAAGTGTTTTAATGCTAGATGGTGGGGTGCACGGCCACATAGAAGGAAGAAGGGTCTAGAATATTGACTTTTCTTTGACCAAGCATAATAAATTTACCTTTTTGCCCTTAGCTTATGTGAAATTACCATTATGCCTTCAAACTTTTCCTAAATTTGCAATTAAGCCCAAAATTTGAGAATGAACAAAAGTATTATTTTCATTTTGGTCCCCAGACTTTTGAATATTATAATTAAGCCCCTTAATTTTATAAAATTACATATTGGTTAATACAAGTTAGTGATGCTGCACAGGGTGTATGCTGGACACTTTATAGCCTTTTTCTTTACTTAGAGTTAATAGAAAATGAGTACTATGGTATTTTAAAATGGGAAGAATTAGTGTGATAAGTTATAGATAAAATAAAGGTGATATAGGGAGTTGAACATGTGCAGAAATTTATGATGAATGTGTATAAGTTTGAATGCTATGTTTTTGGGTTGATGACCAAATATAGATTATGATTTGGTTGTTAATGATATTGAGCTGAAATGAAAGTGATAATAAAGGAAAATAAGTTAGAAATGATAGATATGTATAAGAGGGGTCATAGGTAACTTGTAGGAGTTAGAAATCTGGAAATTGACCTGTAAATGTCCGTTGGCCAGACTTAATGTCCGCTAGGCAGACTTTCTCGAGAATTCCAGCGTTCTAGCTCAGTTCATGTCTGTTTAGAGGGATATATGTCCGCTAAGCGGACATTCTCAGGATAGTTATATAACTGTGCAATTTTTGACCCTTTAGATGGAAAAATCTCTTTTTAAGGTCTTCATGGAAGTTGTAGAACTCAAAGTCCTCTTTGAAACCATACTTGAATAGCCTTGATCTGACATTCGTAGTGAAAGTTATGCTTTTTGTGCTAAATCATGTACATTTATAAGTTGTGGGCTTATCAATACTTTCCTATGATACATTTAAGCTTGAATGGAGCTTGAAATGTATTTAGTTTGATGTGCAAAATAAGAGATAAAATGAGTGATATGTTTAGGGTGACGATTGAGGATATAAACATAAGAATGGATTGTCGTATATCAAGTGTTCAAATATGGAAATTTGGGATGTTATGAGAATGAAGATGAACCTATGATGGCTAAAGAGATTCCATTACAAGAACCCTACAGAGTGCTTCGCTCACATTTTTTCACAAGTTAGACTCCAAAAATGGGGCCTGATAAATAATTTGGCGTTGAATGTCTTGCCAAGTTTAAGCTCTCTAGCATTGACTCTTGCCTTCTATCTCTGCTCTCTTCTCGCTGAGAAGAATGGTTACTTAATTTCATTGGCTTCAGCTTTATCTCTAACTTTCTGCCTTTGTTCTAAGCTCCCACCTCTCTGTTGTTTTTCTCTCTTCCTTACACGACTGCTCTCTATTTTCTATTCTTTTCTCCACCTCTAGTTTTTAGCCTACTCCCACCCTCTTTTCTCTCTATAAACTTTTCTATTTATAGAGAGAGTCTAGGTTTAGGTTTTTTTTGGTCCGTCGTCACTTGCATGCTTGACATGTATGATATATTTCAGTGAAGAGAATATGCACGAGCGTGACAAATTTGTCACCCTCGTGAGAGCCATTGTCACCCCCACAACAATGGTTGTCATGCCCATGATAAGGACACGGAATCTTGCCCAGTTTTTTTTGTTCTCCTATAACATTCACAAAATACTCATTTCATTCAACTTTGGATTAAAACACAGCAATTTGTAACTAAAATCAAAATATAAAAGCTAGCAAAATCAATAGAAATTAGTCACAACAAATAGATTTTACACATTATCAATTATGTTTGCTAAGTTGCCAAAATTCATATTATCAATCTTCTTACTCAAAGCTTCCAACAACACCTCTAATATTTTCACCGCATCAATACTAAGAATATCACTTAGTTTTGGATTTGGCATTGAGTTCCTCCATTGATAATTATTGATATTTATATTCTCAGTTAGTTCTTGTAATTCCTCATAAGTTTTAAGGTTGCTAGTCCTATATAAATATTTATTAATCAACTATTTAAATAGAAACTTAATCTTTGATAAAATGTTTGTATCTATAATCCAAAATAAATTATATAGTGTGGAAACTTTTTAATAACTACTTCTATATCTCCCAAGCATTATACAACATTTTACCATCTAATTATTAAAAGGAAAAGATGTCATTCTTGAGTTGTACTATCTGTGCTGGAGGAAAATTCTTGGCTAATTCAACAAAGCTATTCCAAGTGATAATAGATCAGGGGAAAAAAATTTTAACAATGATATAACTTTTCCCTTAGTATAAAAGGGAATAATTTTAATAGGGTAGCCTCCTCTTAAGCTCCATTAATCTTAAACGTGTTACATTTCTCTAAAAATTTAGCAATGTATGCATTTGTATCCTCATCCTACTAGCCACCAAATTGCATAAGTTTTTGAACTATCTAAATCATGTTTAGCCTAATTTTAGAATTATTAACCTTTACTCATAGCCTAATGATCCTAGATTATGTCCCTATAAGGGACGGTCTATCATAATCATTTATAGTATGTTGTCCTCCCTATCATGCCATTGGACCTAATAGTTATAACTTCATAAATTGTAGGTTTCTGTCTCTTAAATTCTAAAGCAAACTTTGATTGATTTCTTGATATAGAACAAGTAGTGCTCCAAAACTCCTCCTAGTTATAAACCAAAGGACCTAAATAATGAAATTTAGGCAACAAACGCTATATTAAGTGTAACATCCCATTATTCCATGATCAAGGTTACATTGACATTTTCCGGGTATAAGTGATTATAATACGTTTAAATGTGAATTGTGGGTCATTTGTCTTGAAAATTGAATTGGTTTGTATTAGAATTGATTTAGTATTTTTTTGGTGACATTTCAGAAATTTCTAAAAATTTGGGTTATTTTAGACTAAGAAAAATGTAAAAATAAGAGACAAATAGAAGTGTGACATTTGGTAGCTTAGATGAAGGACAAATGGACTAATTATGGAGTGACAAATGGACCCATTAATGTATGACACGTAGACCAATAGCTAAGAGACAAATGGTAGCCTTACATAGGTAACAAATGGTAGACATGCATTGGAGACATGTGTCAAGACACAAATTAGACACATAAGTCACATTTTTAGGCAAGGAAATTTCTACAGCTCCCTTGTTGTTCACCACCGAAAACATCATCTTTCTCCTTGTTCTTCATCACTAAAACACGTACCTGGGTATGTTTTTGTTATTGGCTTATCCACGTTACACCTTTGAAAGTCTTCAGCCATTTGAGGTTTTTGATTGTTGTTGAATCCTTGTGTTTTTCCATCCACCGAAATCTCTTGTTTCCACTCTTAACTTTTGGAATTTTACTGAATCAAGTAAGTTATGCTTTACGTTTTATGGGTAGTGTAAATGACATTTTGATGAGATTTTAATGTTTGTAAATGGATGCATGCATGAGTGGTGTATGTTTTCATGCTTGTGGATTGATGCATGCGTGAGTGGTGCAGGAAGAAGCAATTTTGGTGATACAAGCAAAGTGAAAATATGCAGAAAGTGTGATAAAGGATTGTGATAATTGGAGTTAAATGAAGACTAGTGAATTGTAGAAAATGTGATATAGAAAAGTATAGAAATAGGTTCTATTTTTGGGTTGTGATTATTCATGAATCCTTGAATTATGAATAGAGAATACTAAACTGAAATTAAGGTATAACTGAATCATGAACTTGAAATGATAGAATTTTGGTAAAGTAGTGTGTTGGAGTATGTTATATGGAGAATTTTACTGAACATACATTTGTATTTTGGCCATAACTTATTCTGTGGATATCCAAATTTAAGGATTTTTATTTACATTAAACTAGATACATTTATCAACAACTTTCATGAACAAGTCTAATTTGAATTCTGTCACTAAGGGTTTTGAAATTTAGCTTGAAATTGAGTTCTAGCATAGGCTACAACACTATCCTTGACAGAAATCATGTCTTCATTTTATCGAATAAACTGTATTGATGTAGGTTGAATTAAACAAAGTTGTCTTCATAAAAGTTGTATAATATTCTCTTAGATTTCTATTAGTATTTGGTATAAATTTGGTAAATTTTTTATATGTGAGTTGAGAGATATGGGTTTTACAAGTTAGAGTGCACATCAGGGGTGCACGATTATACACATGCACGATCATGCACTAACCCCTCAATTATGGGAGTCACAATCATCCACTAACCTTTCAAGCAGGGGAGTTCACGATCATACACAAACACGATTGTGCACTAATCCTTTAATCATGGGAGCGACGATCGTGCACATACACGATCATGCACTAGCCAAAATTTTGAATGTGCATAGTCTGTAGTATTTTGAGCATAATTCATAGAATAATGATCCAAATTAAATTATTTTTGTTGAATTTGAAACTTACAACATAGAGTAACATTTTATTAGAAGAACTTATTATCTAAAAACGTCAGTTTCTAGGTCAAAATGGCCATACAAATCTGACCTGAAATATGCCTGAGTGAATTTGGAAAAAATGCAGGAAAAGGATTGTGGGCAGTGATTTGTTTTTCATAGAAATGTTTTGATTATGCAATAGTTATACCAACCAATGCTAGGATATTTCCATATGAGGTATTAAGGTTTAAATAAGAGCTTAAATGAATCTAGTTAGTGTTAAATGAAAGGATTAAGGTGAGAAAAGGGTTTTATAGATTAAAGAATGATTGGAAGGTGTGGTAAATTGTTTATAAGTGTATTAAAGAAACATACCCAAGAATTTGTCATTGAATATGCATAATACATGACACATACATAAATGTACTTATGACTAATTATTTATATGAAAATGCACATAAGTGACATATAAATGTATGTGATTGCGTATAGAGAAGCACGTTGAGCGACTGCTTCTAGACATTACCAAGACTTTAAGGTAATAAGGTAAAGGGAGCAATTGTGAGTAACCTAAAATGGTCTCACCTTGATTGTTTGTTTGATTCTAAATTGAATTGCTATGTGATGTATGTGTACTAAATTCCGGACGTAAAATGTCTGAGGCATTTGATGCATGAATAAAACATTGGAAGTGTTCCTTGAATGTGAATATAATTAAATAAATGTGTTCTTAACTAATATGTTGAATGCCGGACCAAGTCCGATGACCAATGTGAATGTCAATGCAATGGACTAAATAAGATGATTGAATATGTATAATGCATCTTATTCATGAATGTATGAAACATAAAGGTAGTTGTCATTAGAGTCGCCAGTGAAAAAGAGTTTAAAGCTCATAAATTTGTGGTAAGAGTCTAAGGCTCAATGTATAAAGAGCCCTGTATCCCCAATTGATAAAGGACAGTATGATAGAGCCTGGTATCCATAACGGATACGGGACAGCGAAAAAGAAACTCGGTCATAACAACATAATAAATGAATTCGAGTCTCATAAACATTGCATGCACATGTGATATGAATAAATTGAATGGTCGCAATGTTTTGAGAATTTTTATTGTATGAAATGTATGAATACTTATCGATGAACATATTTGGCATGATCGCGATGAAATGATGAATTGTATGGTTTTTGGAATGTGACATTTATGAGTAAAGTGTTTCGTGATATCACATGATGATAATTGAGATAATGTGAATTATATGAATTGTTGTGTTGCATGGCAAGAGTGAACCATCAAGGATGGTTACTCAACTGAGTTCGCAAAACTCAACCAAATTGCAACGTTGACATTTTCAGGTTCGAGAAAGCGACGACTTAGCTTCTAAGACTGCTTAGAAGAGATTTTGTGCTGCTTTTGGATAGAGGGCATAGCTTAAAGGTTGGTCAGCTGGGACTAAAGGATTAGTTTTAATTTTGTTAATTCCTCATATATGTAGCATATTTTGTAGACAAAGTTGTGACTTTAATAGGCTAATTTTGTATAAACTTGGCTGATGGATATAATGCTACATTGTAAAATTATGGTTTATGAAATGAAATGAGGAAATTTTGGATTTTAGACATTGTGTTATTTATGATTTTAATTATGATGCCATGCGATATAATGAGAGTGATATAGTTAGCATTACATTTCTATCGAGCATGTGCATGTTCGTCTGAGGGGCGTACGTGTACTTGTCGGATGGGGTGGGGTGCTACATCCAGAAATAAATTTCTATAATTTTAGAAAGAAAAGAAAAAATCATTGGATTAATGAAAATAAATTGTTTCTAATTTTATAGTGCTAAAAAATGGAACTAAAAAGTTCATTTTGTATGAAAATCAACTAGGAAAGTGTATGTATCATTCTTATAGTATATAGCATAGTGAATATGAATATTGTTTTCATAATAAATAAAAGTATCAGCAATGACTATTTTTCTATTATCTAAATTAAAAAAATAAATAATTAGCCTAAAAGTGATTAACTAACTAAGATTACTTGTCTAAAATAACAAACTAAAGCAATAAATGTGAATGAAGCAATAAATTGATAAGCAAGGTTTAAATGTAGAATTTCACTAAAACCTTTCTATGTTTAAATTTATCTTTATTCTATTATTAACCCTTGTTTCTTGGACCGATAAAAATTCTCAAGTTATAACCATATTCTTTTTCAAAAATACATCTCCTATCCTTAAATTAATTGAATGAAATCTCTTTTCAATCAACCTTAAAAATGTGGTAACTTATTTTACGAGTTTTTTTATTATATTTGAATCTAATTTGGAAGATTTTTGTGTTCCTATTTCTAAGGTTCTATACTAGTCTTATTATCCATGTCGCGATCTATTCATAAATATGATTTCTAATTCACTATATATGAAATATCAAATTGAAATAAATTGGCAACAAATTTCAATTCTAAGATAAGAAGTAAATGTTGTGCCCAAAAAGTTTTAAAAAGACCTAGGCTATCCTACTCGCAAGTATACAAGGTAGTTGTAATGATTACCTAGGGTCGTCTCCCATAGAGGTGAAATTAGTTAACTAAAATTAATTTTGAATTAAAAATAAAAACAATGCAATCCTAAATACTCTATCCCGAATTGTTGAGTAAAAGACTTTAAAACAAATCTCACAACTGAACTAAAAAGTAAGTTGAATTGACCAAAAGCAAAAACAAGTAGAAATCGAAGCAAAAAACTCTTGAGAATTAATTTCACTAATTTAATCTCTCATGCATGATTAAGGGGCAATGACTAGATAGTTGTCTTATCGAAATTAGCAGTTTGGCCTTAAGATCAACTCGAATAATATATTAAATCTAGCTTTCGCATTCGAAAAGTTATTATCCGAATTAATTATGAAAACGTGACTACTAATTACCACTTAAGTTAATATATTTCTAATTCTTAAAATAAACGTCTATAGTTTCTAGTTCCAAATTAAACTTCTCTTCTTGGTGCTTCGTTTAATACTAAAATGATACAAAGTTTGATAATGTTATTACATCCATTTAGTTCAGAAACTATTGCAAGCATAAGATAAAAACACAATCCCTCAATCATGCATATTTGACTAAAATAGCTACATTAATTCTTAAGAAAAGAGATAAGCCCAGCTTAACATAAACACAGTTCATTATCTCCATACACTTCAGTCCTATGCTTAGTAATACAAAAGTATTAGAGAAATAAAATAGTGAATACCGAATGGA
Organism: Erythroxylum coriaceum; assembly: GCA_026874005.2. Lineage (NCBI taxonomy): Eukaryota > Viridiplantae > Streptophyta > Magnoliopsida > Malpighiales > Erythroxylaceae > Erythroxylum > Erythroxylum coriaceum. The sequence goes on along the minus strand of JANQAP020000263.1, from coordinate 1,851,449 downwards.
CTATCAATCTTTAACAAAGAAAATTGGTTCAGTAGATAAAATATAAAGGAGTTTAATAGATGAGTTTAATAGAAATGTTTCGCAACACAACAACAGAGATGAAAAGGAATAAACAAACGAATGCTCTCTTAAATGATGAAGTTGATGGTTGGATCTCGCCTTCTACCTCTAGTCCGAGCTCACTTTCTTTGCTACTTTTCTCTTTTCCTCCTCTATTTCTCTTCTTTCTTCTCTCCATTAAAGCTCTGTTTCTCCTCCTCCCTCTTTATCTCTCCTTTTGTCCTAACCGAACAAGTGTGTCTGTGATGTGTGGAAAGAGTGAATGAAAGATGAATGAATGATGTCCACCGCCACCCTCCTTTGCAGCATACTCCTAAGTCTAGGGTTTCATGCCCTCAACCTCTGCAGCTATCACATAAAGGGAAAATGAAGGAAATGAAAGGGTTGTGTAAGTCACAATCATGACTCATACATGCATAGCCGTACATGTGAGTAATGATCATGACTTAACTTGCACGACCGTGCAAGTGTAAGTCACATTCGTGACTTAACTTGGATGACCGTGCAAGTGCAAGTTAAGTCGCAATTGTAACTTAACTTGCACGTGGTCAAAATATGCAACTGTATAATGGCTATTTTGATGCACAATTCTTCTTGTTTAAGTTCAAGCCACATTCACAAATTGGCTATTTTCATACACAATTCTTCTTGTTTAAATTCATACCACATTCATAAATTAATCCAATTAAAATTCGTGCAACATCTACGCTGACTTCACCCAATTCATATTGAATTTAAATTAAATCACAACCAATTTTAAACATGAAAACAAGTAAAATCAAACAAAAAACAACACAATAGTAATTATGAATAATTCACAAGATAACTTGCATTTTTTACTAAACCAAATAATCAATCTAAAATACATAGCTCTAATTTTCATCCCATCTACACTTATCTTAATGTAATATGTATTGAGTTAAAGAAAACCAACAATAATTAAGAAAAATTCAAAATAAAAACACTTTTATGATCTTAAAATCTTGAAGTTTACAATTAGATATTAATGGAAATCCCTTCTTTTCTCTTTAAAGTTACTCTTTTCTTATCTCAAAATTTTGTAGTTTAACTTTATAATTAATCCCTTTTATAATAATCCCACTAATCATTTTGTATAAAAAAACCTATAGATCTCATAACACTTGATGCGTGTCGAATGCACTAAAAAATAAACCTAACTCTGCATACTAAGATTTATAGCAGCGGTGAGTAAGGATCAACAGAGAACGTTGGTGTAACTTTTGCATTGAAAGAAATTGGTGTTGAGGTTATTGTGGGTTTACTTTAATTTGAATAAGAAAATAAAGTGAAATTAAACTAACAAAAGCAAATTAAAGAAAACAAACAAAAAGTGATAAAAGTGATGAATGAGTTTAGAATCCGGTCATCGGTTCAATCTCAGCCTACACATAATTAAACATACTTTAATGAATTATTGTTTTCACACCTCTCCTAGAAACTATTAATCGTAGGTTAACAACAAGCCTTGTTAACCCCGATTTTACCTTAAGTTGTATTTAATTAAAATAATCTCTTTAACTAAACCTAGCTATTGAATAACCTAGAACAAACTCTCCAGATTTAATGGGATAGCCGCATTATAGGTTAGGAAAATAGATTAATAAAGGCAACAACCATATAAGCTCAGGTCATTTAACCAAGGTTATGTTATCCTTAATGATTCAACACCATTAGTTGCCACAAATGAATCAGAAACACAATGATTACGTACTGTATTCAAGATTCTAACAATGGGTTTCCAAAAACACAACCTAATGCATTTAGATAATCTTTATACAAATAACCAATTCAATAAACATAGGAAAACATAAACAATACCTAAAGAGAGAATGATTCAACATTACACAATGAAGGAGTGCTCAAATGTGATGTTCAGTTTCGATTTCATCTCCGAAACGGATTGAGGAAGCTTAGCCCTCTATGGGTCTCCAAGAAATGCATGCACTATCGTGTATCCAACCATATGACTCCCCATAACCCTAACTTTTAATATAAAATTGACATTTAAAAAATTGGACCGTGTATGTCATTAAAATTTGCCCAATTCATGTACTTACACAATCGTGTATTTCCCATATCATGTTGAATTGATGTTCTTCTTCAAATTTCTTGTCCAATCCTCACCCTTAATCCATCTCCTTTTTATTCCACAAAGATAATTGAGTTTGAGCATTAAGAGGATGGCTCATAGAATGTGCTTTTAACTCACTTTAGATCTTATGCTTCCAAATTGTACCTAAAACTAAATATGAACAAAATTGAGTTTTTTAAACATTTCATAGCATTAATTACTAAGTGTTGTGGAGTAAATGTATACTCAATTAAACACATATCAACACCATTACCAATGTAGGTCTAATATTTCATGCTAACATGTTCTATGGTCCTAAATTGCTCCATTATAGAAAGTTTTATAATTTTATAAAAGGCACCACTAACACGAGTTATAAATAAGGATTCATGTTACACTCATTTTCCTTAACCATGAACATGAATTGAAAATGGATCTCTATTTTGAGCCCATATTCTAATTCATTTCTCTAAAATCATACTAAAACTTCTCTATTTTAACTTTATCTTGCTAAAGAAGGCTCAAAAATAGAATGTAAGCCCTATTGAGTACCAAATCATATAATTTCCATCAAAACATAAGAAAAATCTCAAATTTATGATAAAAATATAATCTAATTAGTATTTATCATCTATGTTCATCATTAGAATCAAAGTTGACTCCATCCAAATAATTCCAATGACTTTAGCCTTTAAATTCACTCAATTAGATAGAACTTTCCCTTTATTTTAATTCTCAGGAGTTCGTTTCCTTTTGGGTAAATAATCATAACTACTCATAAAAATTATAGTTTAAGTAACAAACTAACAGTTAATAAGTTCTAGTCTAATTGAAGTATAAAAGGACTTTATAAATGAGTTATATATCTTTTGGTGTTAAACTGCTGCATGTCATTTTCCTTTTACTTGAAGAAATGTCCCATTTATAATCTCATCTGTTATTAAAGCTTTTATCAAGTCTTTTGGATATTTATTCATCATATTTCATATGGTAAGAGCTATTTGAGTCTATAAGCCACTAATATTTACTAAAACATGCTAACAGTGCCTCTACTATGAAGAGACACTCATCAACTTGTGGTTCTTTTATTATAATTCTTTTGTATTGTTAAGACTCTTTGCATTTATTTCTATACATTTTCTTCATATGTCTTTGATATATGGCATAGGTCTATACCAGTAAAAGCTTAGAGAGTGAAGGATTTGCTCCTTCTTCGCCATGTAGATCCCCCATTCCATCTTTGACATTGATGTTGCATGGCTTGCATACAAATTATTCACCCTTCATTCAAAGATTTAATACTCTAACTCTTCCTTGTTCTTGTCTAGGTTCCATTGTCCTTCCCTCTTCTTCTTTGTTTTCTTTGATTTTTTTGTTATTGCTATAATGCTTTTCTAGTGCCACGATTGTGGCACTTGTGATTTTGCTTCTTCCAAGATCGTGGCCTCATTTGCTTCTGTCACTATAGGCCACGATCATAGGCCTGGATCCTCTGTCGGGGCTTCCTTCAAATCTTCTCTGTTCATCGATATCTAATCTCAAACACTAACAAACACATGAAGACACCTCAAATACATAAAATTAAAGTTAAATAGCATGCTCTAACCCATATAACACTTAAAGCATAAATATCTAATCTATTAACACAATTCTAAACTGAAACATACATGAATCAATTAATTAACCACTAAAAACATACTAAAATGCCTATTAAAACATCATGCAACGTACAACTATCAATAGTGAAATTCACAAATTAACAATACAATCTTAGGGATTTTAACTAGAGAGAGATTTCAGTTAACTAATCGAGGGTTAGTTGTTAATAGTCTTAAAAAGATATTAACATAAGATAGGAATGTCCACTGTCCAACAATAATAGTTTAATTACACGATAAAGTGTCAGAATTTAAGAAATATTAGGGGGATTCATCAACTAGGTACTACTTATTTGATATTGACTTTCCGTAGTATTTTCCTTATTTGAGTTCATTATTTTGTTAATTTTAGTTTAGTTTGTTTTTCTTTAATTTTCAAATAAATTCACAATCACACTCAGTAGTTAAATAATAGAAAAAGGTTTATACTAGTATTTACAGCCCTCGTGGGATTGACCTGTAATTGTCGCTAGCTACCGCTATACCATGCACTTACGATTAAAACTTATAAATCTTTATAAGTAAAATATTTTCAATCAAGTTTTGGAGTCACTCTCAGGGAATTTAATATTAGGAAAGTCTAACATTTATTAATCTAACCATTAATTTTCTTCTATTTATTTATTTTCATTTTTATTGACTTATTAATTTATTTATCTTTTGAATTTCTCTATTTTTATTTTACGATTTTCGTTTATTGTTAGGATTTAAGATTCATCGCTATAACTACAAACCACAATGGAAGGATGGAGAGGAAAATATTCTTATTAGAGTTATAATATGCCATCACATAAGGCAACATCACAATCTTGGAACAAAAGGTATGGTGTTATGTCTAAGGAAGCTCAACCAATATCTATACTGTATTGTGACATTTGTGGGGGGAAACCATTACAATCATGAATTTTAGGTACCAAACTATACGTGGGAGCATTATTATTGCATGTAGACCAGCATTAGAGTGCACCATATGAGAATACCTATAATTAAAAGCTGATCAAAATTACAGTAATGGATGTAATAATTATGCTTCAACTGAATATTTACAATAACAGCAGTAAGATCATCTTATAGATTTAATAACGGAAGGCTTTATCAAATTTAAAGCTAGCAACTACAAATTCGAAGAGAGATTTTCTTCACTTGAATATATTGAGTTAAATATAACACATTATTTGAGCTTATTAATGCCTAAAAGTGAAGAGGAGACAAAGGTTAACTTTATGAAAAAAGTTGCATTTCAAGAGGATGAGGAGGTAACTGCTACTTTAAAAGTGAAAGAAAAATAGTGGCAGAAGATGATTGAAGAAGAGGGTGAGGTGGAAGCCTTTGTCATAGAAGAGGAAGTAGAAAAATGGACAAAGGTGATTGGGGTAGAAAAAGAGGAGGAGCAAAATAAGGGAATTACTAATGAATCACTAGTAGTCACCTTAAACATGGATGGTTCCCACTTCCTATAAGACAAATTGTTCGAGTCAACAGAAGATTTAGGGATTTTTATTATACCTTGTTTTGTTAATTTTTTATTAAAAAGGGCATGAATGAAGTTAATTGGATTTATTAATTTGATACATTATGTATTTATTATTATTTTCCAACATATGGCTTATTCACAAGCTAATAAACCACTATGTGTGGCTTATTCACAAGCTAATAAACCACTATGTGGAGAAAGAGGTGGAAGAATGCCACTAATTATAGACCCAAGTTAATAGTAAATATGAAGGGTACATCTAGCTAACAACACTAAATGCTGTATAGGATGCAACCCATCAATTAGGATAGGTTTCACTTTTATTTCCTTTTGTTTCCATTTTTTGTATTAGCATAAGACTATATCATGTTATAATATTTCCTTGTTTTTTATTATTAATATTATTTTTTCTTTTATCTTTTTATCCCTTGTTATTTATATTTTTGCCAGGATGGATGTATCTAATATAATATAGACCCTTCATCAAATTCAAGACTCTGTAATTGTTATTATTCAGGGCAGTACCAAATTTGACCCTTTTTTATATTTTGTGTTTTATTGATATTTTATTTATCTATGCTTTATTATATACATTAGGGATAATGTACAAGTTTAAGTGTGAGGAAGGGATTTCTTAAGGTAATTTTGCTTTTTTTAATTCTTATTAAATGACATCCTAAGTCAGTTAAAATCAGTTAAATGCCCAATTTAGGATCGAAAATTTTTTACTTTGATCAATTTAGGGCAAAACATTATAACGTGCTTAATTAAGGTCTAAATGTTATCGAGTCTGTTCCATGTTAGGCTATTTTTGATGGAAGTTTGACAGTTGGACAGCTAGGTGAATCTTAAACGCCATGTAAAAAAGGTCAAAAGTCATATGGATTTTTAAAAAAGGAAAAAATAGAATAACCTGCTCAATTTTTATAGAACCCTAATTTTACTTAAATCCACAAATATTTACCCCCTCTCTCTTGTAATTTTACAAATACTTTTATGATCAAACGTCTTGCCTCCTTCATGCATCATCACTACTAATTACTCTAATCCCTCTTGCTGATTCGCCTTCCAGTCCTTCTGAAGGAAACTTAAGTCTGTTCGGGAGAATGAATTCTTTACAATATTTTAGAGTTCATCAGAAATGTCTCACGTCATATGTTTGCAATGATAAAAATTGTGGAATTGAATTCTAGGATGAACCAAACACGATGTAAACCTCTCCAATATGTTCCCTTATTACTGATTCCCTTATCTCTTTCGATTACTTTTGTTCACTATTTAAGTTGCAGGATCACAAGTCATTTTGACTTTAATTAGCTGGATATTGGCATGATATATAGTGCAGGCAGATTACATGATTTTTTCTCAATTCTAGTAAGTTTGATAAGTTATATGTTGACCTCTAGGCTCTAACTCCAATTTGTTTGATTCCAGTTCAGACAATTGATGTATCTGCTCCATGCTTCTAGAAATGAATTTATGAATAGATGGAGTATATTAATGTTGTAGTTTCTATCCATCCCTTATGTAACGTGAAAAGTATCTTTTAGAAAAATGGAAACGACTTATTAGATGGACTCAGCTTAAATCATTGTTCTCTTATGTTTCGATCTTGTTTTCAATAAAATTGTTATGTTTCTGTTTATCCTTATTTGCTTGATCTTTTGCGATATTTACTACAGTCTTTGTTACCATTTGGTAGTGTAAAGGAGTTATTGGCAACATACAACTCGAAGCACAGAGAGCTTCCTCCTCTGGTGATAGTATAGTAATAAGGTTGGACCAGAAGTGCAGAAACTTGGAATGGTAGAGTAGCTTTGCTAATAGTTTTTATTCTATTGGTCTTAGAAGTCACCATTGGTGATTCACTAATTGAAGTCATACCTTACTCTAACTTACACTTGTGACATTTCCAGTTTTTCTTTAAAACATAATCCTTATGGATTATATGATCTTTTTTATACATATATTGCACTGGATGCTGAGAAAGATTGGATTTTGACTTCATACAATGTATGTAGATGCTAGGGGGAATGGATATTGTGACTAGAATATTCTTACATATATAAGTATAGCTTGGATTGTGGAAGCTTTTGCATGTTATTACAGTATTTGATTAGATTTCAACAAAGAAAAAATAAGTGTACTTGTTCTTCCTTTTCTCTATCTAATTATGTCTCTATCTATAACCATTGGTAATAGCTGGTCCTGAGAAACTGATCTACTAGAGGATTCATTTAAATCATAGAGTCATTTGCAGGTTAGTTTTGAGTTAAGGTTTAAAATCTTTAAACTCCATCTAAATATAGGAGTTTAAAGAGTTCTAGGGCTTTACTTCAAGCTTTTTTCTTTTTCTTTTTAATTTCTTGAATATCTTAAATTCAACTTGGGAGAAACTAGCTTCTGAAATTCCTTAGAAACAAATAAGATTCATAAAAAATATACTAGTGTCATTCATCATAAATTAAGTCCTTGATTAAATAAAGAAGAATCCCAGTTTGGAGTTGCATTAATTCTTTAGCTTTATTTGAAGTTGCATTAATTCTTTATCTTTAACACATTCTGCTACCTATTATTGTACACACATATTAAAAAAAGAAAAAAACAAGAACCATTCTTCTTCTTTTTAACTTATATGGTACTCTCCACTAGCATGGACCTCCTTCACTCTCTTCTGATATTCATCTTCCTCATCTTCTTCCTCTACCTCTGCAACAATGTCTTCCTCCTCTTCTATACCCTAGCTAAATCCTTTAACTGATGTGGTTGCTAGTGACTTTTTTCTTGCCTCAACCATAATTTTCATGATGTCTTCTACACTTTGAAGAGAAAAGCTTTGACTGTCTCTTCTATAATAAATAGTTTAAGATGACTTTATAAGCTCCTTTGGTAAGTTCTTTAAAAACCATGGATGACTTCTTATTTCTTTAATTGATAATCTCTACAAGATAAGTAACATGAGAGTAAACTGTGTCAAAAAGGGTATAATAAGTTTCATTAGCTAGTTAACTGTAATTCTAATGTATGGACACAAATTCTGATAGTTACAGAATGAAACCTACCCTGGATGGATTTGCAACAAATAGTGAGAGAGTAGGTGTCTACAATCTTGAGATATATGAACATAGTCAGGGATTTTGTACTGTACAACCATTATCCTCTGCATGAGAAGAGCCACGAGAAGAAGAAGCATAGGATGGCTTAAACAACTTACGATTCTAAAATTCTTGGGATCATCTTGATCTTCAAATGGATAGGATCCCACCAACATCGCATGGAGAGGAACTCTGCAAGATCATACATTTGCCAACTAGAAATAAAAAAGGAGAAAGACAACACTAATATAGCACTGTTATGCTATAGTTTCAAATATTGTTCCCATCTAATACTTTCAGACCATAAATGCATGCCCATCATAATGAACATGCATACTAGAGTTCATATTCTTATGTTAAATTTAAAGGGATGCATTAGATTGATGCCTGAAACAAGATTTGTGTTACGGGAAACAGACTATATTGGATGTTATTAAGTGAAGTTTTTCTTTCATGTAAATTCTATCTCTATCGGAACAATTACATATCAAATTCTTCATTATAAAAGGACCATGTTTTCAAGAAATGGGCTTTCCACTTCCTATAATTTTATCAAAGTCAACCTTAAAGCTTCTTTTCCCAAATTGACAGATGAGGTTCATTTTATGACCATTTTACAATATTTGTTTGCATAAGATCCAGTAAAACTATAAGTACACACTTAACCATTCATTATATATAGGATCATGTGATCCACACTCCCATTCTGTCGATATAATCTCTGAATATGCTAACCATGAATACTTGAAAATTCATCTTGTATTATGCCTTAGTTTGACCAATTTCATGAAAATACAACTAATGGTAACCTACTTCATGAGGCGTATCGGCAAGAGGGATTAGGGTGATTAGTAGTGATGATGCATGAAAGAGGCAGGACAACCCCTTGATTAGAGACCAGAAGGCAGATCGGTAAGAGGGATTAGGGTGATCTACAATAATGGTGCATAAAGGAGGTAAGATGATAGATTGTAAAAGTAAGGTTTTGTAAAATTACGAGAGAGAGATGGGGTCAATATTTAGGAATTTAAGTAAAATTGAGCAGATTATTCTGTTTTTTCTTTTTTGAAAATCCACGTGAATTTTGAGTATTTTTATGTGGCATTTAAAATCCACATAGCTCTCTAAACACACTTTTTATATATATTAACGATGTATGTATGACATTACAAAATTTTTGTCCAAAATAGCCTAACATTGAGTAGACTCAATAACATTTAGACCTTAATTGAGCATGTTATAGTGTTTGGCCCGAAATTGATCAAACCCAAAAAAATTTGGCCCAAAATTAGGCATTTAGTTGTTAAAATATATCCAAAATTCTTTAGATTGTTATTGATTATTGAATTGAATTAGTATACAAAAAGATGGAAGTTAGAATAATTTGCTTTTATAAGTCATACTTTAGTAATCATTGAGATAATTAATTTGAATGAAAAATGCATATTATTTACACACATACGACCATTTTTGTGAGCTTTTGAGCCTAAAAGCAAATACATAATTATTTCAAGCTCTTTTATTCTTTCATGTGTATTATCATGCATAGTTGGATAATTCTAAAACTTACATGCATTATTATTGATATCATAACTGTTAAATTATAAGCATTGAAATAATAATGGCATTTAGATTGAATCTTTTTTTAGACAATTTTTTATTTATTATCTTACCATATCTTATACTTTAGGAGTAACCAATTTTGAGACTTAACCTTTTCATTGATTATAATCACATTATTAGCCTTTAAATTATCTTTCTTAAACCTTTTTTTATTATTTTGAACCTTGAAGGTTATTTACATTTACTTGATTGGTTGAAACTTAAATTTTGAAAAGGTCTAATATTTCTTTAATTGTTGATACATGATAAATTTTTGAAAAAAATTGTTGCGAGCATAATAAGTGATAAAAAAACTTGGTTGAAAATATTTTAATTATAAAGATTTATAAGTTTTAACCACAAGTTCCCAGTGAAGTAGTAACTAGTATTGGCAAGTACAAATCGATCCCATAAGGATTGTAAATACTAATATTAACCTTTTTTATTATCTAACAGCCGAATCAGATTGTGAATTTAGTTAAAAATTAAAGAAAACAATCTAAACTAAAATTGACACAATAATGAACTCAGATAAAGAAAATACTACAAAATTTTAATATCAAATAAGTAGTACATAGGAGATGAATCCCTTAAGAATTATTAAATACTAACCCTTTATCATGCAATTAAATTATTAATTAATAGATCTTGGAAATTCCTATCTTATATTATTATCTTTTTCAAGACTATTAACAACTAAACCTCTGTTGATTAATTGAAATATCTTTCTATTTAAAACCCCTAAAATTGCTTTACTAATTCGTGAATTTTATGATTAGGTTTAACCTTAACCTCTAGGTTTACATACAACTCCTTCCAATTATGGTAGATCTATTTACACAAAAGGATTTCTCAATCTCAATCCTATGAAATCAAATAATGGACTAATATTACAAATATATTAGTTCAAAACTATAACACATAATTGAATCGCAATAAATTAATCAAAAAAATTGCATTGAATAAAATATCAAATCATATTATCATCACAACTTAGAATTCATCAGACCTAGGCACTAAAAAATTTAGTTCATAAACCTAGAAAACAAAACCAATAACAAATATGCAGAAGAAAAAATAGTAATAAAAGAATTCATATTCTAAATCCCCCTTTTTTCTCTAACGAATCTTCTTGCAATTTGGATTGAATGATGCTCTCTGTCAGATCTTGTGACGTAATCTTCATTTTTTCCTCATCCTCCATTCATAACTGCCTTTTCTTTATTTTTCTTATGACTAAAAAATGCTTCTAATCTCACCTCCCTTCTATCCTTTTATAGTAAAAACTAGGGTTTCTAAGATATACACGATCACTTACATGGCCATATAGGTGACCGTATATATCAAAAAATACTTAAAATCATGACTTTACACGATCATAGAGACTTATACCAGCACTTACACAGGCATTTAACTCGACACAGGCAGGAATTGTATTATTAAAACTCAACACATTTATAGAAACTTACACGATCCCTATACATGGTGGTGTAATTTTGCAATTGCTCCAATTCTTCCATTTCATGATACAATTTCACAAAAATACATCTCTTAGTTTATGATGGCAATTATCACCTAAAAACACACTTAAAGTGAATTAAGTACCAAAACTACTATAAAACTCTTAAATAATAAGCAAAACACATTAAATATAGGTTTTTTTTCAAACGGAGGAACCCGTAGCCGCTATCCTTTGGATCCGTACTGGGTAAACCTCTAGATTGACATAATAGCCTTCAAACCATGCCAACCAGGTACTCTCACTAGGCAAGCCTTGTACGATAGGCTCGATCGAGAGAATGTAGGTAGGGAGATTCAAACACAGAACGCTTTGACCCCATGCCCCCCATTTTGCTAACTCAACCACCCCCTAGGGGGTTGGTATATAAATATAGTCAAATAATAATTTATCAAACATCCCCACACTTAAGATTTTGGTTGTCCTCAAACAAATCATCAATCTTACAAACGTCCATCCCTTATTAACCTTAACATGTCCATCCACGCTCTAAATCATCATATCATATGAATCAATGCATAAAAGGATTCTTAACTATAAGCTTGCAATAAAATCATATCTCCATAACTTATAAGTAAACTATAAACAAAAATCAACAAGTCTTATAACAAAGTTTTAATAAGGCTTAGCTTAAGGTATGATTTGGATAATAAAAATTGTGATAAAATTGATGGAAATTTATAAAACCAAAATTACAAAAAACTTAGTTCTTCATAATATAAGTGCTTCACACCATAAGTCTATTGGTATAACTTTAACACGTTTTTAAACCAATATCCATTTTTTCTTATAGGTTCTTTATGATGGTGAACCCTCCAGGCATATCCAAACAACTAGAGGCATCAAATAAAGGGATCTCATCTCCCTTTATCTTTTCTCTCTGGTAATGTAAGTATTCAATAAGTTGCTAAAGGGAGTAGTTGGTAGGAATGAAGCTTACAGATTCTGTTCCAGATGCAGAAGGCTGAGAAGTGTCAGCTTAAATTTTACCAATGATGTCTTTCTCTTCTCCAAAGTAGATGCCAATTTAATTTCCTCACATATGAGTGCTCTTAAGCTATTTAATAAGATGTTTGGTTTATCTAGAAAAAAATATAAGTTCAGGATGTTTGTTTTAGACTATGTAAGTAATTTAACTCCAAAGATATGCACGATCGTAGGTTTCAATATATGTTAGCTTCTAATGAGGTACTTAGTCATTCCAATTTCATCTATTAAGCCCATGTACCCTGAATTTAAACCTTAACTAACAAAATCTAGGTGAGGATTAGTAGTTAGAGTTCAAGGTAATTGTCCCTAGCTGGAAGATGATTATTTCAGTTCTTACCTCTTTTAGCATTTATTTGTCTTTATATATTATATTCGCTCAGGAAATCGTTAAAGTTATTGAAAGAACATTTAAAAGATATTTATAGACTGGTAGTAGTAAGAATTGAAGCAAACACATAGTGTATTGAATTGCAGTTTGCAAGTTAAGAAAGTATGATGGTGTAGGTATACATCCAATCAAAACATGAAATTCAATCCTTCTAATAAAAATATTATAGAGAATGTTGTAAAAGAAGTAGGCTCTATAAGTTCAAGGGCTCATACATACTATATAAAGGTCAAAACCTCTAGACTGCTTCTAACAATGCTTCTTCTCTTATGAAATTTTGATTCAGGATAAGCAATCATGTGTAAGTATTGTAAGGAATGGTTTATATACTTCCTTTTGGTATGATTACTTGTCTCCATTAGGACTCTTAGAGTTAATGAATGAAGTTACACCTCTGAAGATTGTTCTAGTACCAAAGGTTACAATGGCTGATACCTTTTCAATTAGCAACTTGATTAGTTTTCTTCTAATTTCATCTTTTTCCAATTTTCTATCCAACTATTGAATAAAGCATTCTAGGGGAGATTTAATTAGATAGGAACATACAACATCAGGAGAATTCACCAATAAATCATATTAGAAACTTTTTAAAAACTCTAATGATCTGTTTTATGGAATAAGTTTGTGTTGTATAAACACAATTCACGTAGAGCCTCCTTCACTTTGTGGTTAGCCATTAAAAATAGGCTTCACACCTTAAATATAATAAAAAATTCTTATGTATGCCAAATTGGTGTATCCTATATAGAAATTCCCAAAAAAGCGTTGAACATCTATTTTTTCGATGACATCATACTAATCATATTGGCTTAGCTTACTTGGTTATTATAAAATCATTAATCCCCCATTATCTTGGGATTGCATAGTTATATGGTATACAAGGCTAAAT
>JANQAP020000263.1:1818706-1837582 GCA_026874005.2 Erythroxylum coriaceum | reverse complement strand
ATGCCATATGAAGGTGACTTATGGATATTTAGAGTGGTCTTAACATACCTGCTATCTTGCCTATAGGAGGAAAGGAGAAAAAGAATCTTCACAAAGCAAGCTAAATATGCCATATGAAGGTGACTTATGGATATTTAGAGTGGTCTTAACATACCTGCTATCTTGCCTATAGGAGGAAAGGAGCAAATGAATCTTCACAAAGCAAAACAACATTAAGGAGATTTACTTAAAGGCAGTAAGTAACAAAATCAGGAATCGTATATTTTCTACAAAGACAAGAATAATTTCATCTCTAAAACTAAGCTTTCTTGGAAAATAGACTAGTTTATCTACTTTTGTAACCTAGTAAAATCCAATAATAATTTAGTTATAGTCATATTGTAATGTTTTATCTCAATAACATGTACTTGTATACCTTTAAGGATTTCATATATTATTCATTTTTTAAAGAAAATCTTAGAGTATGGTTGATTCTTTTATTGTGAGTGTAAGGGGGAACCTACCTTCCTTAATATATTGTGCACCTCTCTTTCTATAAAACTCTTCTTTTCATTAATTTTTTCTTAAACTTTAATTTTTAATGTTTAAGGTAGCTTGGAGATTGCATTGAATGCTCCCTCAACTTGCTTTTCCTATCTTAAGCTTCTTTTTTGTTCTTACTCTTGCAAGGAATTCACCAACTCTATTATTCATATTTATTAACTTTACAAGAGCTAAAATCTTTTCTTTAAGCTTTTCTGATACACTTATGACTAGCTTTTCAACAATTATATTATCTTTTAAGTAATTTTCAAAGTAATTAAATTTATTTGAATATCTTTATAAACATGTCAAATTTGATACATGATAACTTATCCACATGAACTTTATATTTAAACATTTAATAATAATGTTAAAGCAATTATAAAGAAAATTTGAGCTCTAGTGGATATATTAGTGCAAAAAACAAAGATCATCATCTATTTTCATTACCAAATTGATATATATATATATATATATATATATATATATATATATATTTCAAATAAACTCAAATCAGCTTGTTGACGCATTAAATTTCCTCCTAGAGACATAAAAAGGTTATTAAAATCAAACATATAGCCTAAAACTCTAAGTTGAATTTCTTTTTCAACTTATAAGTCACATACTTTCAATACAAGAATAAGAAAAAATTATGTAAGTTAGTTATATTAGAACTAGAAATGCATAAAAGATAGTTAAGATAAGCTAGACAAGCTTTTATTCTAACTGAGATAAATCCATTTAAATACGCTAGGGAGAGATAGTCTCCCTTTTCTCTTGCTTTCCTCACCCATCCTAAACTAGCTTATTTGCATTGAATCGGGCTAGCTTCTTTGTTCTCTTTTCCTCCCCATTCACTTTACCCTCCTAGTTTTAAGCTTTGAAAAGTTTTTGTTAATGGCAACTAAAGATGGTAGGTGACCCTATCACCTTTGATAAACTTTAATTCATCCCACCTTTGAACCTTGGCAATATGGTCTCTCTACCACCTGAGATTCATATTATACGAGTTAGGAAATGGAACATTTTTATTGTTGGTTATTTTCTGGATAAGAGGCCAGCCTTCCCTTGGTCTAGTATTAGGCAGCCACTAGTTGGAAAAGCCAGCATATGTTAACACCTTAATCTAGTAAAGATGAATTCTTTATGTTTTGATTTTTCTTTAGAGAAAGCTGCTCAAAAAGTCATAGATACAGGGCCCTGACACATCTAGGTAAAGCCTAAGTAAGTCAAAAATTGGATGTCTAGTATCTCTTTAGAACATGCTAAGCTTAATCCATACCCATGTGGGCTAACCTTTACAATGTGCCCCTAAAATATTGGTCATCTGATGAAAAAATTGCTATTTAAAACATGATTGGCTTTACACGAGTTTGTATGGATGTTTTTCTTAATAAGGATACGCTGATTTTGTTGGCTTAGCCATGGTTGCATGCATCACATGCATGCGGATGCAGCGGAAGTGTCGGAATCAAGATTCTGACACCATGGTAACCCGAAAACCACAAGATCATAACATGCATGCAAGGATATGTAGAGAACATGAAATATTGAAACATTTTTACCTTTATTTCTCCTCCTATCTTATTTCTTCTCCTTGTTTTGGTTGTTGTAAACACCAAACCCCTCCTTGATCACCCAAGAACATGCAAAGAAGGAAGATGAAACAATGTGTAAGGGTTTTAGAACACCAATCTTGATGAATTCTAGTAGATGTTCAAATGGGTGATAGTTCGAGGTTATCTTACATGCATGTTTGATTTATACAACAATTGCATAAATTTGCATGAAGATAACTTAAGAACTCTTCTCACTCTCTCTAGAACTCTTCTAGAATCCTTTCTCTACCACTTGAGTGTGTAAGAAGTGGAAGAAGCTCATGCACATAAGTGAAGAACTCACATATATGTCAGTTCGTCGCTTTTATCACAATGTTGGCCACGATCGTGGTATGTCTCGCCTTCGACCACGATCGTGGCTTGCTTAAAATAGGCCATACACACTTGTTTTTCATCAGATTTTTATTCGTGTGACACTTAGGTTCTTGGTTAATTTAGGCACCTGGATTAACTCTTAATTCAAGCACATCATAAAGGGTTTCATGATGCCTATTTACCGAAATATAAGTGGATTAATATATAAATTCTTTAATAGTTAATTATCCAACTTATGAATGTTTCCATAGACAATTACCGTGCACCATACTATACCCCACTTGGTTCAGAGTATGGGCTATGTGTCAACTCCCACTAGAATGACTACGTCACATCTAGTCCAAGTGATGTTAGTTCTTGTCCTGGGTTCTCATTACTCTATGTGTCATTGAAGACTCTCTTCATGAAACATAACTGCTCCAGTTAGAGACTCCTGAGTAATGACCCTGATAAGAGGTCATGGGTATTATCTTCTTCTATTAGGAATGGTGAATCCTTTATTAGCTACCCAATTACCTTCGAATACCAATAGTTGTACCCAATCACCACCCTAAGAGTGACCTCGTCTTGAGGTAACAAAGAATGATGCCAAAGCGCAGGATTAGTATCGAAGATATCCTTGAGTATCTCAAGTCTAAGGATATTTGCACCATTGCTATAATGAAATTAATTATTGACATTTAATAGATCATCCATATTATAATCTCATAGCGGGTCATTTGATGTAATTACTACTCTTGGTAAGCATCCACATATTAACTTTAAACATCTCATGATTACAGTTTAAGAGATCCATTGCTTGATCTAATCAAAGAGTATAATATGTGATAGTCTATCTGGATTAATAATGTCCTATCTTATTAATCCTATGACTAGGGATTATTTAGATACTAACATAATTGCACATGATAGGAATCTCATTATCATGATCTCGTAACGATTTCCTTTATGCTATGTTTTGTATTATAGACTTCATTAATTTGATTTAAGATCAATATCAATTCATATATAAACAAATATCAAATCAATGAAAAATGTCTATCTCTTTATTAATTAAAATAAAGTTTATACAAAAGTGCTAAAGGTGATTGCCTTTAGAGCACTACTCTAACAGATTTTATAAGGTTATTAAAATTACATGGTGATGGAATCTTACAAAAGACTCCATTAGGTTCTCTTACCCTTGGAAACCTATAAGGAAAGGTGTGTTTAAGGTATTGAGGCCTAAAACCTCTGAACAAGCCAAAGATCACATCAAAGTTGATACTTTTAATGACACTGTGATTATCATTAAAGCTAATACTATTCAAGAATCTAATCAGGCCCCTACTAGAGAGCAGAACAAAGGCTCCAAAAATACTAGGGTGGAAGATTTTGGGACTTCATAACTTTAAAAGTTCCATATTAAAAATCTTCTACACAAGATGACAATATAACCAAGGAAACTCCAGTAGAAGTATTTTCCAATGGTCAAGATATTTATCCCAATAATAAAATTGGAGATGTTCATATAAAGCCCCCTAATCTAGATCTTACTTCCGCTAGTAGAAAACAAGCAAGTCGTAAAACTAAGAGGAGGAAGGCAGGAATTATATCCCTAAATTGAAGTTGTTGTCTAGAATGTCAATAGATTGAACTCTACAAATAAGCAAATGTCCTTTAAAGATTACCTTGGTCTGAAGAGGATTAGTTTTTTTGGTCTTAATAATGGAAGTAATGGAACATAATTAGTAATAATATATCTAATTACAATGGTTGAATCATAGTTTCATTAGATCCTAAGATTATGGAATTGAGAAACTGGTCAAAAACTGACCAGTATATTCACTAAGGCTATATATGGTTAGACATAAGGTTTTTGATAGAATGAAATGGAATGGAATGGAATGGAATGGTTTATAATGGAATGGAATGGAAATGGATGTAATATTAGAAAATTTTTGTTTAAGAGGGATGAAAGGGCTTATAATGTAATATAGTGAAATGTTGTTTGGAAGATAGATGAATTGGAATGTAATGTTTATATAATAATAATGAATAATTATTCTACCCTTGATAGAACAAAACATATTGTCTTGCTGCTTGTTACTAGGGTTAACGGTATAATTGGTATTATAAAAAATTATTGAGGGTATATTAGGTAGTATATATTTATCATTTTACATTCCATCTTAAACCTACTAAATCGAAGGTAACTCATTTTTACTATTTAAGATGTAATAGGATGTAATGTGAAACCCTCCCCTTCCATCTATACCATTCTATTCATTATAAACCCTCCTCCTAATTGATGGAATAATATTACATTTCATTCCGTTCCATTACTAACCACTCTAATGAATATAGCCTAAGTAGTGTTGCTAAAAGGTTCTTAGATCATAATGGTAATCACTATAATCTTTAAAGAAAACTAGGAGTTCCAAAGGAGCAAGCTTTGGAATGATTTGGTGCAAATTAGAGGTAAGGTAAATATTCTTTAGATTCTCTTAGGTGACTTTAATTGTATATTGCATCCTAGTGAAGCTTAAGGTAATGTAAAGTACTCTTTCTCCAAATGTCATAAATTAGGACATTTGACAAGTACCCTAGGACTAATTGATCTTAGCTATATGGGTAATCTTGTCACTTGGGAAACAAGAATTTGATGCTCTTATGATTAAGAAAAAGTTACAAAGATGTTTAGTCAACTTAGGATGGTCAAGCTACTTCCCTGATAGTTCTGTAGTGTTTAATGATTAGTTAGTTTCAAACCACACTCTTATGGAGGTTTATCTTAACACAGACTTGCCAAAGAGAAGAGTTCCTTTCAAGTTCTTCAATTTTTTACTTAACCTCCCAATTTTAACCAGATAATTAACAATAGATGGAGCATTGGTATCTATAAATCTTAAGCTTGTAAAACTCTTTTAGAAACTCAAAGTAGTAAAAACTGAATTAATTAAGCACATGAAGTCTGGTATTGACCCTAAGATGATGGACAAAAAGGAAGCCTATGAGTACCTGATCAAATGCCAGAGTGCTTTAGCAAAAGTCTCTTACGACCTTGCTTTTCAGCAATAGGAAAGCTTAGAACTAAGGAATACTATTAAAATATGCAAATCTCAATTAAGATAAAAATAAATAATTTAATGGCTTAGTAAGGGAGATAGGAATTCAAAGTTTGTTTATAGCTTTGTGCAAGGTAAATCACCGCCTTTACTAATACTAGAGGCAATACTATTAATGATAAGCAGGAACTCAAAACCATGATTTTTAAACTTTTCAAAATGCTATTGGGAATCAATAAAAAGGTAGCTTCAGTTCCTCATGATCTTAGGGACTTATTAAAAGAGCTTGTTCCTCTTTAGTATCATCAGTAACTTGCAAAGACATCACACATAAGGAGATTAAGTCCACTTTATTTTTATTTCACCCTGATAAGGCTCTTGAGCCATATTTCTTACATTCTAGGTTTTTTCACTCCATATGGATATAACTAGACTTCCAATCATTAACAGAGTGTTAGAATTCCTCAATTTCGGAAAAATACTTACTGAGATGAACAAAACCTATCTTTGCCTAGTTCTAAAGAACCTCAACCCTACTCACTTGAATGAATTCAAGCCAATAGCTATTATGATGTGGTTTACAAGATTATCGTAGAGATTTTGGCTAATAGTTTGAAGTTGACTTTAGGTGAGATCATTAATCTAGCTCAAGGTGCTTTCATAAATGGAAGATGCATAAGTGATAACATACTTATAGCTTAGGAACTTTTTAAAAACTATAACACTTGCAACTCTAAGAAAAATTATGCCTTAAAGATTAACTTCTCCAAAGAATTTGATTAAGTCAATTTGGATTTCCTAAAAGAGTCCCTTTTAGCTCTAGGCTATCCTGTTAGGTTTTTCAAGTTTATTAAAGAATGTATAACTTCTGTGTCCTATGCTTGCAAATGGTGAATCAAATTTGTTATTCAAAGCCAAATAGGGTCTTAGACAAGGTGACCTCTTATCACTATATTTGTGTATTATATGCATGGAAGTCCTATCTAGAGTCACAACTCTACAGATCTACAAAAGGAATGCTTTTAATTATCATTAAATGTATGGTAAGATTAATATTTCCTAGCCTTCCTTTGTTGATTATCTATTCATATTGTTTAGAGCTGATCAACCTTCTATTCAAACTCTTATTGACTCTCTAGAGGTATTCAAAGCTATTTTGGCCTCACTTTTAATCCTAACAAAAGCTTTATTATGTTATTTACTAGCTCTTCACTTGGCATCCATAATTATGATAACTTTCTAGGTCTAAAAATCTCCAAACCTCCTATTAAGTATCTAGGGGTCCACTATCTGCTAAAAAGCAAAGTTTTATGGAATTCTTCCCTATTATAAACTCTATTTAGATGCGATTGAAGGCCTGGTAAAAAAAAATCCTTTCCTATAAAGTTAGACTTCAGTTGGCCATCTCTATGCTAAGTTTACTCTACAACCACTAGTGTTCGCATATAGCTATTATGAGAAGTTTTATAAAAAAACATAGATAATTAATCAAAGAATTAATCTAGAATGGTACTCAGAATCCTAGGAAAGTTCCTTGTAGAAAATGGAGCTAGATCTAACCTAAAGCTTAAAGAGGGATAGGATTCACTTTTGTTAGGAAAATGAACAAAATTTTGCTAACAAAGAGGATATGGAAATTATACATAGACAAGGAAAACTTGTCGGTTTGATATTCATTACTACTACTTGAAAAATTCAAATATTTGGTCTATAACTACTAGCTCTATTCAATCCTAGACCTTTCAACAAGTTATGAGCTTAAAGGGGAAGATACAACCTGTCACAATCCATTAAGATGGAAATGGAAAATCAACTAGATTTTGGTTTGATAATTAGAATGGATTAGGACATCTTTTTAGATGTTATAAAGCCTCTTATCTAAAATATATTGTTCCTACTAAATCTAAAATCCATCCTTACATACTAGATAATAGATGGTCATAGACTTAATACATAAGGAATGCTAATCCTTTTTTTTCTAACTAGCCAACTTACTCCCCTAACTAACCTAAGAAAGAAAAAACCACCTAGACTATTGATAAATCATTGACCTTTACCACTACCTCCTATAAAAGACTTATTTATTGAACATACAATATGCTTCACTTTGTATAAGCTTGTTTGGGACTCAAAAATTCTCCCTTCCCACTAATTTATTTTGTCGACGACAACTTTAGGCAGACAATAAACTAGAAATAGATTGAAAGTACCTACCACCATAATGGAATGTCTTTTATGCTCAGGTTATAATGAAACTCAAAGCCATCTATTCTTTGGGTGTGAATTCTCATCTATACACTGGAAGTTATTACTTGAAACCTTTAACACACACCTCAGTGATGAGATGGTATAAAATACTAAACTACTTAACCAACCTAAAGATGAAATGAAGAGTTGACTTTAAGCTCTTTAGAATGAGCATAGTATCTACATCATATGGAAGGAAAGAAACTTTAGAGCTTTTAAAAACTTAACAAGAACCACTGATGACCATGTTAGGAGAATCTTGTATAAGATTAGATCATATGATGTAGTTATAGAGGATGTTTTAGCAATATTTTTTGAACTAGCAATGTTGCCAAATTCTGAATTCTTATGCTTTATTGACTAGATAAAGGTCTATTTGCCTCTTGTACTTTGTTATTCTAGTACTTCAACAATTGATGTGTAACAGTACAAATAATATATGTAATTTCTTCAATTTTGAATACAATCATTTACTTTAATTAAAAAATCATGTTTTAACTTAATCACTAAATCATTTGAATCATACATATTTAAGTTATGAAACTTGTTTGAACTTGTAGCTTCAAGAAACTTGCCTTTCATCCACCAACATCAGACCAATTGAGCTAGGAAAAACTTTAATTAACTTCAACTATTAATTGTCTTGAATTTTGATCTTGAAAATCAAAAAACAAAAATTGATAGATGTTTTAGCATTATTTAATTAATTCATTACTATTGTACTTGGTTAGATTCACTTGATTATACTAAGCTTTTAGAACAAAAAGATTGGACTTGTAAGATTGAATATCATATATGTTTTTAGAAGAAAATTGAATTAAACAGGAATTCAACACTGAAGAGTATTGGTAAAGAAATTTTAATGCTCTAAAAATCATTTTCCAAATACGATCATTTAAGAGTTAGCTATAAATTTCACATATGGAAGATTTGTTTAAAGTTAAAGGATTTAAAGAAATGCAAGATAGGAAATTTAGTAACAAGATTAATGGTAGACAAAGAAAGGGAAAATAAAGGTAGAGCATTCAAGGAAAAAACAAATATATGCTTAAGAAATATCCACCTTTTCTTATTTATAAGTAGTTTAGTTAACGTTTCACACTATTCAATGGAGAAAATTAGCTTTCTTATCTTATCATCTAGATGGAATTAGTAGAAATTTTATGTGTTTTAGTTTCACTACTTTATTGAATGTTATTAGATAAGCTTAGTGCTTTTGTGTTCATATATGTGTATGATTATTTTTGAGAAGCTTCAGTTGTATTGTCTTATGATTTTGTTTAATTGTAATATCACTCTTCAAGCTCGAGTCAACCTAACTAAGCTTATGATGAACCATCACCCAATGTAAGGACAAAATTTTTAAGCCTTATTATTGGGTTAAGAACTTTAACTTGCTAAACTTATATAATTTAATAGAAATAACTTAATGACATAGTCCTCTCTTATATAGAAAGCTTTTTAGATCTAATTCTATAAAATTACATTTAAAAACTCACCTAGGCCCACACACTTCTAACCCACATTGTGATTCCTAAGAAATACACAAATTCTAGTAGTCCATAACAACTAGAAAAATTAAAATAAAAAATATAAAGTTATACTCCTGTTTTATATGACACAAATATTCACAATTAAGCCTATATGACACAACCAATTTCTCTAGAATACTTGTCAAGAAAAGTAGTCATGGCAATGAAAAATTTCAAAATGATTATACCAAATGAAACTATGTAATGCCAACTAATACACTAGCCTTAAACTAGCCCAAGGTTAAGCTGTGGCTAATTGATCTCAGCGAATGAACTAGTACTTTCCTAATTTTAACACTAACTAATTCACTTCAATTAATAACGTGGTACCTTTCCCATTGTGGCACTACTTAATAAGCTTAAAAATAGTACTTATTATCTTAACTTATACATACGCACAATTACCATCCTTTTAGGGCCTAAAGTCATGTAGGAAACAATACTCATTCATATATACATTATGTATGCATTTATGGCACCAAATTACAAAATGTGTCCATATTTTATTACGCATAGTTATAGGTATTTACTGACACTCAAAATTACAATTTACATGCCTATTTATCTCTATATGTTCACAAATTATATAAAATACATGCAATTCCTCGTAGCCTAAGGTAGTGTTGGCTAGTTTGCCCCAACCATTAGAATGATACCTGTCCCATTATAGAACTAACTAATTTGTTTAATCCAATGAATGGATACCTATCCCATTATGCATAGCCATAGATGTGTAACAACACTAAAATCATAATTTACATGTCTTTTAGTCCCTATTTATTAAAAAATCATAAAAAATACATCCAACTCTATATAATCCAATCCTTTAGACTTATTAATTTGATGAAAACCTAATTTTACAAAAAATGAAATTAGGTTTGTTTACTAATTTCCAAAAACAAAATAAAATACAAAAATAGTCAATTAACACTTAATAAGTAATTAATTTACACAAGACAATAAAATAATACATTTAGAAAGCCTTGATTGGCTTGCACTACTAACTAGGGGTAAAAAAATCCAACCCGGTTTGAAGTTAACGAGCCCGACCCAAGTTGACATAGCTTCAGGTCAAATTCAGTCTTTTTTGAAATTTCAGGCTTTGGGCTAACCTCAAGCTTGGGCTGCCTGGCACGATTTGACTTGAAGCCTAAAATTTTAACTCAAAACAATAATGTTTTGAAAATTTTTTTAAAAACAAATTTTGATTGGGTCCAATCGGGCTTTAGAGTGGACCCAAACCCTAAAATGAAATTTTGATCTAACTCAAGCCTAAGTGGGCTTGGCCATTACTAAGCCTTCTTCCAATTTTATGCCAAAAGTTCTTGTAGGTTCATGCCTGTTGTAAAATTTGGTTGTCTTCTTTGTGAATCTCTTTTACAATAATCAATATATAGATTAAAACTCTTTTATTCCTCCTTGTAACCACCCCTCTAGCTCTTATGCAAAGTTTCCCCTTATTTTCGCTTGTTACTCTCTCTTATTTTTGTGAAAAAGAACGTTTTGTATTTGTTGAAAAAAAGAATTGTGGACATCATTAGTTGGAAGGTATCTGACTAGCCAATATTATCTCTAATTGTCTTTTTAAGATTTTATAAATTCTCTCGTCTATCCTTAGCCCCTTCAATCACCTTATTCTAATATTGTTATCAAAACTTATGATTAAAATACATAACAATAGTTAGTGGTGATACAAAATGAATCCGCAAACTTGTTCATTAAATTAATGTATTCAAGTTTAATATCAACTAATGAAAGCTTCGTATAAATTGTATATAATTATCTTATCTTTTATATCCTCTTTAACAACCCCATTATAAATTTTCTGTCAAATGTCCAAAATACCAAACATAGTTCATTGGTTATTGCAAATTAAAAATAACCTATTATTTACTTAATATTATAATAATAAAAGATATAAACATCCCTTGTGATTTGAGAAATTGTAGAAAAACCCCTCTAATTTTTAAAATTCTCGAAACAACCCCTAGTTTTTAGTTTTCCAAAAAAACTCCTTTTAGACTTTGGTTAAAAAATATTGATAAGACAAATGTAGTATGAATATCAAACGTGAACTAATCAGATGTCACTAATATGATAACTCAACTTACCTCTTAAATCCTACCTGAATTAATCAAATTTAATTTAAATTAATAATTTAAGATAATTATAATAAATTATTAGTTTGAGTCGAATTTAATTAGATTCGTTCAATTTTAAGAGCTAAGGTGAAATGAATCGTCATATAAATAACATTTGATTTTTCCATATTTGATGTTGATACTGCATGTGTTTCATCATTATTTTTTGACTGAAGTTTAAGAAAGTGGATTTTTCTAAAAAAACTAAAAATAAAAAAAATTGATAATTTTTAAAGATCATAATTTTTTTCTAAGGTTTCTTAAACTATAAGGAAAGTTTGTGTCTTTTATCCTTATTATAATTAATCAATCTTACACCATTTAAACATTCAACATTAATCTCTAAACAATATTAAATTTTATCAACTTATAAATATCACAATCTTAAAATTTTAGAGTCTGATATCTTCTTTAAATAAAATTGGCGACACCAGGCAATTACAATTTTCTCTTAATAGTAACCCTCGAACGTGTAATTTACGCTTACCTTCACTTTTGTCATTGAGACTCAATGCGAATTCACATGTTTAGCAAAGGAAGCAATGTGCACAAAGTTTCTCAAAGTAATACGAGGAGCACCATCAAGTTAGAAATACTGTTATGGCAATTGGGAGTGTCCTGCACATGGGACTCTGCCCAAATACAATTAGAACGTTGGTTGATTTGTCTCATTCCCTTTACCAATTTCATCAGCAGTGAAACATATCTTGGTTTCAGACACGGAACCCAAATACAATCAGTGCGTTGGTTCATCTGCCTCATTCACTTTACCAATTTCATCATCTTGGCTTTAAACACGGAAGTACTCGTACAGGAAAACAAACTCGTAAAAGAAAAAATACCGACATATAGCTCCATTTCATAGCCAGTGAAAAACTTCATAGGCTAATAAAGGAAAACACACCCATATATAACTCCGGTTCTGCTTTCCCTTGTCGGTAGTCGGTACAGATACAATGTAGACACGTACGTTTTGGCATTACAATCGCATTTATGCAATATAAATTATTGTTTGAAAAGCAAGTTGTCACACTTTAATGCGGAATCATAAGCACGATGATTAATGCGTCATCCGTCTATTTTTGGGCAATATAAACTCAAATACCTTGCGTATCGCATGTTTTGAATAAGTCAAAATGCAATAAGATATGACCTCAATAATTTATTTTAATAGGAATTCGACTACCCCCCTTCAAGACACATGGGGACAATGAAAGGATTGTCGGAACTTTTAATAAACTTGTAGGAGGTCACAGACACGAACAATTTCCACCGAGCTTGTGGAGATAGAGAGAGAGAGAGAGAGAGAGAGAGTTGAAGATGGAAGGACAACAGAGAAGTCGCAGAGCAATACTAGTCCCTAGCCCATTTCAAGGGCACATAAGTCCAATGCTTCAATTGGGCGCCATCTTATACTCTAAGGGCTTATGCATCACAGTTGTTCACACTCAATACAACTCTCCTGATGCTTCAAGCCATCCTCATCTACAATTCGTATCCATACCAGATAATTTGTCAGATGATGAGATCTCTTCTCCTGACAAAACTACTCTCGTTTTGATTCTTAACCAAAAATGTGAAATTCCTTTCCGAGAATGCTTGACACAGCTAGTACAAGATCAGGCAACTCCTTGTGAAATTGCTTGCGTTATTTATGATGAGATGTCCTACTTCTGCGAACCTGCGGCTCACAATCTGAAGCTTCCTAGCGTCATATTTCGAACAAGCAACGTAATCACTTTCCTTGTTCGTGGGACCATGCTTCGATTAAGGGCAGAAGGATGCATTCCTTTCTCAGGTTTGTGGATGTTTTGCTTGACTGAGATAGGCATATGGTAATATGGTAGTTTCACATCAGATAAATACAACATAATTCCTTAAGATCTAGTGTCGAATATAAGTGTTCGTGTCTTTTCTTTCTGCGTGTCAGAATCTTGCTGGCCTCCAAATAAATACAAGAAAAAGGCTTAAAGATATGGGAACCAAAATGTAGCCTGAACTAAGTCTGCTGTGGTTTCCACTGTCTTTGTGAAACAGGTTTTTTGTGCCTGCTATGCAGCTGGACATGTAATAGGCTAATAGTATTAATACTGAAGCACTCCCAAATTCTTCAGGTGTTTCCCTATGAAAAAGCTTTGTTAACCATGTCCCCATCACCTGGAACTTGATCTGCTATTATTAACTCTGAAATTGAAGTATAATCAGCCTTCAATGAAGAACTGTTTGATTGTCAGGCGTGTGTATTTTAGTGTTTGACGGCTTCTCTTGCTACTTTCTTAATGTAACAAATCACTGTTCATATAAATTCACTGATGATGTTACAAACTATAGATCCAATGTCAGAGGAGTTAGCTCAAGAGCATCCTCCTCTCAGGATCAAGGATATGCCATTTTCCTACTTCGCACCGTTTGAAGTTCTCTTTGAAATGATAAACAACGTTCGTAATATGAGGAGATCTTTGGCTATTATTTATAACACCATGAACTGTATTGAAGAGTCATCAATCACAGAGCTCCAGCAAAAAATCCAGATTCCGATCTTTGGAATAGGACCTCTCCACAAGGTCGTGCCAACATCATCTTCCAGTTTACTGGAAGAGGACGCTAACTGCATGCAATGGCTTGACAAGCAAACTCCAAATTCAGTAATCTACATTAGTCTGGGAAGCATGGCTTCAACGAACGAAAAGGAGATAGCAGAGATGGCATGGGGTTTAGCAAACAGTAAGCAACCATTCTTGTGGGTGATCAGGCCAGGTTCAATACAAGGTTCAGAGTGCATTGAGGCATTGCCAGAGGACTTAAAAGAGGAGGTTGAAGACAGAGGTTGTATAGTTAAGTGGGCACCACAAAAGGAGGTGTTGGCACATAAAGCTGTGGGAGGTTTTTTGAGTCATTGTGGTTGGAACTCCACTATTGAAAGCATATGTGAAGGAGTGCCAATGTTATGTAGGCCATATTTTGGAGACCAAAAGGTGACTGCAAGGTATGTGAGTCATGTATGGAAAGTGGGTTTGCAATTGGAGAATGAGTTGGATAGAAAAGAGCTTGAGAAAAGTGTGAGAATGTTGATGACTGATAAAGAAGGAGAGGAAATAAGAGAGAGGGCAATGAAGCTGAAGGTGGAAGCACAACTATGCATTAAGGAAGGTGGGTCTTCCTATCGATCCTTGAAAGAGCTAGTGGAGTTTATTAAGTATTTCTAACTCCAATAGTGGCTGCATACAATTCGGTGAACCACGACGATAAATAATGTTCAACTTCAGTAAGTGCTAATGAGACATTTGTTCAATAAGATCAGCTAACTCTGACAAGTAATGCCTACTTTAGAGCCCTTTATGGAGCAAGGGAAACAGTGCAACTTTCAACTTGGCCAGTAAAAGCTACATTTGTCTTAGTTCGAGAAAGATTATTGTGCACTTGGGTCTCAATGAGCCATTCTTTGGAGTGGTTCTTAAATCTGTGTGGTAAAGAAGAGTTTGCTCTGTTTAAATATTTGTTTGACTTTTCGAACCGATAATTACTTTCTAATCCTTGAGCAATGTTACGAATATCGTATTAAATTTAGTATCGAATTAGATTCTAGTACGGTATTGTATCGATGCCGGTTAATACCAGATACCATTTCAGATAATTTTTTAAATTTATGAAATAATTCTTAAATTTTTTTTAAAATTACAAAATAGTTTTGAATTTTTAACCCTGTCTCTAAAAATCAAAAATAATAAATAATAATCACAATTAATATGAAATAATAATAATTTTCACATATTTCACATATAAATAATAACCACAACTTATATGAAAAAGACAATCATTATTATACAAATATAAAATTAAGAACAATATCAAAATTTTAAAATATTACAATTTTAATTTTCATTATATAATAAATAATAATCACATCAAAACATCCAAACAAAAGAATAATAAATATCCTTAAATCTCAAATTATTATAATTTACAACAAGAGTTCGTGATAAAGAAACAACCAAATAGAATTAAAACATGAAACAAAAACATATATTACTTAATTTACTATCAATTAAATATATTATATATTTAATTAATTAAAATTAATCATTAATAAAATTATAATATCTTAATTTAATTTATAAAATTAATTTAATAATTGTTAATAAATATAATTAAATTTAAAAATATCTTTAAAATATATATTTCAAATAAATTTTGATTTAATAATTAAAAATATTTAAAATAAATATAACTTTATAAATAATAATTTTTAAAAATAAAATATTTTATTAATACTTTAATAATAAATATTATATAAAAGATTACAATACATTTAAATAAAATAATTTATTTTAAATTTTTATTTAATGTATAATTATTATTAGTATATCTTTGAATCTGATCAATCGTTCTTTGGTCATTAATGTAGAAAATGATTCTAATAAGAAAGTTGGAAGACAAAATATGTCACTTACGGAGTGTTTTGGTTAGTGTCTCTAAGGATGGAGACGGATGACAGAGATACAAAAGTCCTGTCTCTCAACCTGTTTGGTTGCTGTCTTCACCTAATTTTGTCCCGACTCTAGAGACAGAGACATTAAATTCTTGTGACTTCCATGACTGTGGCACGGAAATGAGGGGACGGAGACAGAAACCAAAGACATTAGTGAAATGTCAAAAATACCCTCCCCTTAAAACCTAAAACAAAACACATCTCTCAAAAAATCACAATAAAAATTTAACTAAATAACAAATTAAAAAACTTTGAAAAAAAGAGGAGGTAGGGAGAGAGAGAGGCGGGAAGGGTAAATTTTAAAATTTTTTGAAAATTTTACAATTTAGTCCTTATATTTTTTAAAGTTTTCAATATCGACCGATATTTAGCCAGTATTTATAATACCGATCGGTACCAGTCGGTATTTAAACTTGCTACTATATACTTTTATTTCGTATCGACCAATATCGACGTATACATTACGAAATCTATTTCTTTGACTTTGATTCTTTATGACAAAACCAAAAGTAATAAAATGTATAAGAATTTTCATATCTAATTTCAATTTAGTAAAAAATTATTTTATTATAAAAAAAATCTTGTCTAACTCACAGTTAATATGACAAACCCGTTTTAGTGATGTCATCCGTTTGAAAATGAAGACATCTGAAAGAACTTCTTAGCTCTTATTTTGGCTCTTAAACTCCACCCATATCACTTGATCCATTTTTGCTGCTATCTTAAAACAGTAAAAAAAAAACAGCGGATCTGTTCTCTTAAACTCGAACTACATTTGCTTGCGTGATTAAGGGAGGGAGATTTTTTAGACTTTTAATGTACAGCTAAGACACCATGTAATTAGATCCACTCTAACCCATCTGGAACTAATGACATATACATCTAACCCATCTAAATTTGTTTTCTTTCCTCAAATCGCACAAACTTCACTTCATTTGACTCCGACGTAACAGAAGGTACATCTTCATTAAAACTGAAATATGGAGAGCTGGGAACGACCCAAGTGGAGAGGATCAGAAAATGAATGAGATCAGTTGGTAGGTATTTGGCTGATTTTTTGTCTGCAGTGCAGAAAATGAATGAGAAATCTATGTTTTATATTATGTTGCTCTTGTTCCCTGAAAGAGATCATTCTTCCGTGTCTTGGAGCGTTTTCCCGCGGTAAGTAACAGTTCAAGCCCTACACGACACCGTTTGCTTTTCCTAAACGATGTCGTTTCGGAGAAAAGTAGTTCTTTTGACGCCCTCGAAAGAAAAATGACAAAGTAAAATCGATAACGCCTTCGACGTTGTCTTGCTAATAACTCTCCAATTTTACTTCTCAAAAGAAAAAAGAAACTCCAATTTTGGCTGAATCAGTCCCTGCTTTCGTAATGGAAGATGAGCATCTCATGTCCTTTTTTAACTTTTTTTTCTTTAGCGCATTAGCTACAGTTCCTCTTTCTTTTTTCTTCTTTTTCCTCTATTCATGTTTGCTGATTTCGGACTACTTTGGTGGCGACGGGTGAAAGAAAAGCAGAGTTATCTGAATCAATCAGACAAATGAGGGATAGTTTTGATGGATGCCACTGTCAATAATCTCCTCTTTCCCAGTAGGATTATAAGTTTTGGATGATCCCAATATTAAAAATTAAGCTTAAAAAGATTAACTATTTAAAAAAATTTTATATTGAAAATAATAATGTCACGATTAAGATAAAGGATGGCAATAACAAATTAATTCGATTCAGCTTAAAATTAATAAATTTGATTCAAGTTGACAAAGTTTCAATATAAATTTGGACTTCGAATTTAGATTCATACTTTACGGTCAAACTTAACTCAAAGTTTATACCTCATTATACTTACAAAATAATGTCATTTTGTAAGTGATTGGTAATAAATATAAAAGCCTCACCCTCTTAATTATGTTTAGCTTCCTTTGACAACCACCTCTACCTTTACCTTCACTCTTCCGTCTTTAGATATAAAAAAAGGGTTTGGTTCTTGTTTGGGTTTTTAGTTGTGAGAGCCTTCTTGTTGTTTCTTGTAATATTACATCTGTATTTGGGTTCTCAATATTGGATGGAGAATTGTTATGTAGGCTTTTCAAAGGGAGAATAGTTAATTTTTATGCTTTTAAATTGATTTTCTTCAACTTTTATCAAAGTTTGTCTTAATTGTTTGTCACTAAATTACTTGTTTATGGAGTTTCAGTGTCAAGCTTAAGTTTTGGCTCGAGAAGAAGGTATTTATGCAACAATGATTCACCCAAAATGTTTTCTTAAATTTTGTGGTTGTTAGTTATATCTCTCTAGCTATTGAAGATTTTAGAAATGAGATATGTCGTATTTAAAATATCTCTCCCTCTCTTTAGAATTAGATAGAAAATGGACCGGAAAAAGATTAACAACTTAGGAGCAAATTAATCATTGTATATTATTGAGAATAAAATTGACAAATAGGCTCCTATCCTACGTGCTAATTTATTTCTTAAAAGCCAAGATCACTTAAATTTTATAAAATGATTAATATATAAATCATAATAATGTAATAATCATAATTTACAGTTTACACCTTATTTTGAAGCTTTATCTTTTTCGTGTTGTTTCTCTCAAATCGTTTATGAAGTCGACTTATCTTAATTACTGTAGTAACACTACAAGAAAAATAGCATTTAGGAACGGAAAAAGTGCCAAATCCATCCTAATTTTTGTTCCAAACCCAATCAGGGACGGATTTTAGGACCGAAAATTATCCGTCGGTATTTGGTTGGTCGCAAATCTTAGGGACGGAAAATAATCCGTCCCCAAAACATAGGAACCAAAAAACCCGTCCCAAACAACGTTCAAAATATCGGTCTCAATCGAATGATTGTATTTGTTTTGGGACGGAAATTTCCTCCCCAATATTGGTACGGAATGTAGTTTGCAACGGATTTTGAGAAGGAAAATTCCGTTCAGTCGACAACAAGTTTGGGACGGA